>CM034241.1:14477727-15077727 GCA_019916065.1 Vitellaria paradoxa
AAAATGTTGACTTTTGAGCTATTTTGCCAATTTCTTCCAAAATTCACACCCCTAAGTCATTTTTAATGACTAATATTACTTAATTAACATACTAACATGCCCAAAACATGTTAAAACCATCAAATTATATTGACATGAAAATTCGAGATATTACACAAAAATTGCTAAAAATTGGACTACCAAACGCCCCCTTAGTAACTTGTGCTAATTAGAGGTCAAAAACTTAATAAAAATCTTTATAAATCATTATAAATCTCTACAAAAATTTTTTCACTTGGAACCATATAAATCTTTATAAAATCTCTACAAATATTTATACACTATTTAAATCTTTACAAATTTTTATAACTCTACAAACCTTAATAAATCTTTATAAATTTCAATAAAATCTCTACAAAATTCCAAAAAAATTTATAACAAATTCCAAAAACACTTTGTTAGAATTTGTTTAAACGGATTTCTCCTGCCAGAATCTATTTGAATGGAACGTTCACTGTTTGAACGGATTTTCACTATTCGTCTTTATATTTTTGTAATTTGTTAGTTGTATTCTAAATGCCAAAAAGGTAACCAAACCACATTTTAATCTAACTTTTTGAGCTCCAAACGACCCCTATATAGTATTGGCATTTTAATACTCATTTAATTAACTTTAAATTTTATTAATAATAATATTATATTTTTAAATTGAAAAAATAACACTTTTTTTAATACTTAAGATATTCGGATTAACTTACACGCATTTTGACTATTTCATGTGGCCCTAGAGTTAAGGACCGAGTAAATCGGTAAGCCCTCTAGTATTCCTGAAATCTCTAAATTTTTGTTTAGGTAAAGTACAAAAACCACCCTTCCACTTTACCATCAGTCTCACTTTGGTCTTATTAGTTTCAATTGTGATGACCAAATCCCCGCAGTTTTGATCAATTAGCAATCTAGTCCTTCCGTTTGCTGCTTGTTAATTATAACCATTAGGGTGAGGGTAAAACCATCATCTCTCTAAAATTTTTTTCTCTTTTACTTTTTTCACTTTCTTCATTTTCTGGCAACGCCACAGAATTCCTTACTCGTTAGCCTCTCTCATTCAATCTTAAGTGGTGGGGCTTGATTTTTCGACAACCTAGTAGCCACCACAACTGCTTAAGATACCCACCAGTCTGGATGATGTGGATGCAACTTTCGGTCATGTTTTTGTCTTTTTCGATCATCCTATGGTGAGTCTGACACCCTCCTATATGAATATTGGTTTTGTTGCCTCTTCTCCTTCTTCGGTTGTAACTCAAACAAACCATATATCTATTCACGCTGCAAGTAAAGAACTTAGAGTTCCTCTTGGATTGGTTCATGTCCATTCGAATCAAGGTGAAATTCCTTCTCATTTTGCTAATTTTAATCGAATTTCTTCAATGATTCATGCTAAGGTCAAATAAATGCTCTCTGTTTTTGTTCAATCGACATTAGAAAATAATCTCCAAGCCACTGGCATTATTCCAATGAATTCTTGAGTGAATTTGGCCTCAAAAAACCCTCCAATCAGCCTCCAAAGATTCGGCCTTGTCCTTCTCATTTTTTTGCAGTTTCGGTGACTCTTGCTCAGGCAACTAGTCACAGCTTCTAGTGTCCACATCAGTTGCCTCATAGTTTCTCAGCCGCCACCCCCTTTTCCTCATACTCTAATACTATGGGGAAATAATGGTTTGACTCTTATCCTAACGATTGCAATTAACGGATAGTAGACGAAAAGACAACATTACTACTTAACTAAAAGTGCGGGGATCTAACTATCACAACTAAAATTAGTAGAACCAAAATGAGACCGAAGGTAAAGTGTATGGATAATTTTTGTACTTTATTTTTTTCAATGAATAGTTATTTTTTTTTCTCAGCTAGGTTTCAAATACTAAAGTTACTTTAGCTAGTTAAGTATCTTGACTTAATGTCAATTAAGATTGAGCCCCACCTTAATTTCAATTAGGGATTTGATTTGTGGAAAGAACTTTATAATAAATAAGAGTTGGTATTACCCATTAATTTAATGGATCTATAGGAGACGCATATAGGTGGATAACTAAAATCGTATAGTTCTAATAATAGTGACTATATTTAATATTTTTCCTAAATGTGCTAATTCTAAGTTAGCATTTTAAGTGGAAAGCAAAGAAAAAGAAACTGTTAGCGTTCCAAGCTTATGCAACAAAAAATTTAAATTCTTCATTTTTGAATTTTTTAATACTAAATTTATTAAACTCTTACATTTCCAAAAATAAATTTGATCATGAAATCTTTCATTTATGTACTGGTCGAGAGACAGGGTTAAAAATAAAGGTGCAAAAAAAAATTGAAAAACTAGAAAATTGAATCAATATGACTACTTTAATTTGAGTTAGTTTAGGTTTGCACTAAAATTGTAAATTAGATTAAAAAAATTAATAACTCAACATTTTCGATTCAATTCTCAAGCTAACAAATCAAGAATCGAACTGAAACCGAAATCGAATTAAAAATAATCAAATTTGACTTAACTCAAAAAATATAATATATAATTAAATGTTCGCAATTGGAGTCGTCTTGCAGTACGTACGTCTTTGTCTACTTACGCTCGAAAACAATTCCACCATTGATCCACTCACAAAAATCATAATTTTTTAGTTTCATTTTTCTTAATTAACCCCCCTTTTTTTTTTGTTGGAAATGAAATTAACTCTTGATGTCAAAACACTCGATTTTTGGTTCATCGACACGAAAGCAGCTAGCTAATGTAGTTCTTGGCCATTTGTTGTTTGAATTGAGATTAATATTGGAATAACTAAATCAGCTTAATCCAAAATCAGATTGATTCAATTATATTTAGGTTAGTTTAAAAATAGAACTGACTTCATTCGATATTTTTAGTCCTGCTCAGTTCTAAGTTGAAATCGATTCGATTTTAGGTCTAATTTTTTAGAGTAAAAAAAAATTGATTTATTTCTAGGTTAAATATGAACCCAAATTAACTCGACTCACGTACACCTCTAATAGGGTGGCGATTGCTCCAAATTTTTTAAAATTTTACTATGACCAATAGATTTTTAAATATTTACAAAAAAAAAAATAATGTATTTACTGTCTTAAAATTTAATAAATTTTATATCAACTCCATTAAAATTTTAAGAAATTTTACCCTTAACTCTCTCTCAATTATATATATTGGTCACCATTGCATTTGTGCATTATTCTTTTTGAATTATTCTTCATAATTAATCTTGCAAACTAAATATGAAAAATAATAAATCTATAAATTAAATATTCAATAACAGCAATATTGGTCATCTTTCATATCTTCTTGGATGCTTGTCTTAACGTCTAAATTGAAGTTTACTTTTCTATTTGTCTGTCAAATTAAAGTATTTTCAAAATTTGCAGCATTTTGAGAATTTGAAAATTAAAAAAAAAAAATGTGTCATTCAAATATTTTTTAATTCCAAAATACTACTAATTTTGAAATAATGACAATTAATATTTTTTAATTTCGTGTAGAACTAATTGCATTTTATAAAACTTTTAAATTCAAAATTACACAAACTTCCAACTCACATGTATGATGATCCACGTTATAAATTATTGAAAATAAATTCACATCAAACATCTGAAAATAAATAAGAAAAATTAAATTTAAATTAGAGATATGTAATTCTTAATTTAAATACTTCTTCCGTCAAATAAACTAATTAATGATTTACAACAATATGGAAAAATGAAATATCTAACTCAAGCTTTGTTTCCCTCGTCTTATATGGCTTTTTTTTCCTATCAAATTTAAGTTTACTTTTAGAAATTGTAGTTTTTAAGCATGTTAATTGCATTCATAAAAAAATTTTAAAAATTTCACATCCATTTGGATAAAAGCTAGAAAAAAATTCATCTTTTTTGTTGCTTTTTTACTCAAACGAATAGTTTTCACCCAAACAGATATAAATTTTTGATTTTCTTTTGGGTGGGATATATGCACTCCTTCATTAGTTTTTTCCACTTCACAATAGCTTTAATGGATAAGAGTAATGTGGAGTAGGGGAGGCTAATGAAGGAATGTATTTATCATTTCCCTTTTATTTTTACTGAAGTTAACAATCAGACTAGAAGTTACAACTTTTAGAAGAAAAATTAAGTTTTAGTGGAAAAAAGTCATATAAAATGAAAAAATTACTAAAAATTGAAAAGATAGCTTTCCCACAACCAAAGTGACTCTCAAACTGTGATGGCTCAGAATTTTAATTCTGCTTTGATTATTCTTTATATTTAATTTGATAATAAGAAATTTTGTTAATTTAAAATTTTTAAGACATTAATTAAATGTCAGTTTTATTGTAGATAAGGTTTGGTTTTGATTATCTGTATGAAATTAAAATCATGGTATTGATTAAATAATTTTTTTACGAGATATTATATAATTTATAAATTTTAATTACATTTAAAATCTAACTATTATATGTTTATATTCTACACACACACAAACACACACATATATGTATATGTTTGTGTACCAATTGGTAAGTGCGGGATGAATTCGAATATAAATTAAAATTTTAATTTAAGAGATATAGAATTCTAGTGGCATTAAATTTCTTTAAATCTAAATTTATAGCATATTGTGCATATATATATATATTTGTATACAACCTGCTTGCCTGCGTACGTAATTGAAAATGGGTAGAAGTATATTTCTATTTGAAGTCTTAAAGTAATCATATAATTTGCACATATACCATATAATGATAATAAAATATAATAATATAATATATTAGATATGGTGGTCACGATGAGTTTGAGTTAATTGGTGTGGATTGGAGAAGTGAAAGTCAAATCCTAATTGCACTAGAATCCTTATAGCAATTTGATACATCTAATAAAGTGTCGGTATATATATATATATATATTACCGATTATGTGCAACGTGTAAAAGAAGAAATGTAAAGATCGAGCAGCACGTAACGAAGGCAACGTTTAAGGCAGAGTCATTTTTCTTATGATTGGAAGTAAGCCTGGAATTGTAACAGATTGAGATTTTATTTGAGGTAGGGGCAGAGTTAAATAAAAATTAAATTTATTATGTGTAGCTTAATTTTGTGAATTTTTGTGATTATTTAATTTATTGTTACATGATAGATCATGTGATTGTGACTGTCATGCACATTAGAAAAGCATGTATAAATTGATTTTGATTTTGAGTAATTAAAATTTAGTTGGTACAAAAATTTTAAATTTTAAAATTTGTGTTTTATTACAGAACTTTAAAAAAGGAAAAGAAATATTTTTAAAGTATGTTTTGAATTTGAATAAATAAATATTATTTATTCATTGATTTTACGATTTTGATTCTGGGTTAAAAGAGGTACCGGGATAAATAGTTAGTGTCGAAAGTTCCGTTGGTAAAAGATCAGGAACCTGCACAGGGTTGGGTATCGAATTCAGTAAGCTAGTAACCTATGAAGTATTGATGAGTTGATATTTTTTGTATCCTATACCTGAGACATAGGTTGACCGAATAGCAGTACCTAATCCAATAATTAAGAATATGGTTTTACTAAAATAATTTATTTTATTTTATTTTGTGTTCAAAATATTTAAATTTAAATTTTTTTGATTTGGGATGTATGTTGGCATGACACGTTAGAGCTTCACGCTAGAACATCTGCACATGATTTATTTAATTTTTATTTCTCATTGAGTAACAGTTGATTATTTTAATATATATTATTATATTGTGCTCATACCCCTATAACTTCAGATGTAGGTGTGAGTATTCATTAGACGATGGCCATGATGGGGCCATTTAGGTAGAGTAGATATTTTGACTAATTCGTTAATTATATTTTAGGGAGAGAATTAAACAATTTTTTCAGTTTATTTTTTTCTTTTGGTTAGATTTTAATTATTGTATAAGTCTTAGTTTGGGAGATTAGGATAAATTTTTATTTTATATCTAAGTTCGAAAGTTTTTAGTAAACATGTTTGGCTCTAATTAGTTCGAATTGATAATTTTGGTGATTTATGATTGTTAGTTCATGTTCCTAAATTTATGAAAATTCAAGGCACGACACAAACATAAATATGCATACATAAAAATAAGATAATTATTGGAAGAAATAATAAATAGGTAAAATTCAAATACTTAAATATAATATAAATTTATCAGTTGAATAATTTATTAATAGATGATGACTAATTTTGTAGTAGAAATTTAACCAAACTTTATAAAATCATAACTCATCTTATATATATAACTTGGATCAAGTAATTGTTCTTTTTTTTTTTTCCAAATACAAATTAATTTATACCTCACAAATTTTTAAAAAGAAAGCATGCAATCATTATGAGTATTTAATGCATTTGAGGGGCTTTTTTTATCATGCTTTCATGAATTGGGCAAAATCAATATTTATTAACATCATAATTTTTCAATCAAGTAAACCTCATTAGTTTTGTAATTAAATCAGGAATAAAATAGATAAGTTTATATAAAGTGTTCCTTTTATGATCACACTTGTTAAGATTATTATCAATTTAAATTTTTTAGTTATTTTTATTTTTTTCAAGCTAAAAGTATGACAGGCACCCGGACTATCATACTCATTTTTTTTATTATATTCAAAGCAAATTCGAACCACTGACTAACTGTGTGGGGAGCAAACTCACTAAGCATTGAATTAGGGGTGCAAGGGGCTAATTTTATTATATTATAGTTACAATTTATAAATGACAAAAAATTAGATACATAAATAAAGAAATTGTTTAAAATGATGGCTGTACAGAGTTTTTAAATATTGACATATTATTTTCATGCTTTCATGGTAAAAAATAACTATTTAAATGTTAATTTGAATAAATTAATTCATCCAATCTAAATATTCTGACGTGATTTTTAATTACTTGATAATGTAGTCATACACTTCAATTTGTCGAAGTAATTGAACCAATCCAAAGAAATTATTAATGAATTAAGAATTATAAATATCATCATCCAAAATCATACAGCACAACAAGGGACCAATGAGATCAGAAGAGAAACTAATGAAATACAGCAAAGGAAACATAATATTAGTTAATATTCATTTGATAGTGCTGTCATTTTTTATTTATATTTAATTACTTATATTTTTTATTTTTATTTTCCGTTGTCAATTTTTTTAAACGAAAACTGAAATTACGTTTGAAAATGTAATGTTTATAGTAATTAATTTTTATTAATTTTATTATTTTTAAAAAAATTAATTGCATTTAAAAAATCTATTTTTAATTATTTTAATTATACTATTTATTAAAATAGTTTAACTTAATAAAAATAAATATATTAAAAATAATTCAATAAAATATATTTCAAATTAATTTAATTATTTATTAAAAAAATTTAATTAAAATATATTTCATATTAATTAAATTAACTACATTATTTATTAAAATTAATTTTAGTTTAGTAAAATATTTGAATAAAATAATTCATTTTAGTATGATGTAATAAAAATGGACAAATTGTTAAAATTGAAAAAATGTTTATAATAGGAAAAAATGAGTGTTAAAAAACTTTTTTTATTTACGTTTTTTTTTTTTTTTGTTTAAGTTCTAATATTTTTTGAAACAAAAAGTAAAAACAATTTTAACAAACACATTTTTGTTGATAGTTTTAAAAAATTTATAAATATAAACAATGAATATAAACGTTACCAAATGGGATCTAAGCAAAGGACATTCAACCAATATGAATAGTCTCAAGGAAGAGCTAAAATAAAAAGATTTAAACTTCAATTAGTAGAACAAACTTAACAGATAAACTTTATACATCTAAGATATGACATATGAGTCTCTTATTTCGTCAAGATATGTAAAAGATCACATTATTAAAGCCATATCAGTTAAAAGTACTATTACTGTGGGTTCAAGATTAAAGAGTCCTAGAGCATATGCAGCAAAATATAACCATCCAAAAACCATACAAATAGCATCACTAAGCTTCCAGACCACATTAACCCTGACCAAGGACATGGTATGCAAATTCATCAAGAGTAGTTAAGGGTGTATGGTTCGAAATGATGATCGAGCACCCTGAGAGCTCAAAATTAAGATCAGATAGTGCTAGTAGCTTAGAATCATGAAAAGTACCCAATCATTAACTGTGATTACATCTCAGGCAAGAACAAACCCTATTCGATTGAAATGTACATGCACTAACTCAAGAATCGTACCAACTAGAAAGTAATGATATTGATTCGATCCATTTATATTGACTAGATAGTCAAAATTGGGGAGAGGGGGACGTGACTCATCAATACTAAAGAATGCTACGGAGTTAGAGTTAAGCACTTCAGAGATGAATGGATAATATTTATTGAAGTTTGTTCTAGGGTATGCACACTTTAAAGTGTGCACCCACTTTAGTGACTTCTAAATTCATTGACTAAAATTATGACTTCCTTTACGCCCTTCCATATGTCTGCTTAATAATTTGCTTATAAATAGGGAACTTCCCTCTCATTTGAGGTCTCACTTTCACTCTTAACTCTATAAAGCTAAAGAGAACCATCTATGGAATTATGCTACCTAACTGTAATCCCAACAACCCTTAGAGACAAGAAAATGATCAACCCCTATTCTATCCAGTCCTTCAAAGATATAAATTCCTTTCCGACCTTGTTTTTACGTTGAACGAGCAAGGATACGCTCTATATTTGCTTTGTCATAGACATAGATATTTTTATATTCTCACATTAAAAACCTCAAAGACATGGATATTTTTATATTCTCTATTGCATAATTGTTGTACAATTCAATAGAGAATATACTATATGTTTGTTACTCTAATGAACTTTTTTGCATAAAAAATCTTTAGGGATTGCATTAATGGCCCTTATTTTAGTATTTATATTCGTCATTTAATATACTATGTTGTTTAACTATTGCAACACCTGACAAAAGAGTATGCCTTGTGTTTACTATTACTATATACATACTTATTATAGATGTCATGCCACTTCAAAAGCAAGCATATATACATATCATAGTTGTCATGCTACATGCTATACACACTATATCACATCTTTCATATTACATTCATTCTTTGTCCACTATTACACTTTACTAACAAGTACATAGGACATTAGCGTATAATAACGAGATATAGGAGGTGTAAGTGATTTTGACCCTAAATACAAGGGTATAAAGATAATTATTCCTTTCTTCAAACTACTATACATGTAAACAAAATATTGGAACCTTTTGATGAAAGAAAAAAAAATGTTAAAACAAATAATTAAGATGACACTTGCTGAAAAAACAAATTTGAGAGTGCTTTGATATTGGATAGGAAAAACGAACAAAAATATTAAATGAAACAATTAAGATGATGTTCCTTGAAAAAAAAAATTGAGTGCACTTTGATATTGGAGAACGTTTTGAAGAAAGAACCAAAAAAAATTAAATGAAACAATTAAAACGTCGTTTATTGAAAAACATTAAGGATGTACGAAGAGTATATATATGAGAATTGAAAAGTTTTCATGTGGTTTATACACATTAGAATTTTCTATACTGATTTCACGTAGTTGATAGTTACTAGAATTCTATATTCTAGTTATCTATATATGAGGAATTAAATTGTAACTGATGAGGTTAGTTGTTATAATTGATAATTACCTGTTAAGTAGTTGTATTTGACTCATTTTTATTTAACTTGGTTATATTGGATATTAATTGTTTAGCAATTATGTTTGATGTTTAACTATTAATGTGATTTTTTTTTAATTAAGGTCGATGAATTATCTGATTATACACCCATCAGATTAGGGACTGCACTAAGGATTTTGGTTTATGGAAAAACATAGTTTCACTATTACTCTTTAGTGTTTCATTATATTAGTAGTGTAAATTCACTGTGATTATTAAGAAACATTCAATCTCTTCATTCTCTTGAATCTAGATTAGTTCATAGTTTATAAAAATTATGTAAACTATATGCCTATCATCATATGTATCAATTACTTCATGCATTCTACATTGTTGCAATGTTCTCATTTATAGTTATAATACGTATCATACTAGCACTTATCTACATCATCACTACACATCACACTAGATATTCAATCTGCTTACCAATTATCTATATTGCATATCATATTACTATATTATTATGTAATCACAACAAAAGGATGTTCATGTCATATCATTACTTACGTTCTGCTAACATAAGTTTATCCCTAATTCACATCATGTACATTACATGTCTTCTATGTATCTTATTGTTGCTACAATTTTATTCATTCACAACGATATTATGTCTAGGTTTAACATGAATTAAGCGCTATATGCAGTACTCTTCTTGAATTCAAGATTGCACCTGGAGTAGCTCCTTCTATACCAATATTCAAACATTGCCCTAAGCAATTTCAATTAATATTATAGTGTCGTGATCAATTTTCCTCCCTTGATGAGGCTAAATAGGGGTGAATATTGTTATGTTGCTCTTCTAACCATGGCGAGTCAAACAGGACGATCATTGTTATATAATATTTCCATGCCTATCAAAGCTACATCTTTGCTAATATATTCTTCCTCCATTTAGCAAGCCCCAATAGAATTATTATATGTTATATTAAACCTTTGGAGTTGTATAAGACCCCTACCTAAAACAACATAAGATTTAGGCCTCTATTTATCTTACAACCCTAAGTTGTCTCCTATTTATCTTCATAGCCCTGACTTGCATCACCACCCTAAGATGATTCTATTTAGCAACCATGACTTGTACAGTTACCCCTAAGTGTACTTTTTATATCTTGTCGTTTTAAGTTGCATTGCCACCCTAAGTGGCCTACTATCTATATTATAACCATGAGTCACTATCCTAAGTTGCCTCCTATATATCTTCATATAGCCCCGAGTTGCATCATTACCTTAGGCAAATTCCATCTAGCAACCTTGACTTGTATTATTACTTTAGGTGGTCTTCTATCTATCTTACATACCTAAGTTGCCCCACTACTTTTATTAGTCTTATATTTATCTTATAGCCTTAAAGTTGTATCGCTACCCTGAGAAAATTCTATCTTACAACTTTGAGTGGACTTTTTACTATCATTTTGTTTTAAGTTACATTGTCACCTACCCTAAGTGGCCTACTATCTTTGTCATGTAGCCTTGAGTTGTACAACCACCCTGAGTGACCTTTTATCTATCTTATAGCGTTGGGTTGCATTACCTCCCTAGGTGGCCTTCTATCTATGTTGCAACCCTAAGTTACCCCATTACCTTAAGCAGACTCTATGTTACAATATTAAATTGTACTGATGCTATAAGTGGCCCTTTACCCATTTTGCAACTCTAAATTGCTCCACTGCCATAAGCAAACTCCATCTCATAGCCATGAGTTACATCACCACCCTAAGTAACCTTTTATTCCTCCATTTTCACACAAGCCTTGAGTTAGAATAAATTAGTCTGGCACATTACTCAAAGTAACTTAGAATATTTCTACTTTTTTAAGACTTTGAGTCTGAATTACTTTGACCTAATTCCCACTAAAGACACATAGGTAGCTTAGGTATAATGCTTGAGTTTGGTCACCATGCCACATAGACATTTCATTGTATCTCATGATCACCATGTTGCACATGCATTCATTGCATTTTATGATAACCATATGTTGCATAGGAATCATATTAAATCATATAATTGGTGTATCACATTCTATCTCTTGATAATAATTATGTCATATATGTCATTTCACTACCCTTATTATAAGCACACTGTCTATTTTACACATACAAACGCCAACATTTATATTTTTCCAAAACTACGATAGGTTTTATTCTTAAGAGATATATGTAAACAACCTACTACAAGCTGGTCACTTTTACATTCATTTGATCTTTTTCGTATTTAATCTTTTATTAGATGTCACATTCAGAATTTTTATGTCATAAGGGTGTGTAATCATAAGCCAACATTAAAGCCAAACTATATTAACTAGAGTAAAACTAAATATTATAATTATATAAAAACAAAATGTACACCCCCAGTCACCAACTGGATAATCGTGCTCCATATATAACTTGGGCTTAATCGGGCCTAGATAACCTTTCCATAAATCCAAAACAAATAATATACAATCCTGTCTCGATATAAAGTTAATAAAAATATAAAGCAACTAAAACTCTTGACTGGTGAGTCCAATGAACTGCTCGGGCTTCACATCACTCAAACCTACAATGTCAATTGAGGAGAGTGGGTACTAAATCATGTGTAGTCACTATGCAACAGAACATATAATAATGTGCTATTATGAATCATGATAATATTGCCAATCGCCAATAAACAAAATGATAAAACTATATCATTAGTTTACAGTTCAAAATAATAAATAATAACCAAACCCTAATATAATTATGAATAAATTACGCCTAGACCCTCTAAACATTTGGGTAATTATACATGGACTCCCTCAACATTTAAAATTTACAGACACTTCCCTTATTTTAAAAAGTTGTAACACTTGGGACCTCCTTTGTTAGTATGCCGTCAGATATTCTGTTAAAATGATGACATCAGCAAAAATTTTTTTCCAATACACCAAGATTACCCTTCCCAACATTTAAAATTTACACAATATATATACATAATTTATTCATCAAATCTATATAAATCTCAAGTGATTACAACATATCACAAATTTATATAAATCTCAATCAAATCTATACAATTTTACAAATCTCAACCAAATCTATACCAATCTACACAAATTCATCTTTTTTTTATCTCTCATAGCATACAAATCACAAAATAGAAGCTGTGTAAAAATCTCAAGTAAATCTATACAAATTTACATCTTTTTAATTCACAAATCTATACAAATCACAATGCATAGAAATCTATACAAATTAGATTCTACACGACTTGTCCGATCCTAAGAACAGGAACTAAAATATAAAAATCAAAATTAGTAATAGGGAAATAACACATGTAGATATCTCAAATAGATCTATACAAATTCACACAAATTCATCTTTTTAATTCATAAATCTATACAAATCACAACCCATATAAAATCTATACAGATCAAGCTCCACTGTTTGATCCCAAGGACAGGAAAATGACTGAGATATAAAAATTGAAATAAAAAAATAAGGAAATAACAAAGTGTAGAAATCTCAAACAAATCTATACAAATGTGCCTAAAGTCATCTTTTTAATCCATAAATTTATACAAATCTATATAAAATCATAACCCATACAAAATCTATACAAAGTAGGTTCCACAGGACCCAAGTTGTTTAATCTGCTTCCAAAAATAAAAAACCCAATCTTTGGATTGAGGCATAAAAATCAAAATCAGAAAAAAAATGAAATAACTCGATCTGGACCTTCAAGACATTATTTGATTCTCAAACACCAATTGCGGTCCTAACCAAATCCTTCCTGGATTGAGTCACGACCCAACACCCACAATCCCTACAACCTAATCAGCACTCGTTGGACGACCTCCTTCCTGGTGTTAGATACGATGATTTCACAGTACGCGTTGTTGACTTAGGATCGAGGCGAAGGGGTTGGGGGCAGTACGGTAGAAGCCGAGGTGCTTGCGGTTGCTGCGGTTGTGTCAATGGAGGGTGGGTTAGGGGCGGTGGGTTAATTGTGTTGTTGGCAGTAGCAGTGGTGCCGTTGGTAGTGGTTGTGCCATTAGGCTTTTTTTTTTTTTGGTAAGTAAGATGATTTTGGATTGATGGAGGGAAAGTACAACTTCTAGAGGGCATACCCTCCGTATACATTATATATATTCATTATATACTTCATGTACAAAAGAATAGACCACAAGGAGCCTTTACATATTAGACCATATAACTTATGCCAAGTTAATACAAAAGTTAGAGATCCCCTAGTTTGAACATAGCATAATATTTCTAGTTGTAGGCACAATGTTCTTGATCAAGGAAGCTTTTATTCTGGTATCATATTTGATCTTGCTGACTATCCCTTGAGGGCTTGTGGTGATAGCTGTGAAGATTCTTGCATTTCTCTCTAGCCAAATGTGATACATGAAGCTTGTCCACACAAGTTTACAAATAAAGCTGGCAAAGCTTTTGCTAATAAATTTACCTGTAGCCCAATTGACTTCCCTTTGCCAATTATGTCTATTCTTGTGAATGAGGCATAATGCAAAGATATCTGCTCTGACTCTATGTGAGAAGGAGCATCTAAATAAGAGGTGATCCATATTTTCATTTGCAGCTCCACAGAGAAGACAAGATGGATTTGTATTGACTCCCTAAGAGATCAGCTTATCTTTAGTGGAGAGTTTAACACAAATTGCAAGTCAAGCAATAAAACTGAATCTAGGTATATTTTTGGGGAACTATATAAGTTTGTGCCAAAGAACTTTGGTTTTATGAGTGCTCCCATGTTTGCTTGGTAGCATATTGATTACTTTTGGATGCTAGCCATAGAAATTTATCCTTAATGTGGTAGTTGGGGGGTGGATTGTGCTTGGTGAATCCTTGTAGCTCCCATGTAGTAGGAAAAGGCCACTTCCAGTTTCTATTAGAGATTACTATAGAGACTTTTGAGTTAAGGGGAATGCTTGCAACATAGGCCACGCGGATTCCATGTCTAGACACAACGGGGCCTAATGGATGCCAATTATCATACTACAGGGAGGTGTCCTCACCATTACCAATTTGGTATTTACACATGGTTGAGATTTCATACCTAAGCTTAAGAATTTTCCTCCAAAACCAGGAGCAATCAATTGGAACCTTAGTTTGCCAAAAGCTTTTACTTTTCAATAGATAGGAATAACACCATTTCACCTATAGAGAAGGCTTTTTTGAGCAAATGGACCATAGATGGCGCAATATGGCAGCTTTGTTCCATTTTTCTATCCTCCTCAAACAGAAACCACCTTTTACTCTAGGCAAGCAAACTTCTTCCCAAGCTACTTTATTACCCATCTTTTTCATTCCAGATCCTAACCAAAGAAATCTCCTCAGTATTTGCTCAATAGGTTGGTAAACCTTATTTGGAAGAATGAAGTGGGGGCTCCAGAATACTTAAATGCTAAAAAATACTAATTTGATAAGTTGTAAATGCCCAGCATAAGAGAGCATTTTATTTGCCTAGCTTTTGACCTGAGCAAGGATCTTGTTGATAAGCTCATTACAGTAATCAACTTTAAGCTTTGTAGAGATGAGTGGCACACCAAGATATTTAACTGGTAGCTTACCAAGTTGAACCCAAGAATAGAACATAGATTGTTTTGCTCTTGCTCCAGAATACCAGCCATATAGATCTTGCTTTTGAGCTTGTTAGGCTGCAATCCAGAGTATTTGTGAAACTTTATAAGTGTACTGTGGATGATCTAAAAGGAGGAGCTATTTGGGTAGCACAAGATAAAAAGGTCATCTGCAAAACAAATGTGGCTTATAGAGGGATCCTTACATTGTGGATGATAAAAGAACTCACCTTCACTAATGTTTTTGTCAAGGAGTTTGGAGAAGAATTCCATCACAAGGATAAAGAGATAAAGAGATATTGGATCACCTTGCCTTAGACCTTTGGCTCCTTTAAAATAACCCTCTAAAGCTCCATTGATGGATATTGAGAAGTATGGGCTTGTTATGCATGCTTCAATCCACTTGATAAACTTACAGAGGAATGGTATAGCTTTAAGAATGTCTAGAATTAGAGGCTAAGAAACAGAATCAAATGCCTTCATCAAATCAATTTTTAAAGCACTTCTAGGAGATATATGCCTTTTGTGGTAGTTCCTTACCCATTCTTACATGAGGAGAACTTGATCAGAGATTGATCTACCAGCAACAAAAGCAGCTTAAGTAGGCCTAATGAAGTAATGAATCTCCTTCTTGAGTCTAATGGATAGAATCTTAGAGATGCATTTATAAATAGTATTGCAACATGAGATTGGCCTATAATCTGTCACCATTGATGGGTTAGGAATCTTGGGAACTAAAGTGATAATTGTAGAATTCACCTTCTTTAGCAACTTACTAGATTCAAAGAGAGATTTAATGGCTAGAGTGACATCATTGCCCATTATGTCCCACGCCCTTTTAAAGAAAAGAAGAGTATAGCCATCCGGTTTAGGGCCTTTGTGATCATTAACTGAAATAGAGTAGCTTTCATTTCTTCATTGGTGACTTCCTCATCCAAGTAAGCAATAGCAAGTGACCTGGGAGCATCTTGAAATAGTGCTATAACAAGTTGAGTAGCATTCAAAGGATAATCCAGAGCAGATCTCAATAATTTGTTGTAGTGCTGTACAATTATGGACTTCACCTCTTCATAATCTTCATAAAATTTGCCTTAACTATCTTTGATTGAAAGTATCTTGTTTCTGGATCTATGGCTTTTTACTTTCCTGTGGAAATATGAGATGTTTTGGTCTCCAAGGAGAATCAAAATATCCTTAGACTTTTGTTTAAATAAAGCTTCTTTAGCTACAGCAATTTCTTGTAATTAGTAAAGGCTACCTTCTTTTCTTAGATAGCATGATCATCTGTAGGATTTTCTAGGAGCATAGATTGGGCATTGTCAAGATGGAACTTGGCTATTTGAACTTTAGCCGAGATGCCTCCATAGTTGTTCTTGTTGAAGTCTTTAAGCTTAGCTTTGAGCAGCTTCAGTTTTGAATAAAGTATAAACATCAGAGTACCTTTTACTTAGGTGGCTCATACATATTCAACTAAATGCTTGAAGTCTCTATGATCTGCCCAAAAGTTGAAAAACTTAAATGGTTTCCTGCATGTTTAAAGCTGTGGCCTAATAGATACCACCATTGGATTATGATCAAAGATTCCTTGAGATAGGAAATTTACTTTAGATTCAGCATATCTTCCAAGCCGTCCATCTTTTATTAAGACCTGGTCAAGCTTACAGAGGATTAGATTGCCTTCGTCTTGTTTATTGCTCCAGGTCTAATAGCAACCCAAGAATTTCAAATTAGTGACCTCAATATTAGATAGGCAGTCATTAAAGTCCCTAATTGTAGCTTTGTCAATACATTTCCCTCTTAGATTTTCTTCATTCTCCTTGATTATGTTAAAGTCTCCATGAATAACCCATGGCTGGTTGTTTGTGACAATAGAACTCTGAGTTGATAAATCATGCCATGGCACTTCTCTTGCTTTTCTACAATTAGAGGCATAGACAAAAGATGCAAAAAACTCCACAATGATAGTTCTATGGGTCACATGACAAAAGATCACTTGATCAGTAGCTGAGATAATATTAATGTTGATGACATTGGGATCCCACAAAAGAATGATTGTAGCTACGCCATTTGAGTCAAAATAAGTTTCAAGAGAAGAGTTGATAGATTTACTTACCTTCAAGAAGTTAAACTTCCTTAACTTTACTTTAGCTAGGCACAAAAGATTAAGAGAGTGACTATTAATAAGTTTTTTAACCTCCTGATGCTTTATGGGGCTATTTAAACCCCCTACAATTCCATGCAGCAAATTTCATTGAGAATAATGGATAGAGGCACGACCATGTGCTGAATCAACTTTAGCTGCTACTTTAGAGCTTTCTTAGGAATTTTTTTTCTTCTGCTTCTTTTTCTTGGAATAGGAAGATGAGGAGCTTTGCCACTCTTGAAGACTTGAATTAACTTCAATTTTAGAGACTACAGTAATGGAAGTAGATTTAGGAGTCTCAACTGTTACCTTTAAGCTTGAAAATTGATTCTGGACCAGATGAAGAAATTCCTCTACAGGATGTTCAAGTAACTGATCTCCAGAAGAATTTGCATTTATTTGCATCTTAGAATTAGTGATAATGTTAGTAGCAAAATTGGTAATGCTAAGACATTCACCGCCATCTTCAACAATAAGGGGAGTAGGATCAATAAAGTCATCACTGCATACTCGTTGAAATGAGTCAAACTTGTTACAAGTAGTGATTACATTTGAGTTTTCTTTCGCTTCTTGCTCAGTCTTTGTCTTTAACTTTGGTTCATCCTCATTCTCCTGCACAGCTTCTAAATTAGTTTCTGCATCTTCAAGGTTATTGTTATAGCTAGCTAATTTGGGCATCTACTCTCTTCTGGTGACTTTTGGGCAATTGGAGACCTTATGTCCAAAGGTTCTACAAACTTCACAACTTGGTGGAATCCTTTCATACTTAACTTCCTGATGAATTATGCTACCATCATAGTCAGAAATCTCTATAAACTGAGAAGATGAGAGCTAGCTGTAACCTCAATACTTATCCTAGCATATGCCAACCTTTGCCTTGTTGCTGTCATCCTGTCAGTAAAAAGAGGTTTAACAATTAAGCTTGAAATCTTGCTTAATACTTTAGCAGACCATAAGTGCAGCTTGAGCTGAGGAAGTTTGATCCAAATAGGAACTGAATTTGAGTCGTCCCTTTCATATGAGCTTTGTGAAGACCAAGGTTTTAAGATTAGTGGTTTGTCAAAATAGGTCTGCCCCATTTCCAGAACCTTTAGCTTGGTTTTATGGTCTTTGAATTTGAAAATGAAATCCCCTACTTTCGGAATGTAAAGCTCAACATTGCCAAAAGCTTTCCATCTCCTCTCTACATATTGTTTCATATATTTGAATTGTGACTTTGTTCCAAGAACATAACTCAGAGATATCTTCCCAAGAAAGGGAGACTCTTGTTTTCGAGCCATCACTAGGTCATTTTGGACATATTCCAAATTTAGCCCATTAGTTTTAATTTGATTATCATTAAAGAGCTGAGCTGAGGAGGCTTTTAGGGTAAATTCAGCAATATTAGTATTTGGGCCAGAGTGTAAAGAATAATCTTGGGCTTGCTGGATTCGAGACCCACTAAGCGGTGGAAATTCATAGTCCATATCAAAAGAAGAGTCTAGAACATTAGAGTTGGGTACAAAATGGGCCCTAAGTAGGATTTTAGAGCATGTGGCATTATTTTGAACAGGTGAGATTGAGAACTTACCACGTGGTAGTGAAAATGTCTACATCTCATTGGGCAAGAGGTTGTGATTTTGTATATGAGAACCACTGGACTTGCCATAGGCAATCATTAATGGCTGCAATTCCTTTCGACCTTCATCATCCTGCACTATAGATATCAGATTAAGCTGCTTCCTGCTTTCAACATCATCATTTTCAGCTGCTGTAGTGCTTTTATTCTTTTCAACCTTTAGCTGAGGATGGTCGGTGGGGTTAGTTTTAATGGCCTGCTTCTCTATGTTCGACAGATTTCTTTTGCTCATTTCGATAGATTGTTTGTAACTGTATAAGGAGCAGTAAAATTTTTGGCAAAGCAGACTTCATAGTCTTGATTCTTCTTTGCAGACTTTAGCAAATATCCCATAGTAGTAGTGACAGAGCTGAAACCAGATTCTTTTAATTTCAAAATTTCTGCCCTCAAATCTTCAATCCTGCGTCTAGATGCAAGGCCACAATACCTTTTTTGAGTGGATGAAGGAAGCGATTGAACAAGCACCTGAGAGACATCTTTCCCTTGTAAGTTGAACAGGGTGGGTGGAATAGAAGAGGATGAGAATTCGCAGGTAACTCATCCAAATCTATACCATCCCCATTAAAACTAACTAGTGATGAAGTTTATGAGAGAGCAAGTGGCAATGAACAACTAAGAGATTCAGATTGATTTGCTGGTTTTGCCATGGAGTTAGAGAGAGGGAGAAGAGAGAGAAGCTCTCATCATCTTTCCTTGTGCCATTGGGCTTGAATGCAGGGAAAGGATAGAGAATAAAGATGAAAGGAGGGCTAGGGCAGTTGGGTAGGATTTTGGAGGGGAAATTTGTCTTTTTAATAAATTATTAATGGAGTTAGAGGCAAAAATAGCGAAGGAGGTCCAAGTGTTATAACTTTTCAAAATAAGGGAGGTGTTTGTAATTTTTAAATATTTAGCAGGTCCACGTGTAATTACCCAAATGTTTAGGGGGTTTAGATATAATTTACCCTATCATTACATATTAGTCAAAACGTATGCAGTTTTAAGTCTTTTGCATGACTGACTCATAATAAGATGTCCATAAAAAAACACGCCATCCCTTGGTGTTTGCATTCAGGCATAGGCCATGAAATTATACCACCTTAGGAATTTGTATCTTTAACCTAAGTCAAAGAAAATAAATATGCCACTCTTTGGCATCTGTATCGTTTTATTGGTTACTAGCCCAGTGGAAAAGAAAACCAACTCCGTGCGGGTTTGTGGACTTTCAACTCTTGGGTGCACATATATATACTTACTATTTTCTAGTACCTTTCAACCAAAACAAATCCTCAAACATTGATATTTAACCAAATTTTAATAACTATCTTAATTGCGTAACATAAGTTCTTAAAATATTCCAGTTAAACATTCAACATAATCTCAATTCAATTGCAATTTTACATTCTAAGTGTATTCTCTACTTTCAATTAAATTCCGTAATCTTAATCATGGTATATATAAATTTTCAATAATTTTTAATCACGTTTTCAGTCATATATAAACCGAAGTAAGAAATTAATGCAAAATAGTGCACATAACAAGAAGAAACAAAGAAAGAGCTAGAAAACACCTGGCGTACATAGCCATGGCTAGACAATCCCCACCTATGGGTTATGCCCACAGTCCTATTGTTCTAGTACTGGTTTGGTCCGATCTATTTTCAATGATTTTAATCAAAGAATCCTCAATATATATATATATATATACACTATAAAATCATGGTAATGAATTTCAAGACATTTAGGCTATCTTGGGTACATGAGAATGGAATATAATAGAATCCATTTTCACTTTAACCTATTCTCATATTTGGTGAATGCTATTCCTTTGGAGTAACTATTTCTTAGGAATAGCTATTCCCACATTAAGTGAGAAAAGGCAATCCACAATTTAAGTGATGGAATAGTCATTCCATTTCAATCAAAATTTGATCCAAAAAGAATATATTCGAGTTTACTTGTATTTGAGTTTTGAAAATAAAATTTATTTTTATAATTTCTAAAAAATGATATTAGTAATTTTTGTTCATTTCATTTTATTTCATCAAATTTAAAATATGTAATCAAATAATGAAAATTTAAATATCTATTTTTGTCACACCCTTAACCTCGTAGTCCGAGACAGACGATACGAGAAAATGGGAACTAAATGAAAAAAAAAAAAACATGTTCAAAGGTTAAGTCGTAATATAACAATAACAATCAGAGCATATAACATCGTCTCTCATTCCCATATAAAACAAATAAAAATGACATGATAATAACATTTAACATCACACCCTAGTGACACTATATAAGGTTTACACGACATAATAACATAATTAAAATACAATCTTGAAATGTATATAAGTTTGGGACCCACAACCCAGGTTGCACAAATAAAAGTATATTGATCCAATGATGAAATAAAATAATATGCTAAGTCAATCCATTAGTCTTAGCTAAGATCCGCGTGGCTACTCTATGTCCTTGTGGGATTGCCTAAAATAAGGATAGGGTGAGCACTATTGCCCAATAGATAGGACTGTGCAAGTGTGCACGAGTGAACAATAATCAGACATAAAATATAACTCACAACAATATTCATAAAAATATAATATAACAATGCAAGTGTAATGCAATGCAATGGCCAATGCATTCTCTATCTCCCTATACTCTCAACCTTATCCTAGGACGGGTGACAATTAGCAAAGCACGTAGGGCCACCAATCACACCATTTATGCTTATGGCAAACACATATCTCAAACTATATCACGAGTAGGGAACTAAGTTACACCCTTATTAGTGTAAGACTCAAAGACCAAGTTACACCCCCAGCCCTTCTATCAGGGAACCGAATTGCACTCCTAATTAAGCATCTGCTTAGCTCAAGTAGGATTTGACTGTAATGTGGAGAAAATCTCATAATATGTCATCTTAAGATTAATGTCTCAATTCCAATGACTAATCTTTAGTCATATATATCAATTGGGGATTATCTGATATTTTTCAAAATCTCATTTTGTCATTTATCTCAAAATCAAAGATCTCATTCATATACATTACCTATGTCTCATGTCAATAATATCAACATGGCACTCTTGGCCAATCAATAATCATAACATCAAATTGGATAACGGAACCTCAGCCCCATGCATATGATATGCTCAATCATGTAAATAAGCATTATCTTAATATAAAAATGCATTTCCATTAGGCTTGATGATGATTTAGAATTTATTTAATTTTTACAAATAAACAATTAACGGGTTTGGATACAAAATAGACTTTTAAAAATCAAATTTTAACTTTTTCAAGAATTCTGTCAAATGGCGTCCTGACGCTACTACTGGTGTCCCGATGTCACCCCAAATGCGAACATTCAGAACTCATTGTTAAATAGCACCTAACTTTCAGGTTTGTTAACAAAATCCTAGCTCCAAAATGCCCCTAAATCACTCATCCAAACCACAAACTCAAAAATCAATTATATATAAATATTTAAACATCTTGATAACATGTTTTTACAACCTTAGATTCAAGAATAACCCAAAGGAATGCATGATTTTAACATGAATATGCACACATATAAATACATATATATACAGATCAATCTAAATCCTTCAATACTTAATCAAATCAAGCATACAATATATCAAGATCATGCTAATAACACATAAAATGTATATATAAGTCCCACATACCTCAAATTTGAAGAAAATAAAAAGAAAAGATGAAAAATTCTCAAAGCTTCAAATCTTCTTTATTTCGTATCTCTCACCTCGAGCAGAATCAGCACGATCAGACACCACCACGATGATCATGACACCAAAAATATCAAGGTTTGGCTATGTCTAACTTCTAAGTCTCACTCACTCTCTCTTTCTCTCTCGTTGCATGAAATGAGAAAAAGAAAGAAAAGAAAAGAAATAAGGAAGAAAAAAGAAAGGAACAAAGGAAGGAAAAAGAAAAGAAAAAGGGGTTGGGCCCCAAGACCAACTCCAAGCCCATTTACCACTTTAGGCCAACTTCAGCTTAAGAAAATAAAGTAAACTAAACCAATCGGACCAAACTTGAGGTCCAAATACTTAATTGGCCTAAATTATCAATAAATAGCCAAAATAAAATATCAGGTATTATAATTTTATTCCCATAATTTTCATATTTTATTTTTGGCAACTGCCATAATTTTCTTGTTGACAACTAAATAAAGAAATGGAATGAGCATTCCATTTCATTCCTATCTGCATTTCATTCTCACTTCTCATTCCATTACATTTTCACGTAGCAACGTAGCCTTATATCAAGGATTTCACATAACTTTAGCATTCCAAACATGTTCACCATAATTTTTCTTAATATTTAAATAGGGTTATGCTAACTAGTGCCTCAAGAGCATTAATTGATTAAGAATTCATCTTAAAAATATTCACGCATTCATTTTTCTAAAAGAAATTATAGATACTAAAATACATTTTTACCATCCTAATACACCTTTATGTCACTTATCAAGTGCTCTAAGGGTACTCTTTAGCATTTGCCCATTAAACATGTATTGTTATCTAGCTATATTTTTATATAAAGAAACATTAAGGATATTGGTGAATCCTAAAAATTAGTGAAGTCTTATTTTAGTGAAGCTTTTTTAGTTTACTAAAATACTATTTAACCTCCAAACAAATTTAAATTTAAATCAAATGATTACTAGCTAAAAACTACCCCTAATTAAATCATTTTACAAATTTAAAATTTTAATTATTACATCATTTTATCTTTACACTCCTAATTAAATTACACAAATGAAGTGATAACCAAACACATTACGTGTGCACCTCTTTAGTAACATATAAACAAACAACATTATTCCATTTATTATTCTTTGGTTATGTGGGTGTTTGGTTTACCAAACTCTACTAAAAATTATAAAAAGTTATTAAGTTCTTCCAATCAAATTTTGCTACTTTATCATTTTTACACCAACTTTTTTTAATTTTTCTTGTCATGCAAACACCCCTTGCGTATATGTAAAGACCCAAAATTTTTGGCTTTTTTTATTTTGAATTTATAATATTTAAAATTCTGATATTTTGGACTGCTATTTATATTTTATGTATATGATCTTGTGTTAATTTATTTTTATGTTATATGTATTAATGTGTGCATAAGTATGTATGTAATTATAGGTTAATAACTCATTAGTAGGGAGGGGAGGCATTGATCTTTATTTATTAATTTGTGGGGAGGCTAAGAGTTGACAGGTTGTGTGGGAGTTAGAGGAAGAATTAAGGAGGTTTTTATGAGTGCATGCATCTGAGTATGAGAGAAGGGGTTTTTACTTAGTGCATAAATACCCCTTTTCACATTTACACCATCAGTTTCATTATCTCCCTATAACTCTATACACCTCTTTCATGTTTTGTTGTTTTATTTTCTTTCTTCTCTCTTCATCTTTTCTATGAGAAAATAATAATAAAATAAAATAAAGAGAGTTGTGCCTACTATTTATCCATTGGAAGAAACGGCGAACGTGATCGTAGAGGAAATTCGAAGTGAAATCAACGGAAATTATTCGTAGGGCCAACTTGAGTTGGTGTTTTATTTGGAGTTTTTATATATTTTGTCGACGTATATAATACAAGGTCGGGGTGATTGTGTTTATTTAATATTTTTTTTATCGTGTCATGTATATGTATATGTGCAAGAGTTGAAATCTTATTCTATGAATTGATTTTTTTTTTGTTATATGAAATTCTGGAACTTTTATACTGAAATGAGTATATTGTTTTTTTTGATAAAAATTATATTTAGAGATTGATTTAATTCTTGAAACTTTTATATGTTAAATTAGACATGTAGATGAGTTTCCTGTAAAAATTTCATAATTTTTGGAATTGTAATGAATTTATAAAAAAAAAGTCAAACTTGACCGTTGGTTGGGGACTGCTATGCTAGGATCAGCACACTGTTTTTATATGAATTTCATGCTTAGAGATCGAATTTGTCATGCCCCGGGTTTCACAACCTAAGTATGTGAACAAAAGAACACATAATACAATATTAAATAACTTTTCCTGTCCCACATCAGAGCCATAAACACACACTATGAAGCAATGAATGTAAAAATAAATAAAACTAAACTTTAAATTTAAATAAATGCCACAGTTTAAATCCACTAGGCAACAAAGCTCCAAAACTAAAGTCAACCAATCTCTAAAAAAAATAATAATAATCAACATTCACCTCAAAAACAAAGGTTTGTCACCATCCACTCAAAAATAATTTCCTAGAGTCTAAAAATAATTACATAAAAATAATAAATAAAACTTTAATTCCTATGCTCAGAAGGTCCAATACGTGACTCAAATTCATTACCTGCGTCACAAGCTGTAAGGGGTTTAGCACTAATACCACGTGTGCTCGGAACCCTAATAATAATAATAATATAAATGCAGTATGTCCTAGCATGCTACTATGTGAAACAATTATGCACAAGTAGCAATTTCAAACAAGAATTTAAATTTATTTATTTATCTCCTTTCATTACCATTAATCGTGTTTTAGCACTGCATAACACATCAAAGAAAATCAATTTGATTTCAAGATATTGCTGCTTGGTTGTCTGGTAGAAACAAGACCCAACTAATATAAATCGTTCCTTGATGTCTGCTTGGTTGTCCCGCATAAACATGACCCAACCAGTATACACTATCTTTTAGTGTCTACTTCCTAAGCTAAAGCCTTAGGAATGTAACATGCCACCCTTAAGCATCTGCTCGTTTGTAGGTTACTAGCCTACTGGAATCGATAACCAACCTCGCGCGAGTTTCGGGACTTTCAACTTTTGGGTACGTATACCCGATATTTTCAGTACCCTAAATCCAAACAAAATGCATCCACTTTCATTTTAAACAGACATTAAATAAATTATCTTTTTATTCCAAAGTTTTTTTTTTCTATAAATAAGTTATGCATTCACACAAAAAAGGGTACTGTCAATTATGTTACCAGGTGCTAATGCTATCAAACAATCTAAATTAAATGGTCCCAAAGGTATACACGTCGACCACATGATGAGAGATTAATAAGTAAAACCAAAAAAGACAAAAAAAAAAAAAAGTTTCAAACAAAAGTTAGTCCTGGGAAGTAGCAATGATTTAGGTACTAAACATATATATATATATATATATATATATCATAACTTTCATTCATTACATATGAGACAAAAAGAGAAATTAATTAATTAATTTATTATTTCATGTGATGTCATCCAGTAAAAGACTTTGCACAGGACAATCATTATCTATGGGAGACTTTACATCAATTTGATCACCTGTGTAATCGAATAATTACAAACTTCTATTTGCTTTTGTACGGCACATACATATAACATATATATATATATAAACATTAAACAATTAAGCCTATCCCAATTCATTGCATTAACTTGAATACCAAAAAGAAAAGGAAACAGAATAATCAAAAAGGTTCCGCCCTTACTTGATTTGGCGCTTGGATGAATCGGCAATTGGAAGGAGAAGCAGTTCGGCAATTCCAAGAATTCACGATACAGCCGCCTAAACAAGTTAGGGTTTTCTAACCTTTTATATATATATATATTAGCTAAAATAACAAATAATCCTAGCCAATTTAATTAATTACACATCACTCTGTAGATTTAAGAAAAAATAATATATTCTCCTTAAAATTTTAAAATATTACTAAAATTTAACCCTTTTTAAATATAACTTAAGATTAAATAAAAAATTTAAAATTATTAAATTTAAATAACAAATTAAATTTACTGAGTAATCAAATGTAAATTGAATTAAATTAAATCCAGGTCATTACAGAATTAATTTTTGATATTTTTATACATGGGAGTACATATCCAAACTAATATCCAGTAAAAATTTCATAATTTTTTGAGTTAAAATGGTTTTTATAAAAATTGTGAAAATTGACTGTTTCTTTTAAATAGCTATGCTGACAGGAGTTTGATTTTTGGTATAAAAATGATATCTAGAGATTAAATTAATTTTTAAAAATTTTATATATGAAACTAGACATGTTAGAGATTCTACAGTAAACTTTTTATAATTTTTTGAGTAATAATTTATTTTATAAAAATATTGAAACTTGGCTGCTTGGTTTACATTACTATACTGACAATAGTCATATATTTGGTATAAAAGGTATAAATAAAAGTTGATTTTTTTTTGAAATTTTTTATGTTAAACTAGATATATGAATGAGCTTTGAGTAAAAATTTCAAAATTTTTGGATTTAAAATGGATTTTATAAAAAATCGTGAAATTGAGCTGTTTTGTATGGTTCTAACAGAAATACCCATTTAGTATTCTTAAAATCTGTATTATATGGCTTTATGAATAAATTTTAAATTTTGTTTGTATGTAACTGGAGTTAATTATAAGCATTTTAGGCTATTGAATTAGTATAAAATATTTTATTTTCTATTTTTCATGAATTATCAAAATTTATGTCTTAAATCTTTCTTTGTCATGATATGCTTGATATAAAATTTTGTTTATCAAGTTAGTTGCATATATATTCTTGAATATGGTTGCATGAGATTTATTTGATAAATGTTGTATTGAGAATGATATTGATAGATGGGCAACATGAAACTTAGGCCCATGAGAATTAACTTCATAAGACTTATTGATTTAAATGATGAACAATAAAAAAAAAAAAAAATTCAAATTAGGGAGAACTTTTGTGTATGTTGTGTTGTTAATTAAAGGAATTACTTGAGATTTGATTTTTGGGTTATTGGGGTCATTAAAGATACTAGAAAGAGTGGTTTCTAGAGCCCAAGGGTTGAAAACCCCAAAACCTGCGCAGGGTGGTTAACATAACTAGTAGGCTAGAAACTTATGAAATGTATATACGGCTTATTCTAGCGTATATTTAGTACAGGGACTGCGAGACCGGTTTGCCTACTAAGGCAAATGAGTATATTTGGGATTGCGAGACCAATTGTATCCCATGACTGAGGTATGGGGATACGATGAGTACATTTGGGACTGCAGGACCAATTGTACACCATGACTGAGGTCTGGGGATGTGATGAGTACATCTAGGACTGCGGGACTAATTGTACCCCACGGCTTAGGCCTGGAGATTTATTTTGGATTTAGTTATGAGGCCACATACTAAACTTGTAGAGTACCTGACCCATAGTATGATATTGATTTGTGGTGATGTAAATGATGTGATATAATTTATTTTTAGTATGAGACTGCGAGATCATGGCTAAGTAACTATATAATTTGAATGTAATGATTAAATATGGATATTTTGAAAATTATAAGATTTTAAATTCTATTCTTATTAATTAGTGTTAATAGCTTTGCATGATTAAGAAATTATATTTTATAAACACTTTCTGAGCATACATGGAATTTAGTGCTCACCCCTTACTACAGTTGGTAATGCATGGGTTGATGCTCGTGATGGACCAGTGGGTTAGGTAGTCGTCTTGGGTTGTTATAACTAGATGATTTGTTTTATTTTGCTTTCCAACATTTAAATTATAATGTAATGGAGTATTGATTTGGGCCCATATTTGTGGCATGATTTTATAACCCATTTTTAGGGCATTTTAAAAGTATTTAGAATATTCAAAAAATTGAATAATATTTACTTTAATTAGTTTCCGCTCTGATATGATACGTTTTTTTTAATGGTTTGATATTTTTTTTTGGGTTTCATTCCCACGTCTTCGGTCATGGATTTTGGGGTGTGACAGTATATGTTTTGTTGCCAAAGAAAATATGAACAGGAATGGAAGCGGAAACAAAATTTCAAAATTTTGTATATTAAGAAATTAGAATGAAAATTCATTTTCCAATATTTGAAGTGTTTCAATACGTTTTAGAATGAAATGAGAATATGAATTAAAAGATTAAATTATTGTTTAGATAAAATACCCAAAAAAATCACGCTTACAATTTAACGTCAGTGTCATTTTAGTCCTACACGTTTCAATTGTAATTATTAAATTTCTACACTTTCAGTTAAGCAGTAATTTGGTCATTTCGCTAGCTGACCGTTAAACACTATCGTTAGATTAAGATTAAAAAATTAATTTCTTCTACAATTTATTCTTAATGTTACTTTACTCCCTTATATTTCAATTGTAATAGTTAAATTCCCGTATTTTTGATACAAATTTGAAATATATTTTATTAAATTATTTTTATTGAATTAAATTATTTCTAATAAATAATACAGTTAAATTAATAATATAAGTATATTAATATTTAATTTATTTTAATTAATGTGAAATATATTTAATAAAATTTAATTAATTTTTAAAAAATTAATAAAATTAAATATATTATTATAACAAAAATTAACTTATGTAAACAGAATTGTATTATGTTAATGATAACAAGTCATCAAATCACCCTTTAATAAATAATTAATTTATTATTTTTTTAAAATTAATTAGGTTTTATAAAATATATTTCATATTAATTAAATTAAATTAAATATTAATTTAATTATATTATTTATTAAAAATAATTTAATTCAATAGAAAGGAAATATATTAACTATAATTTAATTATATTGTGATTAAAAATAATTTAATAAAACGTATTTCCGATTATATTATTTATTAAAAATAATTTATTAAAATATATTTCAAATATACATCAAAAAGTGTAGGGATTTGACTGCTACAATTGAAACGTAAGGGATTAAAGTGATACTATTGATAAACTGTTAAAGAAATTACCTTTTTATCTTCAGTCTAATGATTGTACCTAATGACCAACTAAACGGAAGGATTAAATTGTTATTTGACCAAAGGTGTATGGATTTGACTGCTACAATTGAAATGTGTGAGATAAAAGTAACATTGAGAGTAAATTATAGAGGTGATTTTTGTACTCTATCTTTATTATTTTTAACGAAAATATTATATTAATAAAGGCAACTTTATCCATTTACACATTTCAAAGAATTTTTTTTCAACGTAATTTTCAAATATACATCCAATTTAAGAACTTATAATTTTACAAATATAAAAGTCATTTAATTAATTTTTTTTTTTAATTCTCCTATCAACTACAATTCTCATGTTAATTTCTAAATCTAATGTCTAACTAAACATATCATTAATGAGTAAGGGTTTCGATTATTCATTCACGCTTCTAGCCTTTGATGAAAAAATACGATGAGATTAAACCCCCTAGATTGTTAATCCTCTAAATTGGAGACATGTTTGGACTATTTAAATTAAATTTCCTCTATTACAACGGTACAAAATATGTATAAATAATCATTAATAAAAATTTTAATTTTCATGATATTTGCAATTTTATACACAGTAGGTAGTGTTCCTTTTAACCCTTGGATCCTTACATAATGTGCCTGTTTAGTTGCTGCTAAAAAGTTAGTAATTTTTAACAACTTTTATAAATTATCCTTTTAGTAGCTTCTAAATTAATTTCAGTTATTTTTAACAATTTTTTCAATAGTAGAATAATAAAAAATTATTAAAAGTTATTGAAAATTATTAAATTTTATCGAACACATTAAAAGTTTTAATTTGTTAAAATTTATTAAAGATTATAAAAAATTTATCTACCAAACATAGGTTAAAAATGATTAAAGAAAAGAATAATTCTGGTTAAGAAACTCGTTCAAATGTTGAATTTACTGTCTAATAATTACGTGTTGCAGTTTCTTAAAGATTGTCGAAAACTTTGCGTTTAATTTGTTAAAAAGTCTAAAAATCTCTTAAAATATTTAAAAATTAATTTCTAAAAATTATGCACTTGAATTATAAACCTACAACTTATCTTATTTTATCTAATTTTTTATCACTCTAAACACATCCTTAGTCATTAATTTAAAATTTTAAAATTACACAATATGCGCTCAAAATATACCCGAACACATTAACTTTAAAAAGAGAAAAATGCTATCAAATATTGAAATTTAGTACTCTTTAACTTTTTTTTTTTTTGAAAAAGAAATTTAATACTCTAACACATTAGTGTATTTAGACATCGTTTGGAAAGATAAGAGTTAATTGACTTATAGTTAATTAGTTTAGTTGTAAAATGACGAAATTTATTCTTTTACATTTTAATTTTTTTTAAAAATTTTTTGGAGTAAAAATATTAAATTAATCAAAACTAAAAAATTACAAAAAAAGGTCACATTTTTCTCTTCTTGAACACAAAAATAACTGATTTATTTTTAGATATTTTTCATCTCAAACCAAGCATTTAGGCGGAGAGCTCCTCGTTCCATTGGGACGAGGCTTCAAACAAGGAACAACGAATAGCGTGCACACCACGGCCGACAAAGTGGCGCGTTTCCTTACTCGCACGCCAGTCTCCAAAAAGTCAGCTAGCTCGTTAGTACCTCAAACTGACCACTCATTTGTGGGTTGTCGTATGATAGCAAGAGTTTTTTCCTTTTTTTTTTTTTTTTTTAATTCTTAAACCCTTATTTTTGAAATATATGAGTAGCATTTAATTTTTTTTCTATTTTTTATTTTTATTTTATATGTTTTATATTTTAAAAATTTTAAAATAAGAAAATATTTTATTTTTCTTATTTTAGAATTAAAACGTTCAAAACGATTTTTGACTATTTTTCATATCATGTATAAATCAATTTTTTGTCTTTTAAAACAAAATTTATAAACACAATTGGTCATATGCATTTTGAGCTGTTTTTCTATTTTCAAAAGTGTCAAATGAAAAATGAATTCAAAATAAAAAAATAAAACCAATGCCACTTTATTACAACAAAATCATTTTATCTATTTAGTTGTCAAATTTAAATAAAGTGTGGTATGATTACATATAAAAATCATTTGAGATGTCACTTTTACCTCTTTATACTATATAAAATGTCCAAAATATTATTAAAATATTCAAAAATTATAAAAAAAAGACAATTTGCTAGGGAGATATTCCGTAATATTTTAAATTTATTTCGTTATTTTTTATTTATAGATATTAACTTTATTTTGGAGGTGGAATTAGATTATCGTCTAAGAAAATAAATTTCCATTTAAGTTTTGAAAATCTCAATAGCATTTTAAACGATTTATAATTTAAAGAGAAATCTCATGTGACTTTTTTGGATTGATCACATTATTTTTCAATTAAAATTGATAGCTAAATTAAGAGAATGATTTAGTTTTGATAAATACTTTAAAATAAAGGTATGAATGTAAATTTTAAATATTTAAAATAGTTATATATAATTAGTCTAATATTTAAAGGAGGTAAGCAACTTACGTACATAATTAAAAATGGATTGCCAAGTCAAGTTAGGAAGGAGGAATGGTACCGTGATAAAAAATATCACCTTATTTAGTTTTGGTTTTAATTTCAATTATCTATTTTAAAATTGCACTTAAGAGTCTTTTTTTTTGTTTTTATTTTACAAAAAATAAAATAAAAAATGAAAAATTTAAAACCATCTAAAAGAAAGTTTTCAAAGATTTCGAGATTTATTTTTGTTTTTCTTATTATATTATATACTATAATTATACTTTATTTGTACTTATATATATATATTATTATTTTCTTATTTCAAAACTAATTTTTGAATATTAACAGATATTTTCTCATTCCAAATGTATTTTTTTAAAATTGCAAATTAGATTTTAAAACATTTTTTTAAAATATGTTTTCCAAACCAAACTGAATAAAAAAAATTAATTACCAAAAAAAAAAGAATAAAAAATTTATATTCCCTCCGCACCATGCATCAACTTATCTGTGGCTCGCACTATTAAAAATTGGAGTTGACTTGTGTCATCGACTTGATGAATGGATGCCACGAACCCGTTGCAAGTTTTCAAAACAACTTGCATGTGATGACAACCAAAATTGTTAGAGGAAGAAACAAAATTATTGTGGGCCTAATTTAGTACGAAATAATACATTAAAATGGTTATTTTAATACTTATTTTATTTGTGACATTAAGGAGCTGTTTAGTGTTACAAAAAAACTAAAAAAAAAAAAAAATTGTAATTTTTACCTATAATTGGCACATGACATATTAATAGTTAGTTAAGTATTTAATAATAAGTTGCAAAAGTTAAAAAAAATAAAAAAAAATAGAAAAAATTGTTAAAAATTGAAAAAATTTAGAGAAAGTTAATAAAAATTAATTTTGTGTTTGGTGGAGAAAATTAGAAAAAATTAGTAAAAGTTAATTTTTCTTAACTTTCTTTGTGCCCCAAATAGGCTCTAATTTGAAATATTTTTTATTTATTTTAAATATTACGTTATTAAATAAATAAATATACTGCTAACGAGAAAATTATCGTTCTATTCTATTCTTTTTACCAAATTAGAGGCCATGACTCCCAAATACATAATCATGCTAGTTTCTCCCCTTTATTATTTTTCTTCAGTAATGTCTCCCCCCCTATATATATATATATATATGTTTATATATGTATATGATGTAATTTTGATAAATACATTATAATAAATATTAAAATTTTAATCGATTTAATGATCCATAATTAAAGATCCAACAGCCACCTTATCTTTGTTTAGAGAATTCAAACTCAATTTCTTAACCAACAATGTGATAGTGATCTAGTGCTATTCAACCATATCATAGAGCCTTGTTTTTTAGGGATTTTTACACCAATCAAGAGACGAGCACTGGGTTTGGGTTATGGATTCTCAAACTGAATTTAATAAATAATTAAAAATTAATGTTAACCCAACTTATTATTATTATTATTATTTTAATGTTTATCAATTATTAGACCAAGTTACAAGCTAGGAGGTGGTAATCTTTTAAAACCCGGATATTTGAATGAACAGGAAATATGATCAAATCAAGGAAAAATTCTACCACAATCTCATAAATATATCATAAATAAATTTTATGCAATAGGTAAACATAATTAAATATTAAAATACTTAAAAATATATAATATTTATCAATTATTTCTTCTAATGCTAATTCTTTATTTTATAAAGTTATTATCAGTTGAAATTTCTCATTAACTAAGATGATTAGTATTACGTGAATATTGAATAGTAATTTTACAACTATATTATAAACTTAACGTCTTTGTTTTATAGAAATAGTACTTTAATTTATAAAAAAATAAAACAATTAGATAATAACTTTAGTTAATAAATTTTTTTTTTTTTAATATTGATCACTCTAAATGAATTTATATCGATTCAATTTTTGACATATCAAAATTAAGAGCCGGGTGGTCATAGCCTCCCCTCATTTTGGTATTCTAACGATACATAAATGATATATTAACTAAAAATAAATACTTCACTATTATAGATGACCCCCCTTTCACAAAGGAAGAGTCTTCTCATTAATAACGGCCCTCCATTTCACAAATGAAAAATCTCAACAAACATAAATTTTCATAGTAGGACCCATATAAAAAATTTAATAAAACACAAAAAATTATTTTTTCTCTGTCTCAATACAAACCCACAAATCTCTCTCTCCCCCCTCTCTCTCTACCGCCAAGATTTCCCTCTCCTATACCATTATTCGTCACTTTTTCTCATTCTCCCTTATATATACTTCATCTCTCTAATCGTTTTCACATTCTCTTATAACCTGCTTCATTCTTCCCTCTCTCACTTTCTACAAACCTTTTCTTCGAAAATATAACCATAAAAAAGGTTCGAGCTTTGAATTACTAATGAGAAAGCAAAACAGAAGAATACTATCGACGGCAATCATCGCACTGGAAGAAATTTATGATTCCGGTGAAAGTAAATCTTGAATAAATGATTAGCGTTCTTTAATTACTAGTTAAAATTTTTATTGAAAATCTTTTGACCCTCTTGTCATGAAATCCTATCTCTATCCCTACGGGAAAAGATTGAATACTAGAGTGTAAAAAAATTGGGAGATACTTCAGATAAACGATTCGATCAACACTTGAAGTAGAATGCGGCTGGTTGCTAATGGCTGCTTGAGTAAGACTGTCTTGTAGCCTTTGCCTCCTACTTGGATACTTGAAAAAGTTGCCGATTGGATGGGTTATGGCCAAATGCCCTTTTGACGACCAAATTAGTCTTTTGAGAGAAGAAAGAGTTGAGAAAGCAAATTAGCAGAGTTTTGGTAAGGTAATTAAAATTTAACCTTTTCCCTTTGTGTCAGTTGATATTTATATAAGTGGCTTCAAACCCACATCTGCCACCTCGGATGGTCAGACCACATTTAGAGGCAATGAGTAGTACCAAAACAGGGGTAGAGGTGTAGGGGTAAGACATCCCCCTCCTCTCCCACTTTTGTCATTGTCAATTTACTAGAGAGGTAGGTGACTAGATCGTAAGATATTTCCTTAATTAAATAGCCTAATTTATGGGATACATTATATTTTCTTAATTATGCTGCTTTATAGGATATATTACACGTTCATGATTATGTGGCCTATTTATGAAAAAAATGTTTTAGTTAGAATTTATATTACATAAATTAAGTTATTTATTTGTAATAATTGATAGCAAATAAATCTCGATCATTTATTCAGTTACTTGATTTACGTATTGGATTAATTAATAAGACATATATGAATTATACCTTTCTTTGTCTATTAGGGTTACAGACACATCCACCAAATTTCTTCTGTAGCATAAAGAAAGGGACAAGGAAGAGAAACCAATTTATATCCATCAGGAATTTTATTTGGTTAATCAAATGGATACCTTGTCAATGTCTGATATGTGTTCTAAGCCATTGTTTGTGTGAGAATAACATTTGTTCAAGGTCCAAGTATTATGTCCTTTATGCCTTAAGTTTATGTATAAATCATGTTTTACAAGTGGTATCAGAGTAGTAGGTTTTGAACAAATATAATCTTCATTTATTATTTAGAATTAATGTTAATTGGTCTTGATTGTGGCTGTGGGCATCCAATTATTTTTCTGCTTAATGTAAAATACATACTACTTTTGCATCTATTTTTTACACAATTCCATTACCGCAAACACAAACTGCATCACCTGTGCAAAGAGGTTTACTGTCCTCATTGGTTGTGCAATAAGGTAGTGGTGGTTTTCCAGCTTCATCACCTTCTAATTAAGATTTATATACAAGTTATATAACCTGATTGGTTTGTTTGAAAGCAAGTTATATAACATGTTTGTGATTGGTTGTTTTAGTAATGGTCAACTTTGATTGGTGCAAAGTTGTGTGTAAATATTTAAGGTGTTGCTTGTGTATTAGCTGATTGATGGGAGCAAATTATGGGTTTCCATCCACTGAGGTTTTTGTTTGTTTTGCTTCCTTGATTTGATTTGAAAAGCATTAAACTTAAAGCAACTCAATTATACTGCCAGATTATTATATTTGAATAGAATTGGTAATGAACCCAAAATATATGATTATATAATTAGCTTTTATTCTTTCCATTAGGCTCGTAAGGAAATAATAATAATGAAAAAAAGTTGCTAATAAATTCTTAGTATTTTAATTCATTACTATATCAAAATAGGCAAAATATGATTGGTTTGCTTCATCTCATTTTGATCTTACAAAATAATTAAGAAATAATGTAAATTTTATATTTTTAGCAATATTTTGTTAAGCATGTGCTTTTAATTTTTTTTATTTGTTGCATTGTTAACAAATGTTAGAAAATAAATTATTGCGTGAATGTGTAACTTTATGTGTACTAATAGTTTGTCAGTCATCAAAGTGGCCAAACTATAATAGGTAAAGAATATAGTCAAGCATAATAAATGGTCATTTATCCTTCTGTACAAAATGCCATTAATGAATTTAAATAGATAACATTCATTATTTTTTGGAACTTTTGAATTTATCTAAAGGCAAATTACTATTCTAAGAGTAGTAAGCATAATGAAGGTTAAATTAATATTTTTAGTTAATAAATTTGGATATCCAAACAAATATATTTAGTTGGAAATAATTAACTACCTCAAAATTGTTAGGGATTTCATCCATATAATTGGTAAATTCAAAGTCAAAGTAGAGTTTTAGTTCTTGTAAACTTAGACGTCGGCTAAGTCATCAGAGTTTCAAGTTAGAACCAATTGTGTTGGCCTTAGAATAGTTTGACATATTACAAAACCCAGGCAACCTAGATAAGGCACTTTGTAGGAGGCTCGCAGGATGATTGCAGGAAGGGCGTAGGATAGCACTAGATAATACTGAGAGCAAGTTTTAATGTTTTGGCCATGCTGGAATCCTGCTCTAAGTTGCAAGAAGACTGCAAGAAGGCCATGAGATGACTTATTGATTGTATGGTAAAACATACAATCTAACCTTCTAAAATGAGCAATGTTAGCTAAGTTTTTTTGAATAAAATGATTAAATTACAATGATTCATTATTTTAATGGTTGTTTTTATAAACTTGCCGGAAAATGGGCTAAACCAGGGTGAAATGAAGCAAGAAAAAGGAAAAGCATAAGCCTTATTTGGACCCATGTTCAAACAGGGTATGGCGTGGACATAGGTTTGATCAATAGAAGCCTCATTTTGAAGATCAACAAAAAAAAAAAAAAAAAAAAAAAAATTTCCAAGTATTGATGTTCGGACCCTTGTCCGAATATGCTATTGTTTGAACTAGGGATTGATCAACAGAGAGCTTGCTAGGGAAAAAAAAGAAAAAAAATTCTAGGTATGGAGTGTCACGCCTTGAAATCCACAACCTAAGGACGTGGAGACAAAACCCACAAATAAATATCAAACTATGCAAAATATGCCATATCAGCACGTAAGTGAATAAAATAAACCAGCATTTAATTTCTTGAATGTTCAAACATCTTAAAAATGTCCTAAAAAGGGTTACATAACCAACCCACAAATATGAGCCCATATTAGTACTCTATTACATTACAATTCAAAATGTTAAAATGCAAAGTTAAACAAAACATCCAACTATAATAATCCAAGATGGCTAGATAACCTACTGCTCCATCACGAACATCGACTCCCGCATTACCAACTGTAGTTGGGTGAGCATTAATTTCCACGTGTGCTCAAAAAGTGTTTGTAAAATATTTTTCATCATGTTAAGAAAATAACTCTCGCACCCTATTTTAGGACATATTTAAATCTTTAAATAGAGGGAACACAACCATAATCAATCGATAATCACATTTCCTAGACAACATTATATTAAAATAGAGAACCAGCCACTAGATTTGTACGTATTCATTGGCAAAATAATTAAAATCACACACGAATACTTACCAAAAAAAAAAATCACACACGAACACTTAAATATATACAAACTCATAGTTTTTAACATATTAGGTCAACCCTTCGACTGATACTGTTAAAACTCAAGGTTTATCTATACAAATTTTCAATTACTAACACAAGATTAAAGCAGGGGAACAGTCAACCCAAAGTCCTCTGCAAGTACCTGCAGCCATCTCTAGACTCAACCTGAAATGTGTAAATTTTAGATGTGAGTGTTATACACTCAGTGGAAGTATTAAACTAGAAATAAAAGATGATAAATATAAACCGAAGATATTCTTCAAATGGTTATATAGACAATTAGCATGTAATCAGATCATAATTAGTTGAAAAGCATCGTGGTTGGCAGTAATACAAATATCTTAACACACAGTTCATAACCACTTTTCATTTAATAACCGTTATTATTATCACTAAAGCGCAACTGGCCTTCTTGTGGTATGCCCGTATGATAAATGATTTAAATAATAATGCAACACACATTTGGCCTCATCTGGCTTATGAGTTGAGTGCTCAACTATAGACAGTGGCTTTAATTAGCATTTCCCATTAGCCCCATCTGGCTTGGCCTCATCTAGCCTCAATATTGGTCTCATTTGACCTGGCCCCATTTGGTCTTTCTATTCTTTTTTTTTTCTTTTTCCTGGGCCCATCTGGCCTTTCTCTTTTTTTTTTATCACTTTTCTGGCTCCATCTAGCCTGACCCCATCTGACCATAATGCAAGTGGAATGCACACAATTTATGTTGGTATGCAACATATTTATTTTTTTCAAGTAAAATATTATTTCTCAATGTTACAACCAAAATTGTAGATTGGCAAATCCATGGTCAAAGATAATGTTTTGTAATCTCTAGACTTAGTGTAGGCTAAGACACTATAGTCTTAAGTCAATTAGAAGTGTAAAGGACTTAGAAAATCAAGTTTCCAAAGGGACTAGAAGTCTTGAAGAGGTTGAAAATTAAGTTTCCAAAGTGGCTAAAGTCCTAAAGAGATTTGGAAGTCCTGAAGAGGTTCGAAACTGAATAACGCAGGAAAAACGTAGTTGGCCGCGGGAAAAAGCTGAGAGAGATTAAGCTGTACGGGAAGGTTGCTCTGAGTCACAGGAAGACCGCAAGAAGGTAGCGGGAAGACCGCTAGAAGGCCACGAGTGCGCCCTTCCCACGAGTTCCCGTGAGGTGCCCGCATGACAACTCTCTGTTCTCAACTTCCAACGTGATTTTGACCTCAAAGACGACGGATTTAGGCTTCGGCTAAAACACAAAAGTTGTAGCCCTTTAAGTCTTCTTTCCAACTCAAAACGAATCAAGTCAATCCAAATTGTGAGTGAAAAAATATGGTCAAAACACTGAGAGGGTGTCGAGCTGGAACTTCAGCTGCACACTACTTTAATAACCCTAGTTGCCTCTGTTTGTCTATAAATACCTTTCGGGTGTCTTCAAGGTTCAAACACACACAGAAAGATAGAGAATACACATGTGATTGGAAGCTTGAAAGTTCAATTATTCTCTTCAACACTTAGCCATCATGGTTTGTGTTCAATCTGAAGGAGTTCAGGTTTAAGTTATGTGAAGGCTGAGGATTCAGCACGCTATGGATTCAGCACAGTTACTGAGGATTTGGTGTTGTGCTTTCGAGGAGTCGAAGGGCTTTCACTAAAGGAGTTTGTGCATCGAGTAGTCGAGCAAATGTCAACGAGAGTATAGAGTCAAGGAGTCGATCTATAGAGAAGTTGAGTTTGTAACCAATGTTTGTTTATTCCAGTGAAAGTTTTGTTTAAGGTTTCCCTTTGTGGGTTTCCTTGTTTTTGTTTATCTTACCTTTTACATTCTTGTTTGATTGATTGATTGATTGATTAATTGATTGATTGGTTGGTATTTCTATCAATGTATTAAGAAATTTTCAATTGGTATCAGAGCAGGTACGTTTTTGTGAACAAAACGTGATCTTATTCTTTGCTGATGGATCCCCCAATAGAAGGCGATTCAAGCACACAACCTCCATGGTTTGATGGCACAAACTATGCATACTGGAAGGTTCGAATGAGAGCCCATCTCATCTCATTAAACGTTAACGTGTGGCTAGCCATTGAGAACGGTTGGGTGAAGCCAACCCATACGGTTGACAACATGACAGTTGAAAAGCCTATGGATGCGTGGACCAGGGCTAAACAAGAAAAGGCTAAATGGAACTACAAAGTCCTAAGTTCTATTTTTTGTGCTGTTTCCACCGATGAATTTAGAAGAATTTCTAGTTGTGAGATTACAAAAGAGGCTTGGAAGATTCTGGAGTTGACGCATGAAGGGAATTCTATTGTTAAGAAGTCCAAACTACAAAAAAAATAACCTTAGAGTTTGAAAACTTGAAGATGGCTAAAGACGAACTCTTTGATAGTTTCTATGCAAAGCTCAGCGACATCGTTAATACAAGTTTTAACCTTGGAGAACCTATTCCCAATAGAAAGATTGTAAGTAAGATTCTCTGATCCCTACCTATGTCCTTCCAAGCAAACATTACAGCTATTGAAGAGGCTAGGGATGTTGATTCAATGAGGGTGGAAGACTTAGTTGGCTCCATACAGACTTATGAAGCCAACATGATCAAACCAAAGTCTAAAGGAGTTGCCCTAAAAACAGTAAGAGAAGATGAATCCTCCTCTAGTGATGATGAGTCAATCCCATCTCCTGAAGAAATTGCTATCTACACTAAGAAAATTAAAAAATTCTTCAAAAAGAAAGATAGCAAGCAAGGAAAGACGAAAAAGAATGAGAAAGTAGGGAAATCTTCGGAGAAGAAGAAGAAGGAGAACAAATCCAAGGGCGTGAAATGCTACGAGTGCCAAGGCTATGGTCACATAGCCCAAGACTGTGGGAACAAGAAGGGTAAGAAGAAGGTTCTCAATGCAACACTCGATGATTCTGATGATCAATTGAGTACCTCCTCTTCTTTAGATGATTTCCTAGAGAATTATATGGCTTTTATGGTTAGAGCAAGTGCCCCCTCCAATGCGTCAGAGTCATCCTCCTCCAAACATGAGAAAAGAGAATCCTCTGAGAGTGAAGTGGAAGAAGATTTAGGTGAGGAAGTAGACATTGAAGAGGCTTATGAACAATTGTATCAAGACTATCGCAAGCTCTACAAGCAAAACGAGAAATTAACTGTAAAGAACAAGAAGTTAAAGAGGGAGAGAGGCAGTCTAAAAGTTGCCCTAGAGGAATTTCAAACAAAATTTGAAGCACTTGAAGCAAGCAAAAACTCTCAAGAGGAGTTGATAGTAGCACTTAAAGCCAAGTTGGAACAAAAAGAAAAAGATGTGAATGATGCCCAGGGAAATCTGCAAGCCATGCAAATCAAGGTGAATATTACATCTTCCACACTTGACGACATACTTGGGATGCAAAGGAGCCCACGTGACAAAAAAAGGACTTGGCTACACCAGCACGCAAGCAAACAATCTTAAAGTTAAGGCTACCCCCAGTTCCTCAAAGACAATTGCTCCACAAACAGTCAAAGCTCCCTAACCAAAGAAAGGTAATCAATCAAGAGCTTATTTTCAAAAGCCCAAAGGTATGCCCTCTAAACGTAAGTTTGTTCCTATATGTTTTCATTGTAGTATACTAGGTCACACACGACCACATTGTCACAAACTTTATAGGCTTCCCCTATCCTATGTTGACACTAGGAATTCTTTGAAAACTAATCTTCAAGTGTCAAATAGGTTTCTTCCTTTAAGGTTCCAAAAGTCTTGTTTTGATTTTGAACGTTACATGACATGGCCAGTGAGAAAAGATAAAAAGAAAAATTTTTGAAAACCTATTGTTCCAAAACCCAACAAACCCAAGACTCAAAATGCTTTTCCAAAATTAAGAATTGTTTGGGTTAGGAAGAGTGATCTCTATGTCTCCCACACCCCCAAGAGTGTTGAAGGGGTGAACCTTGATATGTAGGGGCATTTTTTTCATGAGCTAGGCTTAGCTTCACTACTGTATTTTTACCTAGTACTATGAAATCATGTAGATTAGATTTTTTTATTTCTTTTAGGATAAGTAAAAGTTTTTTTTTTGGTTCAATGCTATTCCTTATGATATTCTTGCATGTTCTATTACCTCATACACACTTCAAAATAATAGGATTAAAATTGTTGACCTACATAATGGTCATAAATTTGAATTGCTTGATGAACTTGAATCCTATGTTTTGTTGTTCCTTGTCATGGTAGTGGTGTGCCGAATTGTAATTACATGAAGTTTAGTACTTCATGAGAAATATTTTCCACTACTCAATTGTTTTAATAAATTCTTCTTTTTGGACTATTGGTTGCTCTTGAGTTTAAATGAATATCACTTGGAAAGGGCTACTACATAGGATAGAGTGAAAGCTAGCCTGTTGATGTGCGGGTTATCAAAATAACCACCCTCTGGGTTTGACGATACAGAAAAAAGGCTACCTACCCATAAAGTATGTGAAAGCCACCAAGAACAAATAAAAAGAAAAAGGAGGAAAAGAAAAGAAAAAATTGTGATTGTTCCTTAGTGTTTAGTTGAAAACTATGGAATTGAGGAGAATTTAGTTGAAAAGCTAACACTGCATATCTTACTCAATTCAATTCAAAGTCCAAAAGGAGCAATTTTGAAATTCATGCGAGTATGTGAAAAGTATTAATCATGTTGCACTTAAACTTTATTTCACACACCGCACAGGCATTTAACCATTGGTATGACATGTGTGAACAATTTATGATATAAATAGTAGGGTGATTCTTGAAATTCTTATTTGTTACTATTTATGTATGGTCAAAATTTTGAGAATATGTTTTATTTTGTGTTTGGGAAAATAGAACTTGGAATGATTTGATCAAGAATACACGTTGTCCCTAATATTTTTTTGTCAATTCATGTCAAAAAGGGGGAGATATATAATTAGGGGGGAGAAAAAAATATTTTTGTAGGGAGAATGTTTGAAAAGGAGTTAGTTAATCGAGGGGGAGAACAACTTTTTATATTTTTTAAGAGGGTTAATATTTTGTGTCATTTATGTTTTATTTAATTATTTATTTATTTCATATGATGTCTTGATCATTTTGTTTAAGTGTGCAACAAACAGGTTTTATAACCAGCACATATTGATCAAGGAAGAGTCAACTAAAGACTTAGTGTAGATTGATTTTCTTTTGTAATTTCATTTTTTGAGTTTTGACATGGAATTGCCAAAGGGGGAGATTATTACGGCCAAAATTGTATATTAGCAAATCTATGGTCGAAGATAATGTTTTGTAATCTCTAGACTTAGTGTAGGCTAAGACACTATAGTCTTGAGTCAATTAGAAGTGTAAAGGACTCAGAAAATCAAGTTTCCAAAGGGACTAGAAGTCTTGAAGAGGTTGAAAATCAAGTTTCCAAAGTGGCTAGAAGTCTTGAAGAGATTTGGAAGTCCTGAAGAGGTTTGGAACTGAATAATGCAGGAAAAATACGGTTGACCACGGGAAAAAGCCGAGAGAGATTAAGCCGGGTGGGAAGGTTGCTCTGAGTCACAGGAAGACCGCGGGAAGGCCGCGGGTGCGCCCTTCCCGCGAGGTGCCCGCATGACAGCTTTTTGTTCTCAACGTCCAACGCAATTTTGACCTCGAAGACGATGGATTCAGGCTTCGGCTAAAACACGAAAGTTGTAGCCCTTTAAGTCTTCTTTCCAACCCGAAAAAAATTAGGTCAATCCAAATTGTGAGCAAAAAGATATGGTCAAAACACTAACAGGATGTCGAGATCTTCAGCTGCACACTACTTCAATAACCCTAGCTGCCTCTGTTTGTCTATAAATACCTTCCGGGCATCTTCAAGGTTCAAACACACACAGAAAGAGGGAGAATTCACATGTGATTGAAAGCTTAAAAGTTCAATTATTCTCTTCATCACTTAGCCAGCATGGTTTGTGTTCAATCCGAAGGAGTTTGAGTTTAAGTTTTATGAAGGCTAAGGATTCATCACGTTGTGGATTCAGCAAAGCTACTGAGGATTTGGTGTTGTGCGTTCGAGGAGTCAAAGGGCTTTCGCTAAAGAAGTTGGTGCATCGAGTAGTCAAGTAAACGTCAACGAGAGTATAGAGTCGAGGAGTCGATCTATAGAGAGGTTGAGTTTGTAACCAACGTTCGTTTATTCCAGTGAAAGTTTTGTTTGAGGTTTCTCTTTGTGGGTTTCCTCGTTTTTGTTTATCTCGCCTTCTACATTCTTGTGTGATGTTATAGCATGGTGTAGCATATTAATATGATGTGGACATAATATATGAATAATGTTTGAATTTTGCAAAATTGTCTTGAGTAAATCCGATCAATATCATACATCGGGTACAACTTGGTTTTAAATTATGATCTGGATACCTTTCATTAACAAAGTAATATATTTACACAATTAAAACTATTCTATTTTAATTATGCAAATAAATTGAATTATGCAAATAAGGTAAAAACTTTTTAGAGAAGAAAAACAATACCGAACTTGAAACCCAAGAGAGACAAAGCTTGGAATTCTTCCTAAAACACCTTGGAAACACCTTTTAGTGCCTGGCTTTAGGGAATGAGAAGAGAAGGAGGGGCAGATGGGAAGAAGAAAATGAGAAGAGGAGGTCCCTATTTATAGAAGTTTTGGTTAAATGAAAAGTTTGAAAAGTTCTGGAAGGCAAACAACTTTGTAAAACTTAATGGGCAAAGAAGTTTGCATAACAAAGGATTCAAAAATCTTTGCAAAGCTTGTTTTACAAACCTCTTTGCTAAACAAGATAGATAAACAAGTTTGCAAAACATTACGGGTGAAGATGTTTGCAAAACAAGTTGGCAAACTAGTTTGCACATCAAGCTAGGCAAAGAAAGCTTGCCAAACACCTATTTGGCAAGGTGTTTGGTGGCTAGGCATGATTTGGGGTGAATTTGGCCTGAGCCAATATTTTGCAAGGTTCAGGTATCACCTGTAAAGATTTGGGTAATTCTAAGATCTCTGGCATACTTTTCGAGTGCTTCTGGGACTTTCCAAGCACTTTTTGGAGAGAATTAATCCAATTAATTCAAAATTTGGTTCAATTTCGATTCTCCAGAACCAAGTTATATCTGTTTGAAAATTATTGATTTGAAAATGGTTGAAACGGAGAAGGGTTGAAACGGAGAAGGGGTTAGCTAAATCCTAGGCTTAATACCTGGAGGCACCACCAGGCTGACTCCTCCTACCATTTTTGGATATGAGGACTCCAAAATGCCATCGATGGGACTCAAGATGCTTTTATGAATTTATAAAAAAAAATTAATGAATTTTACAAATAAATCAATGGATGGACCTCCTAAGGTTTGACTTGGTCAGACTTAGCTATACCATTACCTCAGAAAATGAACCCTCAACATTTCTATGCAATTTGAGGGCATTCTGACTTCGTCTAGATGCTAAAATTTTGTCTGGGGTGCCAGCAGCTTCCTTTTCGTCAACAGGAGCTATTTTGAGTCGGCAAAGCCTAGATGACCTCTGGAATGGCATTTTGGCCGTTTTGAGATGTGTTCTATATTCTTTGGAATGTCTTAGGATGTTGTGCATCTTCTTGCCTATTTTTAGCTTGACCAGGGCATTCCGATTGATACCAATCTTCAGCTGCATTGGTAGAAGCCATTCTTAACTTTTGGACCCAATTGACCCTTAATTCTGAACTCTGGCTCCTCTGTTAATGCAAGGATCCTTAGTTTAATGTCTTGGACATGTCTATGAAATTTGCTGGCATTTGGCCTTAACCTGGGCCTTCTATTTGGCTTCTTACTAACTCAGGGGTATAACCGTCATTTTGCTGATTGTTTACTTTTTGCCGAATTATGGCACTTTAACATATTCTATGATCAAGAAAACTCAATCAGTGGAGCACCATTCAAGTAAAAGCATTAAATAATGTAAATATTGAATGAGAGGGCAAAATTGGGGTGCCAACAACTTTAACTCTTTGGGGGAAATGAAAGAATAACAATCAAAATAAGCCGAACTTGATGAGGCCCACCTAACTCTTGGGCTTTGCACTTGCAACACAGTCTGTAGAGAAATGAGCATTAATCTACTTATGCCCATAATTCATAAATATGAACATATAGAATACGCAATACATGCATGCACTAGCAGGATATTAGCATAGAACAATAATAGCAGTGGCAGATAAACATCACAACCTCATCTCAACATATCATTAACATCTGATCAATAGCATATCATCATCGAAAATCAATATCATAAACTATTCCTTTATTATCTTTTTCTTATCGTTTTACCATTTCTCATCATCACATCACATAAGGGATGGATACTCAACAAGACTGACTCATGGTCAGTGAGCACAATCTAATTCAGTGTCATTTTTTATGGGCCAATACCTAACAGAAATGATGAATTGACTCATCGTCGTTTATAAGTTTAGGCTCAAGGGCCACGATACGCTAAGTCAATGTTGTCCTTTACAAATCTATATCTAACAGTCACGATACATCGGTATCAATGTCATGTTGTAAGCTACTAACCTACTGACACGATAACCAAATCCTGCTTAGGTTTAGGGACTCTAAACCCAAAGGTATTCATATACCCTCCAATTTTTCACTATCCACTAACCCCGAAATCATAGTCATCAAAACCATTTCATTATCTCTTTTTATTATCATTATCAGATTATGTTCCTTAGTATAACTCACCATATCATCTTAACATCAATTCATTATGTCATTTTTTTCATTAACATTATCAACAACATAACTTTATCACAACTAGCAATAATCATTGTGACATTTCATTATCTCTATCTTAAGCACTTATACTCAACGATATCATCATGAATATTAATCTTAAGTCTTATACTATGAGCGTATTATTCATCTTATCACCATTGGCTTTATTTCTCAAAACTCATTTATTTATTATTCTTAATATAAAAACCTTTAGGGAAGGGTTGATTTTCAAAATAAAGTTGAATAACAAAAATTGGGGACAAAATAGGGGAATTCAGGTGCCTAGGGAGATTGGTTGTGGGCTCGTGCGCTTGAGGTTCCCCGTCTGTGTGCCTGAGGAGGTTTGTGCACTAGAGGTCACTTTAGAAGCCATGGTTGATCTGCTCTATTTTTCTAAATGTTAGCATTTCAAAATTTAAATTTTAGAAATCATAAATTTGAATAGTTTCATAAAATCATTTTACTCAGTTAACATCACAAGGCTTACACGAGCTTAACCAAACAACCAATTTAAAAACTTACAAAGTGTAAGGCACAATCTTTATCTTTTATTCGTTATTTCTTCGCAAACATATACGTACACATATATTTATATATAACATGCATAAACTCATGCAATATACTCCCAAATTTCAAAACAAATAGATAACTAACATCACAACATCTTCAACATATCATATATGCAAATAAAATGTATTAAATCCCTACCTAACAAACTCAAAAGGAAGAAAAATCAAAGAATAGTACACTACCAAAATGTTCAGAAAAGCTAGAAACTCCGTATGATCAATTTATTTATTCTAACACCAAAACAATTACACCAACTTGTTCAAACAACACTAATTAAAAGATTACAAGAATAATTGAGTTTGGTTAAGAGTTTGTGGACCTACCGAACTTCATCTTCACTCCCAGTTTTCTGCTCTTTTTTGATCAAAATGTATATTATGTATATAAGCATATATATAAACGACGGACCTTCGGGATAAAGGCAAACAAGAGAGACAGATTAAGATAGGGAGGCAGACAAACCTATCCCCTCCCCATTAATAGATTCAGTGACAGATAAGACCAGGTATAGCTCACGACAGATGAGAAGCAACTCGTAGGAATTGTCACCATCATTACCCTAGGTGCTCAGACACAAAAGGGTGTGCACCAAAGGAGCCCCCCCTCTATGCACCTAGAGTTCCTTCCCCTTCCAAACAATTCTAAGTGTTGATTCAAAGATTTAATGTTAACCCTGAACCGAGCAACCAAGTTACTAACTAATCATTTCACACCTGTTGATTCACAATTTCATGAAATTTGGAATTTAATATTGTATAACAAAATTTGGCTTGTTACATCTACAGTCACCACTTGAAAATATTTTTCTCATGACGAGGTGAGCTTCTAAATCTAGTAATCAAACTTATTAGTGTGCCTCTATGAAGTTGACATAATAATACATTGTATTTGGTAGCCCAACACAATGATTGTGACTAAGTGGCAGAGTATTTATGCACCAAATATCAATTAAACATCTAACTATAAAATAAAAAATAACCTACAATAAGATAATAATTCAAGGAAGACCATATTAATAAACCATAAACAATAGTATTTAACAAATTCAGTTGCAGAAGTATAAATAAATTAGCAAGCGTTTTTTTGTCCTACATCACTAGATGATCACAATTTCATTATATATAAATATATAACTACGAGGATAGTGAGATGTAATTTTAATAAATATGAACTAAACTTATAAGTTCTTGTAAAGGATCCACTTACTCATTAATTCACGATTATTGTAAAATTTATATATTTCAAACGTAATAGGGTTTAAATTAAAACACGAATTAAAAATGCTTGAATAATTATTAGGCTTGAGAAAAATATTTAAAAAATTATTTCTCTTATAATAACAGCTCTTAATATTTTTTAAATTTAAAAAAACAAAAAATGCCTAAATATTAATTAGGTTTTAGTGTAATTATTTTTTAAAATTTAAATTTATCCTATTGACCATATTCCTTTTATAAAGTAGAACGTACGATTAATAATAATATTTTTAATTTGAGTTAATTTTATAAAACTAATTAACAAATTACAATCAAATCCTATATGATACTTTATCTACAGATTTTTAAATAAAATTAGGTTTGGGGGTAATTATTTTTTTTTCTAAATTCTAGTTTTAATTTAAATTAGTCACGATGATCATGTTATTTTTACAAAGCACACTACCCTATTAATAATAATAATTTTAGTTTAAGTTATTTTTATAAAACTAATCAAACAATTATAATTATCAAATCTTGTATAATAGTATCTCTATTTATCATTCTACTTTTTTTTTTCAAATTTTTTTTTAATAAAATACCCTCTTTTGATTTTTAATACTTTTTTCTTTTTATTTATAAAACTTTTAATTCTTTTTTCTTTTTTAATAAATATGAAGTGAACCCATAGCTTCTTACAAAGCATCCAGTTGCTAATTAATTTATATATTTGAAATGCATTAAGAATTAAATTAAAAAATAAAAATAAAAATTGTTTATTTAATTTACAATAACAACTCGTAAAACTAATTAAAAATTATTACCAAATCTTGTACAACATTATTTTTATAGATCCTTGAATAAAATTAGGTTTGAAAGTAATTGTTTTCTATATTTTAATTTTAAATTAAATTGGTTAGGTTGACTATATTTTTCATAAAGCACAACTTACAATTAACAATAATTAACAATAATATTTTTAATTCAAATTACTTTTATAAAATCAATCGAAAAATTATCACCAAATTTTATGTGACATTCAACAATTTACCCTTCTACTTTTTCTATTTTTACAAAATTTTCAATAAAATACACTTTTCCCATTTTCCATATCTACTTTTTTTGTTCATTTAAATTTTACTTCCTTTTTGGTTTCATATTAGTAGATGGCCACAACTCTAGTTTTTATTTTGTTTATGGAATTATCAATGTAAAGTAAACTCATGATCAATTTCTTAAATAAACTCTATTTATTGATTCATTGTAATTGTAAAGTTTATGATTTAAAAACATAGAAAAATACCTAAAAAATAATTTGGAATGAAAAAAGATTTAAAAATTATTGAATATTAATTAAAATTGAAAATTTTAATATCTCTTAAAATAACAACTCTTATTCTAATACTGAAAGAAAATTTTATTGTTTATCCTCATTTTCCTTATTCTAATTTTGTGTGGCATTCTTATGCTTTATTCTTTCTTCTTCTCTTCTCCTTTCTCATTCACAAAATTTTTATTTTATTTTGTTCCACATCGCTAGATGACTGTAACTTCATTTTTTTCTTCTACATATAAAACTAGTAGAGTTGTTGCATATAGTTTTAATCTATGTGAAATGAGCTTATGAATTTCTATAATGGATCCACTTACTTATTAAATTGCCATCTTGTAAAATTTATATATTTCAAATCGATTAGAAATTAAATTAGAAAAACAAAGAAATGACTTAATAATAATTGGGCTCAAAAATTATTAAAAATTATTTCTATCATAATAACAACTCTTAATATTTTTTAAATTTAAAAAATAAAAAACAAAAAAGCCTAAATATTAACTAGCTTGGGAGTAATTTTCTATAATCTGAATTTTAAAATTAAATTGATCACAGTGACCTTATTTTTTTTAACACAACGTATGATTAATAATAATATTTTGAATTTGAATTATTTTTATAAAATTAATTAAAAATTATTGCTAAATCTTATGTGATTCTCTCCCCATTCACCATTCTATTTTTTCGATCTTTACAAGTCTTTGAATAAAATTTGACTTGGAAGTAATTTTTTTTTTTCAAATTCTAATTTTAAATTTTTATTAGTTACATTGAGCATATTTTTTTTTTATAAAGCACAATGTACAATCAATAATAATATTTTCAATTTAAATTATTTTTACAAAATCAATCAAAAACCAATCTTATGTGAATTCTCTATTTACTAGAAATTTTTGAATGAAAGACTCTCTCACTTTTCTATTTTTTCTGTATTCTTTTTTCTCATTTTACATTACTTCTTCCACTTTAGTACTTGATCACAACTCTATTTTTTTTCCTCTATATAGTTATTAGAATTGTAACATGTGATTCTAAGTGACGCGAAACGGGATAATGATTTCTTAAAATGTGCCCACAAGTCTACTAGTTCATTATTATTATTATTATTATAAAATTTACATATTTCAAACATATTAAGAATTAAATTTAAAAAAATGAAGAAAAATATTTAAATATTGTTTAGGTTTGGAAAATGTTATAAAAATAATTGAGTGATAATTAAATTTAGAAAATCTTACTCCTCCCATAATAAAACTTTTAATATATTTTAAATTTAATAATAAAAATAAAAATAATAGGCTAGGAAGCATTTCTTTTTAAATTCTAATTTTAAAGTTAAATTGTTTATGTTGACAATTTGGTTGAGAATCCAATTAATAATACTTGGTATTTATTTTATTTTTATAAAGTACAATGCATAATTAATAAAAAAATTATTTTTAGTTTCAGTTATTTTTATGAAATTAGTCGAAAATTATTTTAATATAATTAAGAGTAATAGTATTTTAACTTATGTTAATTTTGCCAATTGAGTTAAGAATTAAAAGTAAAAGCATATATTAAAATTGACTAACAATTTGAGGTACAAAAGTGATCAGACCAATTAGATAGGTTTAAGATTTAGTATATATTCTAGAGTTAATCTAAATCATAATTTGGTAAAATATAAAATTTTAACACTGATATAAAGGCACAATTTTGATTACTCTGTAGGCTTGATTATATTGACACAAATAAAAAGTATAAATATAAAAAAATAAATCAATAACTATTTTATAAAATTATACAACTTTATTAAAATATCTTTATAATACATTTAAAAGTTATTTTTTTGTTAATAGAAAAATATTATACAATCGCATGAGTCTAATACTAATATATGTATGCACATGTGTATATATTCATATCAATAGTCATTTCAGTTTTTCAATCTCAGCACAATTTCATCCTAGCATGGCAAAACATATAACCAGGAGGAATCATTCTATCTCTTGCAGCCCTCATCTTCCTCTTTTTTTCCTCCCGGCAGCCCCACGTTCTTCGTTTCCCGCAGCTCCCTCTATTTTCTCCCGCAACCTATCACTTAGCAAAAAACCCCACTCAAAAACAAGCCAAGTCTGATATACACACAATCTCCCATCTCTCTCTTCCTTCCATGGCCAACTAAATTGTTCGGCAACAAAATTTACCGTCGGAATTGTTGACCACACCAACCGGAAATGCGATCAACAACCTACTGAACAAAGACAGAAGAAAGGTTATGGCCGGAGTGGAGGTCTCTGGCCGAAAAATCCTCCGATGCTTAAGTCAGTAAGTAGCTCAAGGAAGAAAGTTTTACTAGAGAAGAAATGAGCGGTAGTTTAAGTTGGCAATAGTCAGCTTACCATAATTGCCAAGTGGAATGTTGTATTTATAGTAATGTAAATAATAATAAAATAATACCTGTGATTTGACTGCATCCATGCTTCCGTGTCCCTCTTTTCCTTCCTTGCTTTAAATGCCTTTCACCGCTCATTTAATGCCTCATGCCTTTCATTAAATACCCCATACCTTTCATTCAATACTTCTGGTAGTTAAATGTGGCAATATAGCCAGAACTCAGTTGTCAAACTATCCACTTATTAATCTATCAATTACCCGTAGTGAAATGAACTGACTTGGTTACTTCCTCAGAGATAAATACTAGGTTCAGTCATAACTATGGTGCATTTATGGTTGTGATCACTCGTTAAGGCTGTGGGTCCCAGGCCCAACATTTACTAGCCGCCAATCGATGGGCCGAACAAACTGGCTATTAAGGTCTTCGATTATCGCCACGTGGCAACACATTATTCATAGATACTGAGAATTAGGGTATCCCTTGGAATATTAACCCAAAGACGCGTGTCCGTGTATAATACTCATGTGGAACCTTCATGTCATCAATCATCTGTTCGGCAGAATGCCACGTGTCATGCGTCAACGTGCTTGGTCAATGACTACGTGACTCACGTAAATATGTTCGGCATTAGGCCACGTGGCACCTTGACTAAACTTGTTCGGCATTCCATATGTCAAAGTATTATTTTACCCAACATTTTGCCCTCACTCTGGTTGGAAAAATACATTTTTCGAGCAGAGTAGCAAAGCAGAAAAGCCTTACCTTACTAATCCCTTCAATCTTTCCCGTGCGATTTGTCGTTTAGTGTCCTCCTGACACGCTTCAAATCCAATTGGACATTTCTCTCTCCTGGTAATGACATGCATGGTGCCCTTTTAGCTTTTCATCTGCCGCGCCGCTTACACAAATCCCCAAATCTGGATTGTTAAAATGTAAGTGGCCAAAAATTCAAAAATTGGGGCGGTAATAAATGCGTTTTTTACCGCCCGCTACCCTCTCTTTGGCGATACTTCGATTGCCTCCCACAGATATACATACACTTATATATATATACTCGATTCATCTTCTTTGCTCCCTTACTGCGATTTGAGCAATGCAATTTCCTTTGCTTTTTCCTCTGAACTTCCATCTTTCCCAACTTTCACGTCTCCTGTAAATCTTCGTTTCTAGTGAGTTTATCTTTTTAATCTAGCATCTTCTAATATGGGTAAACTCGCGAATGAGCTCAACTCTGAGGAGAAAATTAGGGTTTTCAATGAGAAGTATCAGATTCCCCGAAATGTAGAAATCAGGCTCGCCCAGGAGGGCGAGCGCGCACTAGGGGAATTCCCCATAGTAGCCTTCACTGAAGGTGGCCTTAGGTTCCCCCTGCACCCTTTCCTTTGCTCTGTCATGAGCATCTTAGATCTCGGACCCAGGAACCTCACTCACAATTTCTATAGGATAGTCAATGGGGTGATAGAAATAAATAGGCGATACGGATTCCACATATCTGAGTGGGATCTGCTTTACTGTTACTCCATCCAGAAGGTGAAAAAGGATGAGAATAGGTGGTATTTGAAATCTCGACCAGAAAAAACCTTGGTCCATATGCTGCCTGATACGATTAAGTCAGAAAGTGACCTGTGCGTCATCACGGGTCACTGGACACAATATCCGGACGAAGATCGTTTTCTAATCGTCCCTCTAGTTTCTTTGGGCCCAGGTTGGTTGATTTCAAGTGCTACCAGCTCTTACTGTTCTTTGACTTCCTACTTTTTGGAAGCACACTAACCATTTGATTTGGTTTCTATGCAGCCGAATAAGCAAAGAAGTTCTGGGCCGGTGGTACTCGTGCAGACAAGGATCACCTCAATCAAGTATTCAAATTCCTTGGGGGTCCAGATCTTTATCCCTTCGCCAGAGCGGTTCCGATTTTGTTCAACTTCACTCCATCTCACCAAACATTCATCGCTCCTCCCTAAGGTTTTGCCACCTCGAAAGCAATCAGGCGGCTCTAGTGGTGGTTCAGGGCTACTGCTGACGAGAAAGAAAACTTCTATGCTTTGAAGCACCCAGAGTGGGTTCGTCCACATCCCTTTGCTGTTCTTTTGGTTGCCGAGCAAGTTCCTGCTCCAGAGGCAGCAGTCCCCGGTCCTGCTGAACAACCGAGAAGGCGGAGACTTGTTCTTTTGGACGAGGAGGAGGAAGAAGAAGAAGAAGAAGAAGAAGAGCTAGAGCCCCCTCCTACCTTTGAATATCTCTCTACCTCGGGCGACGAGGGGGAAGAGGAAGATGTCAGCCTTCCTGGGACTACTGAGTTTGTTCCTGAGGAGGAAGCAACCACTATGGCTCCCAAGATCGACTATAAAAAACTCACTCTGGCAAAAGCTAAGGAGCAAAAGGTTGAGGAGGCAAAGAAAAAGAAGGCCGAGGAGCAGAAGGCTGCCGGTAAGAGGAAACTCGACGAGGGGAAGGCTCCTGCTCCTATCACCACCGAACAAATCCTCAAGGTTAAAATTGAAAAGGGGAAGGAACAGGAGGCTCTTCGGCAAAAACCCTCTAGTCCTCCTCAGCAGAAGAAGGCTAAGACTTTGCCTACGGGGGCGGTTCAGATCATCGAACCCCCAATGCCGACAAGGGAGACTTCTGAGAAGGGGGCAGCTCCTTCCAAAGACACGTCACCCAAGGCCGTTGAACCTACACCTTCTTGACCGACTGGGCCCGTGCCTCTTGCAATTGAGTACTCGGCCAACCCAGTTTGAGATTCTCCTCCCTTCATTCAGCAAATCCTCATTCCCAGCCTCGAGTTTACTCAAGGCCGACCATTTACAATCCAAGACACATTCTTTCATCATGCCGAGGAGTACCTCAAAGGAGTCCTCCCTCCTCGGGATGTCCAGGCCACAAGGAAGAATAAACTGGAGGACGTCGACAAAACACTAATGAAGAACGCCATCTCTGTAAGTATAACGATGTTCCCTTTAATCTTTTCCCTTTATGAATATCCTTTTGCCACTGAGCTCTTTCTAACTTTCTCCTTCATCTCTAGACTTCTTTTTATACCATGGAGCTGATTGCTCGGAGCCAGGCCCTCGACGCCAAAGGTGAGCAGGACAGATCAGATATCAAAGATCTGAAAACGAGTGTAAGGAGCTTGGAGAAGGAGAAGAAAAGTCTCCAATCTAGCAATGATACTTTGGTGAAAGAAAGGAGCCAGCTTCAGGATGAGAAGAAAGACCTTGAACAGCAGCTCAACTCTGCTCTTGGCCAAGTAGAGGGGAGCAAGGTTCACGTGGAATTCATAGAAAAAATCATGCTCAAGAGAGACGAGGAGCTGTTGGAAACCAAGGGTAGACTTTCCAAGGCCGAGATTGAGCTGTCTTCTTCTAATGCCGAGCAAAATAGGCTCTCCAAAGAGTTGGGGATTCCAGAGCCGAGCACACTAAGTTGAAGCAAGAGCTTGATGGCCTCCGAGCGGAACTTGCACTCAAGACTCGAGCTCTGGAAGAGAAAGAGATTGCCCTCCGTGGAGCCAAGGAGAAAGCTAAAGCTGAGGTCGAGGCTCAAATAAGCAATTGCCTAGAACAAATGAGGGATGCTCACAACGACTTCTTCCTTGAGGGTTAGGAGGTCGCCATGAAGAAGAACAACATTGATCACACCAACCCCATATATACGGAGGTCTCTTATCCAGATCCGCAATGTCCAGCGCCTCAGTTTAGCTTTGAACACCCACCTCAAACTCCTTCCATCCAAACTGCCGAAGAAAACATTGAAGAATGAGAGGTTGAAGTGGAGAGTTCCCAGAAGGACACTACTTCCCAGGGACTTAAAGAAATTAATCTAACTGTGGAGAGTGATCCTACTAAGGAGGGAGAGAAGTGAGCCCCTCAGCCCCTTTTTGTTTTTGCTTTTCATCCCAATGACCTATAAAAGCACAATGAACAGTGTAATTTTTCGTTTTGAATGAAAGGAAGTGTTCCAGTCTTTTCTAATTATTTCCCTTGCTCTGCTTTTCATGTCTTTGCCTCTTTAGAACTGTTTATGAACTGATTGAAGAATATCTTAACTTGGTCACTGACGAAGTTATAGGAAGTGCAACCGAAGAGTATGTTAAAGTATTCTCCTATGAGATAGCTACAAATCCTTACAACAAAATGTTGATGTCTTTCCTTAAACTTCATGAGGATAGCTTCCGCAGTTGACAACAGTGTACATTGTAACTGTACTCAGAAATATGTAGTAAAAATTTATGAATTGTTCCTGTACATGCTTTCACCCATTGGGGCTTACCTTACTATTCATTCATTTCGTGTTTGTGTTCATATGGGTGCTTTGAATGAACTTGGCCCAATAATCAAACTTTAATCAAACTGTCATAAAACTTGACAGGAATGCCTTAAGCATCAAACCTTTCAAGGATAATAAATTCAAGTAATCAATTGCTTTTCGTCAAGTAACTTGAAACTTAGATAATGAGGAATAACTTTAATGAATCTTACATACCTCAATTAGCTCGGCTGTCCTCCAGCTTACATATAGCTGCGGAGGCCTCTACCCTTTGATAAAATTTTACTTTCCATATCAATGCCGAGCTTCCTTGAAGTGATTCCTTGAGTTTTGAGAGCTTTTACTTCAATTGTACCAATGCTAGGCAAGCTGAGCGTGGCTCTTTTAACAATCCTTTTCAATAAGCCGAGGAACCGAATCTCAGCTTAAAGTGAGCACCTGGTCAATCAATAAACCAGGGTTGAACCTACACCCAAAGGGTGCGATTCCCATTCTAAACCAACGTTCGGCAAGCTGAGCATGGCTCCTTTTTGATAATCCTTTTCAGAAAATCGAGGGATTGAATCCCAGTTTAAAGAGAGTGCCTGGTCAATAAATAAACCAGGACTGTACCAACATCCAAAGGGATGTGGCACCTTTCTGTACTAACATCCAAAGGGATGTGGCACCTTTCTGTACCAATACTCAGCAAGCCGAGCATGGTTCCTTTCTGATAATTTTTTTCAGAAAATTGAGGGATTAAATCCCAGTTTAAAGAGAATGCCTGGTCAATAAATAAACTAGGACTGTACCAACATCCAAAGGGATGTGGCGCCCTTCTGTACCAATGCTCGGCAAGCTGAGCATGGCTCATTTCTGATAATCTTTTTCAGAAAATTGAGGGATTGAATCCCAGTTTAAAGAGAATGCCTGGTCAATAAATAAACCAGGACTGTACCAACATCCAAAGGGATGTGGCGCCTTTCTGTACCAACGCTCGGCAAGCTGAGTATGGCTCCTTTCTGAACCAACAACCAAGGGGGCGTGGCATCTTTCTAGTAAATACTTAATTGTCTAAAGCTTTTGGAATTGCTTTATTTGATTTCAAAAGAGAACAGCTTTCCAAGGAGTGTACATAATCTTAAATAACAAATGTACAATAACATTAATGATAGTACAGTTTTAAGTGGGCTATGTTCCACGGCCTTTTGATTGGCTTTCCTTCCACATCCGTCAATCTGTAAGCTCCATTGCCGAGTACTTCCGAGACGAGGAATGGTCCCTCCCAATTGGCTCCAAGCTTTCCTTCTGTCTGGTCCTTTCTGCTTCCCATTAATTTTCTTAACACAAAGTCACCAGCTTTGAACTCTCTGTGTCTGACCCCCTTATTAAATTTCCTCCTTGTCTCTTGCTGATAGTTGGCTAACCTTAATGTGGCAAGTTCCCTCCGTTCGTCAATCATATCTAGGCTCATCGCCATTGCTTTATCATTTTCTCTTTTATCAAAAGCTTGAGTTCTGATGCTCAGCAGGCCGACCTCTAGTGGAATGATCGCTTCAACTCCATAAGCCAGAGAGAAGGGAGATTCTCTAGTTGATCTTCTGGGGGTTGTTCAGTAGGTCCAGAGCACTGATGGCAATTCATCTACCCATTTTCCTTTTGCTGCCTCCAATCTTTTCTTGATACCACTGAGGATAACTTTGTTTGTAGCTTCAGCTTGACCATTGTTTTGGGGATAAGCTGGAAATGATGCTCTTCCAGATAAATCGAGTGGTATTAGCATCTCTGATGTAGGTCAAAGGTTCTGCTTCCACCAATTTAGTGAAGTAGCCAGTGCTGACCACTAGAAACTTTCTATTCCCTGAAGCGGTAGGCAGTGGTCCCATAATGTCAAGTCCCCATTGAGTGAATGGCCAGGGACTGGTTAGTGGGCTGAGTTCTTGTGCTGGTTGGTGAGGTATGGGAGCAAACTTCTGGCATTTATTACACTTTCGAACATAAGCTTGAGCATCATTCCCCATCCTCGGCCACCAATACCCTTGTGTAATAGCTCTGTGTGCCAACGACCTGCCCCCAGTATGCGCTCCATAGACCCCTTCATGCATCTCATAGAGGAAATCTTGCACTTTATCAGGATGAATACAAAGAAAATAAGGACCTATGAAGGACTTCTTGTACAGCTTATGATCAGGAGAAAGCTAAAACTTGGTAGCCTTTATTTTCAATTTCCTTGCTTCTGTTTTGTTTTCTGGGAGAGTACCATCCTTTAGGTAAGAAATGATTGGGTCCATCCAAGATGGAGCCACTTCAGTACACATTACCTCTCCATCTTTTACAATGCTCGGCTTCTTAAGAACTTCCAGGAAAACCTGGTCTATCAGCCTTATTCAAGAAGAGGCAGCCAGCGTAGCAAGTGCGTCAGCGTGAGCATTATGATCTCTCCCAATGAGCTTCACGCTAGCTTTATTAAAATCTTCAATCTTCTTTTTTACCAGCTGGAGATACTCTGCCATCTTCTCACTTCTAGCCACATACTCCCCTTTCAGTTGGTTGGCAACCAACTGAAAGTCAGTCTTTATTACCACATCTTTTGCTATCAACCGCCAAGTAATGTTGAGTCCAGCTAGAAGAGCCTCATACTCCGCCTCGTTATTAGTAACCTCAAACTCAAGCTTTATTGCATATTCAATAGCGACCCCTTCTGGCGTAGTCAAAATAATGCCTACACCAGCGCCCTTCCTAGACGAAGAACCATCAACCTCAATTTGCCAAGGTTGTGCGGCCTTCCCGTGTTCGGCTGGGGTAGTTCTTACTTCCACTTGCCATACCTCTTGTGCTAGACCTGGAGCTGGGGTGGTAAATTTGGCCATGAAATCAGCCAAAACTTAAGCCTTTATTGCGGTTCTTAGAATAAACTTTATGTCAAATGCTCTGAGGGAAACTGCCCATTTGGCCATCCTCCCAGATACGTCCGCCCTTTTCAATAGATGGCCAATTCGCTGGTCGGTTACCACTTGAATGGTATGGGCATGGAAGTAATGGGCTAACTTCCTGGAAGCCATCACCAATGCCAGGGTCAACTTTTCCAGGGGAAGGTATCTAGTCTCTGCCCCCTGCATTGTCTTGCTTGCGTAATAAATAGAATGCTGCTTCCCTTTTTCCTCCCTTATTAGGACGACGCTAGCTGTATGTTCTGAAACCACCGGGTATAGTTGCAAAATGTCCCCCGGCTGCGGTGTTGAAAGTATCGAGACTATTGTCAGATACTTTTTAAGTTTGTCCAATGCTTTATCTGCTTTAGCATCCCATTGCATTTTATTCACACCTCTCAATAATCTGAACAATGGTCGGCACTTGTCAGACGATCTGCTAATGAACTGATTGAGCGCCGCCACCATCCCTGTAAGCTTTTGGACTTCCTTTTTAGTGCACGGAGGATAAACAAATTTGATGGCTTGTATTTGATTAGGGTCAGCTTTGATTCCCCTCCTACTCACCAAGTGGCCCAAAAATTTACCCGAGCTAACTCCAAAGGCACACTTGGTAGCATTTAGTTTCAATCCGTACCTATCGAGGGTTGAAAAGACATGCTGGAGATGTTGGAGATGAGTGTTCGGCTTCTTGCTTTTTACCACCATGTCATCAATGTAAACTTCCATCGTCTGTCTGAGGTCCTCTTTGAATATCTTCGTAACTAACCATTGGTAGGTGGCTCCAGCGTTTCTTCAATCCAAACAGCATGACCCTGTAACAGTATATCCCTCGCGGGGTTATAAAGGAAGTCTTTTCTTTGTCAGGGCCGAACATAGGGATCTGGTGGTATCCCCTATATGCATCAAGGAACGACATCCTGGAACTTCCAGCCGTTGAATCAACGAGCTGGTCAATCTTCGGCAAGGGAAATGGATCCTTTGGGCAGGCTTTATTCAGGTCCGTGTAGTCTACGTAAACTCTCTACTTTCTATTTTCCTTCTTGACCACGACTGTGTTGGCCAACATCGGATAAGAAACTTCCCGGATGGCCTCAGCCTCCAACAATCGACCGACTTCCTCTATGACAGCCTCTGCATGCTGGAGAACTGACATCTTATCCTTTTGTACCACAGGTTTTGCCCCTGGATTCACATTCAGCTTATGAGTCATAATTTCGAGAGAAATACCTGGCATTTCATATGGAGTCCAGGTGAATGTTCCTATACATTCTTCAAGAGCATCTCCAGCTTCTCCTCGGCGCTCAAATTTCACCCAACCAGGAAAAATTTGTCATCCTCGATGGGGCTAACCTGATACTTCTCTAACCCTTCAACTGCTTTCTTCTGTGGATCACTGCCGACATCATCAATCTTTGGGGTGTCTTCGGGCAGCTCAGTCAATTGGACTTGCTCGGAAATAGTCTTAGATTTGAGGGCTGCCGTGAAGCACTTTTGAGAGATGTCTTGGTCCCCCAAGATTGCAATCACTTCCCCGCCGTATGGAAACTTCAGCACCTGATGATAGGTTGAGGGGACCGTCGTCAAGGCGTGAATCCACGACCTTCCTACTATAGCGTTGTAGGAAGAAGGGGAATCCAAAATAGTGAACTCAACCTCTTGCTCCACTGGGCCCACATGTACAGGAATAACAACCCTACCTAGAGGCCAAACAGGGGTAGAATTGAACCCTATGAGGGGGCATTCTACCGACTCCAAATCTTCTGCAGTCAATCCGAGCTTCTTAAACAGGCTTAGGAACATGACTTCCGTTGAACTTCCAGCGTCAACCAAAATTCTCCTCACTTCGGAGTCAAACATGCCCAAAGTAAATTACTAGGGCATCATTATGCGGCGTCCGAACACCAGAGTGCTCGTCTTTGCAAAAGGTGATTCTGTTTGCCGTACCTTTTCTCGGGCGCTTGCTCGGCTAACCTGTAACACCCAAGATTTCTCATCTTTGTGAATCGGTGGAGCAGTTGATAACCCTTTCGGGCTGCTATTCCATATGGATAACATCGATGACTGCAGGCCTAGGAACATCTCGACGCGGCCTGGCTCTGGGTAGAGGTTGTACTTCCTCGACATTCTCATCCCCGACCATCTCATCTCGTTGCCTCCTGTGCTCTCTGTCCTGGGGAGTTGCCTATTTGGTTCTGACCTCATCTATGAATTCTTTCAAGTGGCCTTTCCGTACCAACTTTTCCAAGTGCTACCGTAACGATCAGTAGAAACCGGTGCGGTGCCCCATGTCTTGATGATACGCGTAGTAATCCTTGGAGTTCTCCTTCCCAGGGAAATCCGGCAGTTTTCCAGGCCATCTAAAATATGGCTTATCCTTGATCTGAGGGAGGATCCTGAAGATTGGCACCTTGAACACTGTATTGACCACCTCGAAAATGGATTTCTCTTCATCTAGGAATTTGGGGCCCTTTTCCCCAATTTTATTTCCCCTTTTGCCCTGAGGTCTCGCCTCTTTCTATTCGGCTGGCTTCGTCTTGTCCTCCACCTTAGCATATTTTTCAATCCGGCATATGAGATCGGACATATTGGCTGCGGGTTTTTTGGTCAAAGAGAGCCACAACCTATCCTCCTTCCACAACCCTAACTTGAACGAAGTGACGGCCAGTTGCTTTGAACATTCCTCCACCTCATTGTAGAGCTCCAAGTACTGGTAAGAGTAATCTCTTAACGATTCCCCAGCTTTTCTTTTCATGGTGAGGAGAACATCGGCGGTCTTTGGTTGTTTGGTGTTGGCCAAAAATCGGGTGAAGAACTCCTCGGCCAATTGTTGCTAGCTCTGGATACTGCCAGGGGGCAACTTATGGAACCATTGTAGTGCCGTATCCCCCAAACTAGAAGGGAATACTCTGCACATGAGATGATCATTACTGCTCCATAGCGTCATGGCCTGCATGTAATGACGATAGTGGGCCAAAGGGTCAGTTTTTCCATTATAGAGATTAAGCCTTGGAGTTTGAAACTTCTCTGGAGGCTCTGCTTCACTAATTTCATCGATGAACGGAGAGGCTGAGATCCTCCCCAAAGCTTTCCTTACCATCATGCGTGTGCTCTGGCCCTTAGCACCCCACTCCTCTTCATGCCCTCATTCCTCTACCTTCGTCTTTCCCGCCCTCTTACGTCTCATAGTTACCTCTTCCTCATCAGAGCAATCCGCATCTTCGGAATGCACCTCTGGAGTCTTTTTTAGTGAGCCCTTTTTACGGTACGCTTTGGTGAGCGGGCCAACGTCAGATCGCGCGCCACGTTTCCCAACAGTTTTAACATGACGCACGCCCTTCCTCGGAGGAATGACATCACGTCGCGGGTGAGAGTGCTTCCCTTCTTGTTCATGGGTATCCCCTTCATCTTCCTCAGTGGGGTCTTCATAGAGAGCATCATAACTTTTGTCTGACTCTGAGTCAGATTGATCAGAATCGACTTCATGGCCAACAGCAGGCTTTCCCTTTTCCTTGCTTAATTCCAATAGAATCTCTTCCAATTCTACTTGCTTTTCGCTGGCCTTAGCTATCAATTCCTCTCTCAGCTTTATTGCCTCTAGATCTTCCATTTTCTTTCGCCTGGCATGCTCCAGACCCGGAGTCCGGATAACTAGCGCGCTCCCTTTGGCCTTAGCCGGGGTAGAACCGTCCCCTACCCATGGAGATGGTGGGGCAGTGGTGTTTCCTCCTGAAGTCATCATGTAAATAACTGCTAAAAGTCTTAATAAAGAACCGAGTGAAATGCTAACGATCAATAAGACAGGGCTAAACAACGAGCCCCACGGTGGGCGTTAAACGTTCGGCAGTAAAATTTACCGTCGAAACTGATGGCCACGCCAATCAAAAATGTGATCAACAACCTGTCGAACAAAGACAGAAGAAAGGTTACGGTCAGAGTAGAGGTCTTTGGCCGAAAAATCCTCTGATGCTTAAGTCAGCAAGTAGCTCAAGGAAGAAAGTTTTACTAGAGAAGAAATGAACGGTAGTTTAAGTTGGCAATAGTCAGCTTACCATAATTGTCAAGTGGAATGTTGTATTTATAGTAATGTAAATAATAATAAAATAATACCTGTGATTTGACTGCATCCATGCTTCCGTGTCCCTCTTTTTCTTCCTTGCTTTAAATGCCTTTCACCGCTCATTTAATGCCTCATGCTTTTCATTAAATACCCTATACCTTTCATTCAATACTTCTGGTAGTTAAACGTGGCAATATAGCCAGAACTCAGTTGTCAAACTATCCACTTGTCAATCTATCAATTACCCGTAACGAAATGAACGACTTGGTTACTTCCTCAGAGATAAATACTAGGTTCAGTCATAATTATGGTGCATTTATGGTTGTGATCCCTCGTTAAGGCTGTGGGTCCCAAGCCTAACATTTACTAGCCACCAATCGATGGGCCGAACAAACTGGCTATTAAGGTCTTTGATTATCACCACGTGGCAACACATTATCTATAGATACTGAGAATCAGGGTATCTCTTGGAATATTAACCCAAAGACGCATTTCCATGTATAATACTCACGTGGAACCTTCATGTCATCAATCATCTGTTTGGCAGAACGCCACGTGTCACGCGTCAACGTGCTTGGTCAATGACTACGTGACTCACGCAAATATGTTCGACATTGGGCCACGTGACACCTTGACTAAACTTGTTCGGCATCCCATATATCAAAGTATTATTTTACCCAACATAAATTTTTTCCCCAAATCTGCCAAAGGTAGCATGCTGTCAATCTTCCATTCTCCAAGGCTCGAAGTGGAAATATAATTGGGCTTTGATGGGCAATAACCCCAGATATATATTTTAAAAGTTTTTAGTACTTCTACAGACTATAGTACTATATCCAATTCAGCCCAAGCCTAACCCAGCCAAGTCAAATTGATAAAAACTTTCTGGAAAAAAGAGTAACAAATGAGGGGCGAAATAATCACTAAAGCCTTAAAATACCTTTCCCTCCTCTCTTTCTTCTTCTTCCATTCTCTTCACATGAAACCAAACTCCTCCCTCAGCCCCCCAACCTTTACTTTCGCTAAGTACACAAAAGGGGTAATTTCTTTTATTTTCTTTTAATTTTTTTGTACATTCTCGCTTTATCCAGGCCTCTAATATACAATTTATACTTGAAATAAGTATATATTTGAGCTTTCTTCTAGATATTTGGCTAGCCCTAAATCAAGAGGATAAATTTAGGTATATTGATCTGGAGTTTTCAATTCAAACTACCTAGCATTGGATGCTTTGCATGGCCAGTTAGAGTTAGAAATTGATCCTATAAATCACTTCTTGAAGGATTGAAGGTAATTTCTAACTTTTAAGTTTTGGGTTAGTTAAATTTAATGATTTTCGCAATAACTGCAAAATTCATATTTTATTACACTAATTAAGATCTAAGTACGGAATTAGATTTTTTTAATAATTATTACTGTTGATTGCTAGATTTTTTTGATATTTTACTTTGATATGGATAATACAGGTTATTTGAGTTTTTCATTGCAATGGCAAATGAAAAAAGAAAAAGAAGTAAGACACTTTTGTCATTCTTTAAACTAAGTGATGCTACATCAATAATGAAAATGATACACCTTAATCATCATTGATCGCGAGCAATTCAAATACTAGTAACAATCCTCCTCCAAAGTCTCAGAGAATTGAGATTGCTAGTGAGTCTCTTCAACGTGATCTACGGTTACATATTGTGATAAGAAAGAATTCTCATAATGTCCGTAATGAAATCAAATAGGTTTAGATTAAATTGCGACCATATCAAACCAAGTTGCAAAGGATAATTACCAATGATTTGTTGACGGATAAGAATGTCATCGATTTCAATACTCTTGATTCAATAAATTTCCTAGCTATACTACTCCCCTTCTAAAGATGCAACATTTTGTTTTACATGTTTTTTTTTTTGTTTTTTGTTTTGAAAGAATACAATTCCATAGTCTGCATTTATTGTTGATGGATTTAGCAATTAGAAAAGAGTTAATGTGAGAAAGAAGTGCAATTTTATGCATATTGGATACCCTACTTCACCACACAATAATGTTGTGAAGGTAGTTTGAAATTTTCTGAATCTAACTTAAAATGCAATTGCACACAATAGAGATAGTAATATCAAACAGTTAATGAGAAAAACCCTTTCTAAGAAAAAAAAATCTCAAAAACAAATTCACTATATTATAAGGTTACAAGACTATACTCGAATTCCCTATGAATCCTCGTACGAATCCTTTCAACACCCTTAATCAATTCCACAATAAACTTTGGCCAAGTAGACTTTCTGAATCCTCAGAAAGTAAACAAACTCAACAAAGAGTAAAAGAAAAAACAAGCAAAAGATTGTTTACCTCAAAAAGAAAAAAGAAATCTCTCTCTAAGACTCTATAATATGTCCATGTAATTGTTATGTATGTTAAGACTGGGTACATATATAGAAGTATAAAGACAAAGCCTTAAATTAGCTGAATAGGAAACATTATTGTCCAGAATATACACAGCTTGAACTAGTGTGCTCGAAGTGTCGTGCCAGTGAGTGCTACTCGAACCCTTGTGCATCAACAGTTTGCGAGGTATACTAAAATCAATTCCAACCTTCAAATCAACATGCTCACTGTTTCGAGCTCCCTGCGGGCTCCCAATGCCCTTAAGGTGAAGTTGCACGCTCCCTGCATGTAACCTGCAACCTCTACTGGAATTCTACGAGTATGTACGGCTGAGTCCTGGTTTGTGTAGAATTCATTTTTACTCATACTTGGGCTTGGATTGCAGTTTGTCTTCTTTTGGCAACTAGCAAATCTTTTGAATCTTTTAATTATCCTTTTCTTCTTCAAATTAGGAAACATACAAATCTACAATATTTAATTCAATATTTTGTATAGATTTGCCATTATTAAATTTTACAATCTCCCCTTAGCAATTTTAGAGCAAAACTTAAATTAAATTTCAAAAATTAATCTACGATACTTAAACAAACACATCAAAAATCATATGGCAAAAAAAAAAAAAAAAAAAAAAATAACTTCATCCATCCGTACCATAAACTTCAAGTTCAAGTTCATGTACTACAAGTCAAATATTAAAATATTACACACCAAAAACTTCTAGCAGAATATAAAAAGTCGCAGAATTTGAAAATTTCTATTCTCCCCTTTTTTGATATGAAATTGATAAGTAAAAAAATGGGGTAATAAAAACAAAAAAGCAATCAATAATATCCACCACCACGACTACTACTGAAGTCACTACCTCTACCTTCATGTCCGCCGCCACCAAACCCCCCGTTTGTCTTCGTCATCATCATGGTGGAACTCATCCTCAAAAGCACCAAAATTATCAATCTTCTGGTGTAGAGACTAGAAGTTGGAGGTGCATAGGTTTGACAAAGCTTTGATACTTGGTGACCAACCTTCCTCCCAAATTTTCTTGGTCAGCTCTAATGCCTGCTACCTCCCCCCTCAAGTTGAATCATGGTTAGTGACATAATGTTCAACGTGAAGGGGTGTGTGCTCCTACTAGTCTCTACAAGCTCAGGCTCATCTAAGGTGAAGTCTGTAGCCTGAGTGATAGACTTACAGGCTGTGAGATATGTGATAGAAGTAGACTGCAGTGCAAGACCAGAAGAAGGAAGCTCAATTTGATTGGCTTTAATGATATTGGTGACTAAGACACCAAAAAGCAGTGAGTCTCTAATATGTTTTTGTAGCTGGGTGGTGAACATAAGTCTAGAAATGAATAGTTTCAGGTCAAATTTTAGACCCATCAACATGTACAAAATACGAGCCCTTTTAAGAGTGACATCAGAATAGTGAGAAGTGGGGTTAATAGATGCAGACACAAATAAGTTTAGCATGTGCTGGTCAGTATTCAAGTACCCATGCACATTAGTCTCGCCTCTCCAGGGTGGTAACCCATCAAGAACACTCAAGATATTTGGCAATTCTGCCTTAGAAGATTTTACACTTAAACTAAAAATAATTTTAATTAAATTTCAATAGTACTCTGATTCTTCTAGGTTTTACAGAAGAATAAGATTTAAAGTCTAAAGTTATTTTTTTAAATAAAAAAATCAAACTATTCTTTTTTATAAAATATTTTACTAAATAAAAAATTTAGATTAAAATTTTCAAAATTTTACACTTATAATTTAATATGTCTACGTTGTTATACAAAGACTATATTACTACATAGGAATTCTAATTATATGCAATAACTAAAAGTTACATTAAAAAAAAAAAAATTTGTTCCCGCAATAGTGTTTATATTATTAAATTGAACTTCTAATAGATATTAATAGTTTCTAATTTATTATAAAAAGATTATATTATTATATAACAATTTATAATTTTATATATGCAAGAATTTCGAGTTACATGAGAAGAAAAAATTGTTTTGGCAATACTATTTACATTATTAAATGGAACTTCTAACATGTATTAACAATAATTTTATTTTACAGCATAAATATAAAATTTTAATTTCTAATATAATTTAAAATATCATTGTTTTATTTCCATGTATATGTTTGTTAAATTTTATATTTATTATATAATAATTATAAAACATGTAGAACTCTGGTTTAACCAGTACTTCGACGAGTCGAACCATAGGTACGTTTAGCTATGATAATATAGTGCATATCATTGAAACACAAGACGTTTTGGGAATCAATTAATTATTCTAGCTATAATTCATTTTTTTTTTTTTAAGCATAGCTAGCTCCCCGGCTGGTTTTTTTCTTCTATTGCTCTCTACTTTAAATGTTGTTGAATTTAAACATCTCAAGCACAAGTAATGTAAATCTTCTTTTTGCTTGTCAAAAAAAAAAAAAAAAAGAATCACGCATATTAAGAGTGCGATTGCAAGCGAAATTTTTAAAAATTTTGATTTTTTTAACAAAAGTTTTTAAATGTAACTTTTTATATGTTTAGTAAAATAAATATAAATTTTTAAATGTTTGGTAAGGATTTTGATGACTTTTACAAATTTTTAATAATTTTTAGTTGTTTTGTAAAAAAATTGGGAAAAATTTTAAAAAATTTTTATTGTTCAATAAATAGATTAAAGAAATTTTTAATAACTTTTAAAGTGTTGCCAAACTGCTCCAAAAACAAAAATTATTGAAGCTTTTTCTTTTTTCCACTTTCAAACACACCTTAAAAAGTGAGGGCAAATAACAAAGTTTTAAACACACCATGCTAACACAAACATATATATATATAACTATATATCAGACATATATATATATATATATATATTACTGAAAAAAATGTTTTGCATTCATCCTAATATATTATAAATGGGTTGAACATTATTAAGAAAGGAAAACACAAATAAAATCTAAAACAAAACACAATAGATCCCAATTAATTTGTTTTTGCAATAATGAAATTTTTAGTCCCTTACCATCTGAAATCTCAAAAGCAGCTCCTAATAAAAAAAAATAATATTCATAGTTTAGGGAGAGAGTTCTCCCGAGTAATAACCCTTTTTCAGATGCGGCGGTGACCTGTTACCGCCTCTTGCAAAGCAATGAAATTCCGAGTCGAACTCCCATTTAGTCCAACTGCCTCGAGAGCAAGCTCTTTGAGGCGTCCAACTTGCTCCTTCAATTTCCTTCCCTTTTCACGTGACAAAACTAGTTCAAGGGCAAGCATTGCTCCACTCTTTGTGAGAACGTCACCCTGAGCCCTCACCCCAAATTTCCAGACATTCTCCACCATCCATGCATTCAACTTGTGATCTCCAAACACGGGCCTTCCTATAATTGGCACACCAGCTGCTATGGTCTCCACCAGTGAATTCCACCCACAGTGATTGATATACCAATAGAATTATGTCCCAACACTTGTATCTGAGGTGCCCATGGCACTATTTTTCCGAACCCACTCGTCCTCTCTGCGAATCCTTCTGGTAAATTTTTCTGGTAATTTTCTTTCAGGGACCAAAGGAACGGCGTGCCGCTTGCTTCTAGCGCTTCCGCCAGCGCGACTAGCTCGTTGGGTGGCAGCGCCGCGGTGGTTCCAAATCCAATGTACGCGACTGACGCGGGTTTGTGCTTGTCCAGCCATTGTATGCACCCGTACTCGTCGGACGTCGACGACAGCGGTGGTGGTGATGTTAGGTTGAAGGGGCCAACGTTGAGGAAATTCGGAAGCTTGGACTTGAGATCTTTGTTGATCTCAGGGTCCAATTCTTCGTAAGAGTTTACTGCGACTGCGGTTGCTTTGGGCAAAGCTTGTCCCATTTTATGTAGCATGACTGAGAATGGTGATTCTGTGTCTCCAAATAGGACTCCAGTTGGCAAGTCACCAAGGCATAATTCTGAAAATCCCGGAATGAATTTCACAATTTGGGTTTCATGTCCTGAAATGTCCAACATTATTGAAGTAGTCAACCGGATGAATAATTTGAGCCAATGCAAGACATAAAGCATCACAGTCTCTGAAACAGTTTTGAAGTTTCTGGTAATTTATTTAAGCAAAATCTATATTAATAATAATTACAATTAGCGTTCATCTTTTCAAGAGTTAAAAGAATTGGAGAAAATTATTTTTTAAGTATTTATACTTTATATGGAATCTCAATTCAAGAACTTTTACACACTTTTAATTATATATATATATATAAGAGAAAATAAGTGTTTTTATTTATTTTTTCTTTAAATGAACGACCACGCACTGTGTGTTTTGTTATTCAAACCCTTTAAGTGAAAGTTTAGAAAATGTTCATGGTGTAACAAATTAAAAATACAAATATTTAATTTTTTATAATTAAAAGTAAATGCAACTGCTTTTCTATCATTTGTATTTAAAGTAAAAATCACTTATTCTTTATGAACGGCACTAAATGTTCAAGTGAAAAGGCAGAATTACCTATTAAAAATCAAATAAAATCAGAGAGTATAAGTATAACTAATATAAACTATAATAGTATAAACGTAATTTTTAAAACTATTAATTGCTAAACCATTACTTTTAGTAATTTTTTAAAAATTTTTCACTTTAATTTAAAGTATAAGGAATACAAAGGTATGTTTTTAAAATTTGAAAGTATAAGTAATTTTTACCTTAAGTACAGTAGTAAAAAAATAATTATCCCTTAAAAGTATAAATTCTAAGTTGAGAATTAATAAAAAGGGTAAAGGTGCATGAAAAATGTAACTTATAATAAAAATTATGAATTGTATATATGTCCACATGCACAGACTAACATATAAATTGTGAATGATATATAAATTGGCATGCAGTTTAAAAAATTTTGATATTATGTTGATAAAATATATATGTGTGTATTTTATTGGTTAAAGTGCTTTTATAATTAAAAGGCTTATGTCCATGTAACTTGCTGGCCAACCTTTTAGGTTAATTATATATTTTGTTCTCCTCCACTGCATCACCCTCTTACTTTAGAACTTGCAATTTCATTTATAACAAATAAGCCTTTACACTCTTAATTTGTTACAATATGGATATTTTTTGAGCACATATATATATATATTTTACACTCTTAATTTGTTACAATATGAATATTGGGGGGGAGAGGCAGTAATTGTCATTAACTGATTGTGAGATTTTTCAAATGCAAAAATATGATTTTTTTTTTTTTTTTGAGTGATTTGAAGAAAAAAATATAAACTTACAACCTGTTTGGAGTACTAAATTTTGATAAAAAAAAAAAAGGTAAATTTTAAATTGTTGAATGTTTTGTGTGTTTTTCAAAAAGTGTAAAAAAGTTGAAGAAAAATAGAGGCCAGAAGCTAACAAAAGTTTGTAAAAATTTAAAAAAGTTAGAGATTTTTGATAAAAATTGAATAGAATTGGTAAAAGTCGAAGAAAGTGAAAAGAAAAAGTTAGAGATTTTTTATGTGAAAAAAATTAGAGAAGAATAAAAAATAATTTTTTTTTACCAAATTTAACACTCTAAACGTACACGTGACATGTAACATCTACTCATTAGTTTTGACCATGAACTAATAAAAATACTCACTTTTATTTACTGAATACCGTAGTAACAAAAATATTGCCAGACTTAGCCATAGTTAAAGACGGACACATGGCCCGCTATTAGCTAGAGGATAGAAGAAAAAGTGGAAGCAATTGTTTCTTTCAATATTTTTGCTTAAAAATCCTACTTATATATATATGTATATATATATATATATTCAACGTAATGACTTGATAGTTGACGCGGTTAGATTCTGATATTTGTTTGATATATGATTACTGGTGACTTTACAAATAAATGACTGCTTGTAACTTTGTAAACATAAAGTATAATTAGTGAATTTTTAGCATTTTTGCCTTTTTGTAGATCGATCAAAATTATCTTATTATATATTGAACTTCTTTTAAATTATCAAAATTAAATTTGTATAAATTAATAAAAAAATTAACTTTTTAAACTTTTTAAACACCAAAAATATTAATTTTTTAATAGCTAGTTATAAAAAAAAAAATCCAACATTTTGTTTAGAAAAAGGAGTTGAAAGGGGCAGGGAAGGAATGAGTTGAAAGTGGGTGAGGTATAAAATGCCGATATATAATACCCTCATGCTTTAAATAAAAATTACAATTGCTACCCTATTTCAGTTGTGGTTTTATTTATTCAATAAGGACATTATTGATATTTTACACCTTAATCACTTCCATCCCCAATTCATCCAACAACTCCTAACCTACCTTCTAAACAAAGGGGAAGAGACTAGTATAACTCGTTCAAACGTGATCAAATAAATTGTTTATATTTGAAATGTTTTAGTCAGAAAAATTATGAAAAAGTTAATAAAACTACTAGAAATTAATAAAAGTTAATAAAAAATTATTTAGTTTAGAGTTTAAGTAACAAATAATTAACAAAATTTGATAAAAGTTACTTGCTCGTTATTTATGTTATTTAAAAAATTTGAAGTTTTATGAGGTTTTATGAAAATTTTTGGTATTTTATTAAGTTCCAAAGGAAATAGATGCACGGAAAATATGAGAATGGCAATAAAATTTGTAAAAAATTTATAAAATTTCAAAAAAAGATTTATAAAACTAGGGCATCAAACATTTGATGCTCATTCAAAATAACGAACTAAACAAAAAAAAATTGGGATGGCAGAGGGCAGATCCTCCACCATATGGTACTTTAACCGTCCTTACCTTTCGTTCCGATAGTTTCCCTGATTAGATCAGTGTAGAAGTGAGCGGAAATGGAGTTCGCTCCGGCAGCCCAAACTGGGACCCACGGGACTCCCATCCTGTCCGCCATCTCGCCGACGAACCACAGGAAAGCATCCGACATCAGTAAGCTAATTCTCCGGCCGATCTCCCCCTCCGCCGCCTGGATCGCCACCGTGAATCTCTCCTCTGCAACCTCCAGGAACAAGTTGATTTCCTCTTGAGGCTTCCCGGAGAACACATACCCCTCCGGCACACAGCCGGACAAGTCAAAAGCCTTTATGTTCTCTGGGTTTGGGATGGAGGACAGTGACCTGTTGGACTCCGCCGTGCTATAGAAGGAGAAAGTCACGTTCGGGGCGGCGGCTGCCAGCCTGCGGACGATGCTGAGGAGTTGCGCCGCATGCGAGGCGAACGGGAAAGCAAGCACAGCCACATGTTGCGGCGCCGCTGAAAAGTCCTCGGTGATGGTTTGCATGGTTTGGGTGCTTTTACCTTTAGTTTCTGATTCGAAGTGAGTAAAGAATCTGAAGTGATCAACATCCCCAGGGAAAAATGTTAAAGTTTTATTGGGTTCGTTTTGTAAATGCTAATGGGTCATTTGGTTTGTTTTTTTATTTTTTATTTTTATTTTTTATTTTACTCTTTTAAAAATAAAAAAAAAAAATTCAAAATACATTTGATCACTTTATTTTTAAAATTTATTTTAGAAAATAGAAAATGAGTTTACACATAAAATGAAAAATGACAAAAAGTTATTTTGAGCGTTTTCAATTCAAAATAAGGAAAATTTTAAAATAATGAAAATAAAATATTTTCTATTTCCTTATTTTGAAATTTTTAAAATATAAAATGAAAACAAAAAATAAACCAAATGCCACCTAACTAAAAAATAATTTTGAGTTATTTAGTTGGTATTCCATTTGTATTTTTATTTTTATTTTTTATTTTTATTTTTTTATAATCTGCTTTATGTATTTTAATATTTTTAAAATCTTAAAATACAAAAAACAAAAAAATGTATTTGCTTTGGTATTTTATATTTTTCGTATTTTGAGATTTTCTTTATTTTTTGGTTAAAAACGCTCAAAATAAACTTTTGTTATTTTATATTTAATGTGCAAACCTATTTTTTATTTTTAAAATAAATTTAAAAAATATAAATGATTAAATACATTTTGAACTATTTTTCTTATTTTCAAAAAACGTAAAATGAAAAATGGCCTCACAATAGATATATCAAATGACATCTTAGTTTTTTAATTTTTTTCAAATAATTAAAATTACCCTTTTATATTTTATATTTATTTTAACTATGAAGGGTAAAAATATAAATTAACAAAAAATTAAAAAATTAGTTATTAATTTTTTTCCTTTCCAATACCAAAAAAAAAAAAAGAAAAAGAAAAACTAACTTTTAGTAATCAGTTAAAAAATTTTAATTTTTTTACTTTTCAAACTTAGTTTAAGTATTAAAAAAATTAAAAATTAATATAAAAGTAACACGTTAAAAAAATTTTTAAATTAAAATTTTTTAATAACTTTTAGGAAAAAAACGCTCCCATGGTGGGTGGTGCGTGGTTAGGTTGGAAAATTCTACACCATCGCAATCAGAAAACACTATCGTATGGTGTGGTAGTTTCGTAAATAAAAAGTACTTTTGTGTATCTCTTATTTTGGAATAAAGACAGAGATTGTAAATCCATCGTAGCTTCATTTGAAAGTGTAATTCAACAAACTTTCAATGGAACCAATTTTCCGAATCAGCCCTTCAAATTTAATAAATTTTCTCGTAATCGAAGGTCAGTTGATCAACGTACACTGGCACAAATTTCAAAGGGGCAAAAATCTTGAAAACACCGCATCATATGGGTGTTTGAATGATAAAATATATATATATATATATATATAAACAGTAAAAAAAATGGTATAAAAGTAAGATATGACAAAATTTAATTAAAAAAATTAATAAATTTTTATTATTTCTTATAACTTTTAATAGAGTTTGATAAACTAAACATTTTACCACAGCTCTAATATCGTCATCAGTGTTACCTCTGACATAATTGCCTCGATGCTCTCACAAATCATCTTAAGACCCGATTGGAAGTGAAATTTTAAGAATTTTTGATAATTTTTTTTTTACAAAAATTGTTAGGTGCATTTTTTATGCATTTGATAAAAATTTAAAGTTTTCAATAATTTTTAGAAACTTTTCAAAATTTTAAGTTATATGGTAAAAAAGTTTAAAAAATCAAGATTTTTAAAAATTTTTAGTAAATTTTGGTTATTTTATAAAAGGTTGAAGAAAATTTTTAACAAATTTTGGCAGTATTGCCAACATCAAAATAGTTTTCTTCCTTTGTTTTATTTTGTTTTTGTCAACCAAACGGACCCCTCGTTCTCTTCTCTCAATGCGTAGAAATTTTGGAGGACTACTGTCTTGCCCCATATTTCTAAGGCTCAGATAAAAGTAAAATAATAGAATTCTTGTGTCTTAAAACAATCATATGGCTAAGTTAATTCCAGTTTGCGGTATAATAATAAGATAGTATTGGAATCTCAAAACCATTACTACAATGCGTCCCACAAACACAATATTATTAAAAATATATTGTAATCCAAATATAAGATAAAATCTTTAAACTACCAATTCATTATATTAATCCAAAATAAACTAAAGCATTACATATAATATATTTCTAACAAAATGCCCTAAGTTGGGTAGAAAATGGTAGGTCTGATTGTTCAAGTAGGCAATCTCACATAGCTCGTCCATTGTCGGGGAAGTTAAACATGAAATTTTGTTGTGTGAGTTATCAAAACTTAGCAGTCAAACCTCCTCAAGTATTTAGGACTCTTGTGATAAGAGAAAATCTCAAACTTCTCCCAGATTATACTTGAAAAATATAATCCTAAATCTTTATTTTTATTGTTATTAATTGTAATTTCTCTCATATTTCATATGTTTTACTCTAATTTCAAAATATCTATAGAAGTTTGTTTTTACATATAATATCGGTAGAAAATGTTATAAATTTGCTGAAAATTATCACAAGGGATAAAGGAGAATCAAATCAGGAGAAAAGATACAGAAAAAGATAGAAGAAGCACCCAGCATCCGGATGCCATTCGAACACCATGTAGAGTTGAGAAAAGATACAGAAAAAGATAGAAGAAGCACCCAGCATCCGGATGCCATTCGAACACCATGTAGAGTTAGAGGAAGGCGAGTTTAGTCCAGTTACAAGTTACAGGTAAGCTTAGGCAGTAGGCTTGAATCTTCCATACTTAGAAAATAAAATTCAACTTTTGTACATAGCATTCAGATGCCATGTTCCTGCCAACAAAAAATTTAGGGTTTTTGTGATGTTCTATAAATACCCACCTTGTACTCAAACTTTAGGGAGCTGTCTTTTATATTTTTCTTTAGTTTCTTTTTTCTTTTTCTTATTTTAGAGAGCGTTCTTTAAAGTTTTTGCATTGAACTTTGGATTCGTGTTTGGATTACATAACTTCATCAATGCAAGTGTAGAATTTTTCTTTCTTTAATGGAGTTTGTCTTTCTTTTCTTTACTTTTAACTATTGTTTTTATTCCTTTGTAATGCTAGAGTGTATTTCTTTTCTTGATTCAATTCATCAATGATGGGTGGATCTTGTTATTGTATGGATGTGTTTTAACCTAGCATACAACATGAAACTTGCATATAGGGTTTCTAGATCGTGCTTTCTAATGTTTTCAAAACTTTCGAAAACATATGTAGTTAATTATATTTCCTTGAAATCACTGATAACAATATGTGATTAAAACTTTCTATAAACACTTTCAAAATATAAGAAACAGATATAGACCAAAGATGAAATAACAAAAATATCTTTCTAGTTATTCTATCCCAAACATGATTTTAAAACTGTACTTTGCAATTTTTGGTTTTCACGCGAACATATTTTCGGTCTATTTTTCCTAAATATGAATCTTAGACTGAGTGGTTTTGTCAAATCCATGATAAGGGCAAGAGATCCACCCAGGTTTGTAGGTTAGATCAAGATCTTTCATAACTTTGAATACCTAGATTTTTATTAGTTTCTTTGCTTTAGTTTAGATTAAACTTTGAATCTTTTTATTTCATTAGTTAGAATAGAAGCAATTTAATTTCATGAACTTTAGTTTATTTTGATAATTACAATTCACTTGTTAAGTAGTTAGTTAATCAGCCAAATTAAAACCTCATTCCATTTACTTTTTCTTGTTTTTAATAAGAAATCAATAGGTAATGTAACTTAGGAAGCTCAAGTGTTCATTAAATTTCCTGTGGATACGATCCTAGACCCATCAAGTAAAATTACACCACACACTGTTATACTTAGGGGTTAATTTAACTACCATTTTTCAAGGTGGTTATTCCCCCATATAAATAATGCTGCCATAACTTTATTGCAATGACAACTACAACAAGATCCAAGTCATATGTTGAATAGTTCTTCTTATGTGCCTATAATTGTCTTAAACCATAAACAATCATATAACCCAACTGCAACAAGACACATCCTAAGGCTTCTCTGAAAGCCTTATAATAAACTTTATACTTAACACATCTTTCTGGAACCACAAGGATAGGAGGCTGTGTCAAACGAGTCTTCAATTCTAAAACGTTTTCTTATTGTCATCATCCAATTCAACTTAACCCTTTTGTCGTCAATCGAGTCATCATTGCTACAATATTAGAGAATTCCTTAATAAATTGCAAAGAATATCTAGCTGACCCAAGTAAGTTCTTGGTCTTAAAGATGGACTTCGGCCATCCTCCTTCAAAATTACCACTACCTTTGAAAGACTTATTGAAATTCCAACTGCCAATTAAAACAACATGCCTAAGGAATGTAACTTCTATAAACTGGAACTCAAATTTGCTAGCTTTAGCAAATAATTCATGATCTTATAGAATCTATAGAATAATAAGAAGATGCTACTTGTTCTTATCGACATCCTAAGACTAAATTAGAATGTCATTTACTAGGGATTTTATTATAAATTAGCAAATTCATAATCAAATAGAGGTATGTTCTTTGTAAACTTAGAGTAAGCTAAGACGTTAGAGTTTCAAGATGGAACAAAGTGTAGTGGCCTCAGAACAAGTCTGAAAGCCTCCAAAAATGGAGCAACATGAAAAATGCATATCACCGGAGGCTCATGAGATGGTGCTAGACAATATCGAGATTAGGTTTTGGTGTTTTGGCCATATGAAAAGCCCGCTCTGAATTGTGAGATGATCATAGGATGCCTATTGGATGGCTACGGGATGACTTTTCACGCTAGGTTCGCGGCGTCTAGTTGTTAGATTACATTTTGAAAACCCTATACATCTACATTTTATTTTCTCATATATTTAGGGACGTATTTATGGTTTCACACACAGAAAGAAACGTCATCAAAGAGTAAAAGGAGATTATTGCTCATAATTTATCTCCTTACTTAACTACAAATGTTAAGCAAGATTAATTCAAAGGAGTTCAAATCATGAGTTATATGGATTCAGCATTCTACTGTGGGTTCAGTTCGTCTTCATATATTCAAAGGTGTCTTCGCTAAGGTTTGTTGCATCGAGGATTCGAGTAAAAGGAATCGGCAATATAGGTTCGTGGATTTGAGTCCATTGAGAGTTGAGACTTTATAACTCGTTTATGATCTAGTAAAAGATATGAGGTTTTCTTAGTTTGGGTTTTCCCTGTTAAACCTTGCCTTCCTATTTATTGCTTTACGTTTGTAATTATTTTTTGATTGGGTCATCTAGCATATACAAAAATTTCATCATCAATAAAGACTGTGATTAAAGAATCAAGATGCATATGAAAGATATGGTTCATTAGATTCACGAAATTTGTTGATGCATTAGCGAGTTCAAATGGCATTGCAATGAAATCATAATGCCCATATCTAGTGTGAAAAGAAATTTTTGGAATGTCTTTTTTATGGATACAAAGTTGATGATATCCAAAACAACAGTCAATCTTGGAAAAAGAATTGAGAACATTTTAGCTGATCAAATAGATCATCAATATAGGAGGAAATTATATGTGTTCCTAATGATGATGTTGTTTAGTGGCCAAAAATTTATACAGAGTTGAAGAGAACCATCATTCTTCTTTATAACTATTATTGAAGTGCCCAACCAAGGAAGTGTTAGGTTGAATAAAGAATTTATCTAACAGCTCCTAAAGCTATGCCTTCAACTCCTGTAATTCAATCGGTTCCATGCAATAAGGTACGATATAAATAGATGAAACTCCCAGTTAAAGATCAAGACATAAATCTATCTCCCATTTCAATGGTAAATTGGAAAACTCATTAGAAAAGACCTTTAAGAAATCACAAAAAAACCTAAGGCAAAATAGTTGAAGAATTTCCTTCAAGTAAAGTCAAACTAAAAATCAAGCTACTTAGCTGGCCAAAACATTTGGAATTAGAAAGGGAATAGGGTAATGCCTTCTCGAGATCTACCTAAATAAAGAAATGAGTTCCCTTTGATAAAAATGTTGTTATACTTTTAAAAACAAGTATGTTAAGAAGATAACTAGTCCATCCTAAGAATGACATCAAAAGTGGTCATCTTCAGAAGGATAAGGTGGCATTTAGATAGTGTCCCTAGATTTTATCATATTAGAGTGACGTATTTCATCACTAATCATACGGTTAAAGGAACTTTAATATTCTCCATTTTTAGTTTCAAACAACTTGCATATTCGCATGGTATGAAACAATGAAAAGCACTATATCAAATAAAATAACTATCCAAGTACTAAAAAGAGTAAATGTACATTAGATAAAGTTGTATCATCAACTCTAGCTTACTTGGGCTCTTTTATGCATCTCAGAGCAAACACACATCCTTGGGTCTATTATTTTTGTGACCACCTACCTAGTTTTTTTGCTAATCCCAACCTTGCTAGTTCGCATCCTAATAGTTAACTTAGTGGCTGATACCCTAGTTATTGACCATGAGGCTTGAATCCTTGCTGCAAAATCTAGTTTCTAGGCTGAGGCTAAAAATGCCACAGCTCAATAATGTTATATGAATAACCAAAGCACACAACATTGTTTGGCTTTCCTCCCCTTGCAACTGCAAGTCAAACTCACTTAGACTCCATCATCTGCCACTCTCGCACGAAAAACACACTAAGAAACAGTGAGTCTTCTGGCTATGAGCATCAATAACAACATCAGCCTTATCTTGGTAAACTATAGCTTGAAGTCACAATCCTTCATACACTCCATCCATCTTCGTTATGTTAGATTTAGATCCCTCTGAGTGAATACAAACTTCAAGCACTCATGGTTTAAAAACACCTCAAATCTCTCAAAAAACAAATAATATCTCTAACTCGTCAATGTATAAATTACAATTGCAAGATCCAAGTCAAACATCATATAATTCTATTTATGAGTCTTCAACTGATGAGACCTATAAGCCACACCTTGCCATACTACATTAGCACATAACCCAGGCCTTCTTTGGTAGCAGTATAATAAACAAAATATCTTAGAGCTCTTCTTTGGATCACCAAAGTTAGAAAAACATTCAACCTTTTCTTTAGCATCTCAAATGACCACTCACAAGTCTCATCTTAAAGAAACTTGACTTTTTCCTGATTTAGCCTATTTAATAGTTTGGCTAATCTCTAGAAGTCAAGTACAACGCTCTAGTAGTATCCTATCAAACCCAAAAAATTACAAATCTGAAATACCATATTTAGTCTTTGCCATGCCATAATTGCTTAGATCTTAGATGGATTAACTGCAACACACTCCCTAAAAGCTATATGTCTGAAGAATCTCATTTCTCGAAGCTAGAACTTGCAATTACTAAGCTTGACATACACAATTGATGATCTTTAAGAATCTAAAGTACAATCTATAGATGCTCTGCATGTTCATCTTTTGATCGAGGATAAATCAACAAATTATCGATGAAAACTGATTGGGCTTGAGTTGTTACACATTTGTTCACTTAAATACACTTTTATACATGACATAATTGATATAAGACAGGTGTTTTGTGCAGAATTTATCCACATCTTTAGAATATGGAACATGTGTTGAATTGTGCCATAAAGAGAAGCAATTTGAGCTAAATTAAGGATGCAAAGAAAGAGATGCTGAAGCACATCTGTTGAAATGGATTTGTTGAGTAAAGTCATGGGAGCAGAAGAAGAATTTCCAGGTGAATCTAATACCAGAAAAGAAAATCTAGCAATCTGGAAATTTCTGCAGCAGAGATCCCATTCGAATGTGGAGATTGACTTACTCGAATACAGTTGCTGAACAAGTTGAATTCTGGAAGGAAGAGAACATTCGAATATAGTGCCAAAGCATTCGAATGCTGTCAAAAAGAGTTCAGAGAATTTCTGGAGGAAATGCATATTCGAATACAGCCAAGCAGTATTCGAATACTAGGACCGTTGGCAGAAAACAGATTCCACGTGATTTTACAGATTCGGGGGAATGCAATCTGGAGGAGAGAGAAAGACTGGGGAATGATGGCATCACACGACCCACACCCACGAGAGATGAAAAAAGGGGATATACGGGGGGAGATAGACAATTTTTTAGAGAGAGAGTAGCTAGGGAACTTCATCTTCTTCCTTTTTCATTTTCTGGTTCAAATTTTCTGCAATTTTTGTTTTCAATTCTGATTTTTATTTTCAGTTTATTGTAATTAGATTTGAATTCTACAGCACATTACAATTTCATTCTTGCAATTAGATTTCAATTGGAGTTAAAGAGAAAATTACATTTTCCAGCTTTGAAGGTCATGTCTCTGTTCTTCATTTCTGTTCTTCATTTTCTTAAGATGATCAGCTAGTTTTTCTTGGGCCAAGGCAAGGATAATGTCTTGTCCAATGATTTCCAAGATGCCGTTCTTCATGGATTAATTTTGAGTTCTTTGGTTATCAATCTTAGTTGTATCTCGTTACTCTCGAAATCAATGGTTCAATGTCCGATTAACACTTGTTTACATATTCTATCAATGAGTTCATAGAAGTTGCTGAATTCAGAACTCTTATTGCAAATATGTATGGGAGTTGCTAGAGTTAGATCTTCTATAGTTTTCATGATAGCTTATGCACATCACTTGTTTGATCCATGGCTTGTATCATTTGAAATTAATTTTTTCCAAACATTAGAGCAACTAGAATTGATGATCTATTCACTCTTGGTATTTTGAGATTGATTTGGATAGGCATTGGAATTGTCTTGCCCATCTTTTTAATATCAAGTTTTAGTTAAGTTTAGTTTTCATTTCAAAACCCATTTCCAAAACCATCAAAAATTCCAAACCAGATTTTCAATTCTGTTTACCATTCATGTGAGCCATGTTTTGCCTCTTTAATCCATTTGATTCAAACATGATTTTGCTCCCTAGATCCCTGTGGATATGACCTGGTTCTCACCAGTTAATTGTGCTACAATGAAACCTTGCACTTGGGGGAGTTTGTCTTGATTTTCCTTACTCAACACCTTTGAAAGCTGAATTTGCATCTTTATTTACATTTGAGAGTGAGGTAATTAAGCAAAAACAAGCACAATTTTGGCGCCGTTGCCGGGGATCTTTGACAAGCAATGGTGTTTTGAACTCTTGGAGCAAGGATTGGCAACATTACTCGCCACCATCTTCAACGACAAAGCTACTCAAGGCATTGGGTAATTTTGTTCCATTCTCATTTCCACCTTTAGTTTCATTTTTATAGGTTTTTGTTTTTAGTTTTAGTGTTTAAATTGTAGTTTCTGATTTCGAAAAAAAAAAATCTGAGTTAGTGCTGTATTTTGTTTTGAATATCTAAATTTCTGAGTTGTTGGTTTCTGTGCTGAAATTTGATTGCTGGAAGTTTGATATTCAAATCTGCTGCATGTGATATTCGAATGCCTGAGTTTGTCTCTGAAATTCTGATCTGTTTTGCTGCTAAGTTTTAAACCAAGTTGCTGAATCTGATGTCTGCAATCTGTTTTCTGAATTTTTGATTCGAATCTGTTGCATCTAATATTCGAATTGCTGCATCTTGTCTCTGAAAAATCTGATTTCATTAGCTGAAATTCACCTTTGAATTATTGTTTGACTTGCTGAAAATTTGCATGGAGTTGCTGTACATTCTGCTGCAAGTTGTTAGAGGAAGAGCTCTGATTTTTCTTTGTGAATTGGTGATTTAGTTGTGAAGTTTTAAGGTTGTGTGGGTGTCATTTTGAAGCTGAATTTTTTGTGCATGTTGTTAAGGTCTGGTCGAATTATTGGAGAAAATTCTGATTTGCATTCACCATCATCTCTAGCTGAATTAATTGAACTTGCTACATCTTACACATCATCTGAATCATCTGTGCACATGGATCCACCACCACCTGTTTTACCGGAAGGAAGTGAACTTGGAGAGAATGATGAAATCAATCAAAATCTTCTTAGACCTCTTAGGGAATATCTTCATCCAGCTAGGCAAACAACTCCCTCATGCATTGTTCTTCCCATTGGCCATCATAATTTCAATTTTAAACCGGGAACAATTCAGCTTTTGCCAACCTTTCATGGAATGGATTCTGAAAAACCTTACATGCATATGAAAGAATTTGAGGATGTTTGTGGGACTTGCATGGATAGGAATACAAATGAGGACATGGTTAGGCTTAAGTTGTTTCCATTTTCACTGAAAGATAAAGCAAAGATGTGGTTGAACTCATTGGAGCCTAGATCAATTGGAACTTGGAGGGACATGCAAACAAAGTTTTTGAAGAAGTATTTTCCAGCCAATAGGACAGTGATACTTCAACAACAAATCATGAATTTTGTATGCAAGCCTAATGAAACATTTGCACATGCTTGGGATAGGTTTAGAGAATTGTTGCAAGCATGTCCACATCATGGGTTTGAGTCTTGGAGAATTGTTAACTTCTTTCATAATGCATTAACTCCAAACTTGAAAATGCTGGTTGCAACAATGTGCAATGGTGAGTTCTATGATAAGACAGCTGAAGAAGCCTTGCATTTCTTTGATTCATTGGCTGAAAATACTAAACAATGGGAGGTAGTTTCTCCATTTTCTGAGTTTTCTGACAGCATAGGTGCAAGAGGAAAGTTTCATCTCAGTGACACTGATGATCTTGGTGCTCGATTGGCTGCATTGTCAAAGAAAGTGGAGTTGATGGAGCAAGAGAAGCAAGGATTGAAGAAAAAGGAAGTTAACTGTGTGTTGTGTGAAACCTCGGATCACAAGACAAATGATTGTCCCGCACTTCCAGCTTTTAAGAAAGTTCTTTATGGTCAAGTGAATCCCCCACCAGCTGCAAGAAATTACAACTCAAATCAGGGGATAAACAATTTTGCTTCAGGAAATCAGCCATATTCGAATGCTTACAATGCTGGATATAGAGGCCATTCGAATACTTCTTGGAGAGCTGAGGCACAACACCAGCAGCAGCAGCAACCTCAACAACCTTTTCCACCTCAATCATATCCACCTCAATCATTTCATTCCCAACCTTATCAACCTCAACAAAACACCAACAGTTACCAGCCACCACATAAAAGGTCTTTGGAGGATACCTTGCAACAATTCATGCAAGGGCAAATTGGAACCAACAACCAAAATTCAAAGTTCCAAGATCAAACTAATAGGGCTATGGAAGACATTCGGAGTCAATTGTCAAAACTCACTCAAGCCTTAACTTTGAGAGAAACAGGAAAGCTCCCATCTCAGCCCAAACCAAATCCCACTGGGCAAGTGCACTTCAGTGAATCATCTTCTTCAAGTGCAAATGAGAATTTGGAACATGTGCAAGCTATTTCAACATTGAGAAGTGGGAAACAGATCTTGAAACTAGATTATATTCCAATTGAGGAGGGAAATGAGCAAGATATGATGGAAGATGGGGAAGAAATTCAGCACAACAGTAGCAGCAGCAACAAAGCAATTGAACAACAGCTGCTCACCAAAACAGAAGCTGAATTGCAGCAAAAGCAGCTGCTAAAAGAACAAAAACAGCAGCTGCACAGTAGACCAGAAATTGAGGAACAGCAACAAATTGAACAAAATCTGCACAACAGGACAGAAAATGAACAGAAACAAAATCTGGACAGCATAGGAAAAGCTACACAGAAACAGCAGCTGAACAATTTTGAGCAGAATAGCAAAATTCAGAAGCAAGATCAGGTAAATTCTGAGAATGTACTTGAGTTTTCTGAAAATAAAACCAAGGATTTTGATAAAAACCAGCTGGAAAAGAGTGAAAAAGTTTCTGGAAAAGAGAAGATTTCAAAAAAAAACCAGCTGGACAGCCCTGATTTCATTCCAAAAATCCCTTTTCCTCAAAGGTTGAACAAAGGAAAGAAAGAAAATCTGAATTCTGAAATTTATGAACTTTTCAAACAAGTCAAAATAAACATTCCTTTGCTTGATGCTATAAAGCAAAATCCATCTTATGGAAAATTTTTAAAAGATTTGTGCATTGTCAAAAGGAGAATGAATGTCAAAGAGAAAGCATTTTTAACTGAACAAGTGAGTTCAATTTTGCAATTTAAAACCCCTCCAAAATATAAAGATCCAGGGTGTCCTACAATTGCATGCATCATTGGGGAAAAGAGGGTAGATAGAGCTTTGTTGGATTTGGGAGCAAGTGTTAATCTTTTGCCATTTTCTGTGTACCAACAACTTGGATTAGGTGAGCTTAGACCTACTAGGGTGACACTTCAATTAGCAGATAGGTCAGTCAAAGTCCCTAGAGGTATTGTGGAGGATGTCCTAATTCAAGTGAAGCATTTTGTCTTCCCAGTAGACTTCATAGTGCTTGATACCCAACCAATTCAAGGTCCACAACCAGCTGTCCCAGTCATTCTAGGACGACCATTTTTGGCCACTTCTAATGCTTTGATAAATTGTAGGACTGGAGTCATTAAGTTGTCTTTTGGTAACATGACAATTGAAAAGAACATCTTTAATGTGACCAAACAGCCAAGTGACCATGAGAAGATAGAATAAGTGGATTTGATTCAAATAGTCATACAAGAGCACTTTGATAGAGAGTACTTAGATGACCCACTGGAGAGAGCTTTAGTGAATAGTGACCAAGTAGATTTCCTAGATGATTGTGACTTGGAAAATGTTGGTGAAGGAGAATTTGAGGAAATGGAAAAATCAGTGATGTCAATGAACCAGTGGAGGCCCACTTTTGAGTCCTTAGAGCTGCCCACAGTCAAAACAGAATCATCCTTTGAAAAGCCACCTGTACCTGAGAGAAAACCTCTACCAAATGACTTGAAATATGTGTTTTTGGGTGAGGGAGAGTCCTATCCAGCTGTTATTTCTTCTCAGCTGAGTCTAGACCAGGAAAGAAAGCTTGTGGATGTCTTGAAGAAACATAGAAGAGCTTAGGGCTGGATTATAGTAGATTTGCAAGGAATTAGCCCTTTGATCTGTACCCATAGGATCTTTTTGGAAGAGGATGCCAAACCCATTAGGCAGATGCAAAGGAGACTAAACCCAAACATGAAAGAAGTGGTTAGGGGAGAGGTAATTAAGCTATTGGATGCTGGAATTATCTACCCTATCTCAGACTCTAAATGGGTTAGTCCAACTCAAGTAGTGCCCAAGAAATCCGGAGTGACTGTGGTGAAAAATGAACAAGATCAGCTAGTTCCAATGCGCATCCAAACAGGATGGCGCATGTGTATAGATTATAGGAAGTTAAATGCAGTCACAAGGAAGGATCATTTTCCTCTTCCATTCCTAGATCAGGTATTGGAAAGAGTGGCAGGACAGGCATTCTATTGTTTCTTGGATGGATACTCAGGGTACAATCAAATTGAAATTGCTTTGGATGATCAGGAGAAGACCACATTTACTTGCCCATTTGGTACTTTTGCATATAGGCGCATGCCTTTTGGCCTTTACAATGCTCCTGCTACTTTTCAGAGGTGCATGATTAGTTTGTTTAGTGACTTTGTGGAGAAATTTCTTGAAGTGTTCATGGATGACTTTTCAGTCTATGGGAGTGACTTTGATTTGTGCTTGGGGAATTTAGAGAAAGTTTTGGCAAGATGTGAAGAGAAAAACTTGGTGTTGAATTGGGATAAATGCCATTTTATGGTAACTCAGGGGATAGTTCTTGGTCATATAGTGTCTTCTAGGGGGATAGAAGTAGATAGAGCAAAAGTTGAGATTATTCAAAAACTTCCTACCCCTAGATGTGTCAAGGATGTCAGATCATTTTTAGGACATGCAGGTTTCTATAGGAGGTTCATTGCATCATTCAATGCCATTTCTAGACCTTTGTGCAATCTCCTAGGCCAGGATGTTCCTTTTGATTGGACATCAGATTGTCAGGCTTCATTTGATAGACTTAAGGACTTGCTCACTTCAGCCCCCATTATGCAGACACCAGATTGGACTCTACCTTTTGAGATCATGTGTGATGCTAGTGATAGTGCCATTGGTGCAGTCCTAGGTCAGAGGAGAGAGAAGAAGTCACATGTGCTATACTATGCTAGCAAATCCCTTAGTGATGCACAAAAGAACTACACAACTACTGAGAAGGAGTTGCTAGCAGTAGTATATGCATTGGATAAGTTTAGATCATATCTTGTGGGATCTCATGTCATTGTGTTTACTGATCATGCAGCACTTAAGTATCTTTTGACCAAATCTGATGCCAAGCCAAGACTCATTAGGTGGATTCTTTTGCTGCAAGAATTTGATTTAGAGATTAAAGATAAGAAGGGAGTTGAAAATGTAGTTGCTGACCATCTTTCTAGACTTCCACATCAGGACTTAGCAGCTTTTGAGTCACCTATTAATGAGACTTTCCCTGATGAACAGTTGTTCCATTTAGATTCCTCAGAGACACCATGGTTTGCAGACATAGCCAATTATTTGGTTTCAGGTGTGGTGCCTTCTCATTGGACCATGTTAGATAAGAAAAAGTTTTTCAGGAATGTGAGGCATTTTTTCTGGGATGATCCATATCTGTTTAAGTATTGCTCAGATCAGGTCATAAGGAGATGCATACCCGAGAGTGAAGCCCAGAGTGTCATTAGTTTTTGTCATACTCTTGCATGTGGAGGTCATTTTTCAGCTAGGAAGACAGTGGCAAAGATTTTACAGAGTGAATTATTTTGGCCTACCATGTTTAGGGATGTGCATGCCTTTTGTGTTGCTTGTGATAGGTGTCAAAGGCTTGGTAAGATCACTAGGAGAAACATGATGCCACTTCACCCCATTTTTATGCTTGATATCTTTGATTGTTGGGGTATGGATTTTATGGGACCATTTGTGAATTCATTTGGCAATGAGTATATCTTAGTGGCAGTGGATTATGTTTCAAAGTGGGTAGAGGTCATACCAACTAGGACCAATGACCACAAGGTAGTGATAAACTTTTTGAAGGAAAATGTGTTTTCAAGATTTGGAATGCCAAAGGCCATGATAAGTGATAGGGGAACACATTTTTGCAATAGATATGTTGGCCTATTGATGAGGAAGTATGGGGTTGTGCATAAGGTTGGAACATCATATCATCCCCAAACAAGTGGACAAGCCGAGTTGGCCAATAGAGAGATCAAGAGAATCATTGAAAAAACAGTGAATCCCACAAGGAAAGATTGGTCTTTGAAATTGGTTGATGCACTTTGGGCTTATAGGACTGCCTACAAGACTATCCTAGGCATGTCTCCTTATAGGTTAGTGTATGGAAAAGCTTGTCATCTTCCTGTGGAACTTGAACACAAGGCCTATTGGGCAGTGAAATACTTCAATGAAAACATCACTGAATCTAGTTGTCAGAGGAAATTGTAACTAAATGAGCTTGAGGAGATTAGGAATGATGCATATGAGAATGCTAAGATCACCAAGGATAGAGTGAAGAAATGGCATGATACACATATCCTCAAAAGAGAGTTATTTATGGGTCCAAAGGTTTTGTTGTATGACTCAAGGTTACACTTGTTTCTCGGGAAGTTGAAGTCAAGATGGAGTGGTCCATATGTGATTCAGAACATCACTGAGTTTGGGGTTGTTGACATTCAAAATCCAACCTCCAAGAATGTTTTTAGAGTGAATGGACAGAGATTGAAAGAGTATCATGAGAATTTTGTTGCTGAAGTAGAGAGTTGGGATCTTGAAGATCCCCCAAATTCTGTTTGAATGAAGAAAGGATTCTAACTTTGTATCATAATAGTGTAGGTTCTGTTATGCTTTTGATTTTCTGTTTTCTTTGGTTTTTGTAATTTTCTTTCTTTCATCTAAAAAAAAAAAATTTTCAGTTTGTAAGTTTTAACACATTGGTTTCAGCAAGTTTCATGAAGAATTGAGAATTTCTGCTTTGTGTTTTACTGATATCTGAATTTTCAAAGGTTAGAACTGACATGTGCTATTTGCGGTAGCATCATCACTTGTGGTGGAACTACTTGAGAGTCAAATGGAATAAATGCATTTGCTTGATTTGTTTTGGGAGTATAATGCATTAACCAAATTGGGTAGCACATGCTTTCAAAGTGTTTCAGAATGCAGCCAAAGGATTTCAATTGAGCATGCTTCATTAAGGATCAAGTCACATCAGCAGGTGCAACAAAAACCGATCAAATCTGGTACTGCTATAAGTCCAAATCAGATGAGAAATTCATCTTATTCGAATAGCTAAACAGTCATTTGAATAGGCCATCTGAGCACAAAATCTCATCTGTGAACAGCAACCCATCTTGCATATTTACTGATCTCCTGCATCTTTGTTGTTTATGATGCTTGGCAGAACCTCACTGATCCTTAATTACACTCAACCCATTTTGCATTATTTTGGTTTTATTGATTTGCATTTTCTTTGAGAATATTGCATTGAACAAGTTGGGGGGAGCAACTGTTTTGGTAATACCTTGGAGTTTCAGCTGGTCTACATCACTCAAACATGTTAACCTTAAACTCAGCAGGTACCTCTTTTCCCTTTGCACTTTATTCCAAATTGTTTGACTTGTTTGTGCATTGAGGACAATGCTTGTTTCTAGTTGAGGGGGGGAAATAGTTTGAGTTCTTTTCTTGGTCTTATGCATTGGTGTTGATTGGAATATGCTGAATGAAATTGCTGATCTACTCTGTTATACTTGATGAATTGAAATTTGAGTAGTGTGTTTAATTTAGCTAAAATGCCGAGAATTTTCTAAAAAAAATTTTCTAAATTTTCTTTGATTTTTTTCTTTTTAAGTTGTTCTTTTTGTTCTTCTTTTGAGTTTAGCTGTTATTAGCGTGAATAAACTTAACTCAGGTGACAAAATAAGGTTTGAGCATTTCTATGGGATTGTTAGCAGATTTGAACACTGGAATTACTGTTTGGGATTTTCTGATGCAACCTATTCGAATATGGGCTGTGGTATTCGAATACCTGTTACAGCTTATATTGTAATTGGTTGTATTGATGTATTTTTCGATTAAATTGTGGGCTAACAATTCAACAGGATTTTTCAAATTTAATTTTGTCTAAAAAAAAAAAAAGAAAAATATGCAGAAACATGGCTTAAATTTCTCTGAGAATTCATCACAAATTTTGGTCAGTTACTGGATTGCTGGATGGGAGACTGTATTCGAATGGGGTCTGTTGGTATTCGAGTATGCTTCAAATGTTGGAAGGGTTACATGAACCAGCTGCTCCTGAAGATTATATGACACCTCCAGATCATTGAAACCTGCTGTCCTTGAACTATAAAGCTAGAATCTGTGAATGAATTTTAGGAAAATTTAAAGCCATGTTTTGTCCTCAGAAAACAGTTTCTTTTGTTTTATTTTCTGATTTTGTTAATTTTGAATTTGAATGACTTTGAACTCTGAATTTGAATGATATTTTTGTTGGAAATCCATTTTGAGCATTGGGGTTGTGTTGTGATCTATTTAGTTGAGATGAGCTCTTTTGTTTTAAATGCATGATAGGCTATAACTTAGAATGTACCTTGATGCTGATTGCTGGATTTTGAGTTTTCAGTTTGGAATTTGAATTAGTTGTTATGTTTAATTTACTTAATGGTTGAATTGGTATGGATAGAGTTAGTTTTTAACTTGTCAACTTAGACATGGACATTTATGAATGAGTTTCTTGATTGAACAATGGATTGCATTATTTCCTAGCCATAGTAGAGACTTAAACCTGAAGTGAGATTTTGAGCCTTTAAGCTTTGTTTATGAGAGATATGCAATTACTCTAGAGCTTATCAAAAGCTGAAACATTTCTTTACTTCATTTTCTTCAATAACTCCAATTACAATACTTTGCTTTGGGTGTTTGTGAAGTTGTAGAGGAATTGAACTTGATTCTTGGTTCTTAGTTTTTATGGTTGAATGAAATGAAACCAAGGAAATGATATTAGGCCATTTTTCTTATCTTTTGAGCTTAAAAAAAAAAATTCCTTTTCTTTGATGAACATCATCCTTGGAGCCAAGTTTGAGCTTTATTAGAGCATTCATACTTCTTTATTCTTACCACATCATCCCCTTAACCATTATGAATGCTCTTTAGCCTTCCCTAACAGATTGGAATACACTGAAAATATTAAGGAAGAGCAATGAACAACATTTTGGGATTTTTGGGGTGAGGATAGAAAAATTGATGGAAGGAAGGAAAAGAATGATAAGAGGATATAGTGATGTCCAAATTCAGAAAACTCTGTTTCGGTTATGAGTTTCAACTTTTAGATATATAGACATCCAAAAAAAAAAAAAAAAAGAAACTGATTTCAGTGTTCCAATTCATTTTGAATTCCTTAATCCTCCTTTCAACTACCTCATCAAATCTCATGGCCCCATTACAACCCAAAGCAAGTCCTAATTGATCTTTGGAAGAATTATCATTCAATTGTGAAATTTAGGAATTGGGGGGTATAGTGAAAATTCTAAAATAACCTTACTGCACTATTCTTTCATGGAGTTATGCCAAGTCCTTTTCTTTATTGGATTGAACGTTTTTGACTTGTAGATGCACCCTCTTAGAATTTGATTTACATTTATTCTTTACAAAAAGGGGCATCTTGAGGGGAACCTTGTGTGCTTCATTTTCTTGTGAGTGAATTCCAAGGTGAGATTTTGAAGTTGAAGCTTTGGGAAGTAATATGATTCAAAGTTCAGGATAGAGTTTGATTATGGAGATCTATGTTGAGTTAACAGGTTAAGAACTAAATTTTCATGCTTGGATCAAGTGTTTAGCAAATTTCACATACCATACCTAATTTCATGATTCTAGGAGTGTTAGCTTAAATTTCTTAGCTTGATGTATTGAGTAACATTCCATGGTTATGACTTATTATCCATTTAGAATTGAAGATGCTATTTTTAGATGTGTCCTTCACAGATGTGCAACTTCATAACATGAAAATGTTGATTGTTTTTAAAGGTAGCCTTCCTTCTTTAAGCATTGCTAGGGACTAGCAATGTCTAAGTTGGGGGGTGTGATTGGGCTTGAGTTGTTACACATTTGTTCACTTAAATACACTTTTATACATGACATAATTGATATAAGACAGGTGTTTTGTGCAGAATTTATCCACATCTTTAGAATATGGAACATGTGTTGAATTGTGCCATAAAGAGAAGCAATTTGAGCTAAATTAAGGATGCAAAGAAAGAGATGCTGAAGCACATCTGTTGAAATGGATTTGTTGAGTAAAGTCATGGGAGCAGAAGAAGAATTTCCAGGTGAATCTAATACCAGAAAAGAAAATCTAGCAATCTGAAAATTTCTGCAACAGAGATCCCATTCGAATGTGGAGATTGACTTACTCGAATACAGTTGCTGAACAAGTTGAATTCTGGAAGGAGGAGAACATTAGAATATAGTGCCAAAGCATTCGAATGCTGTCAAAAAGAGTTCAGAGAATTTCTGGAGGAAATGCATATTCGAATACAGCCAAGCAGTATTCGAATACTAGGACCGTTGGCAGAAAACAGATTCCACGTGATTTTACAAATTCGGGGGAATGCAATCTGGAGGAGAGAGAAAGACTGGGGAATGATGGCATCACACGACCCACAGCCACGAGAGATGAAAAAAAGGGATATACGGGGGGAGATAGACAATTTTTTAGAGAGAGAGTAGCTAGGGAACTTCATCTTCTTCCTTCTTCATTTTCTGGTTCAGATTTTTTGCAATTTTTGTTTTCAATTCTGATTTTTATTTTCAGTTTATTGTAATTAGATTTGAATTCTACAGCACATTACAATTTCATTCTTGCAATTAGATTTCAATTGGAGTTAAAGAGAAAATTACATTTTCCAGCTTTGAAGGTCATGTCTCTGTTCTTCATTTCTGTTCTTCATTTTCTTAAGATGATCGGCTAGTTTTTCTTGGGCCAAGGCAAGGATAATGTCCTGTCCAATGATTTCCAAGATGCCGTTCTTCATGGATTAATTTTGAGTTCTTTGGTTATCAATCTTAGTTGTATCTCGTTACTCTCGAAATCAATGGTTCAATGTCCGATTAACACTTGTTTACATATTCTATCAATGAGTTCATAGAAGTTGCTGAATTCAGAACTCTTATTGCAAATATGTATGGGAGTTGCTAGAGTTAGATCTTCTATAGTTTTCATGATAGCTTATGCACATCACTTGTTTGATCCATGGCTTGTATCATTTGAAATTAATTTTTTCCAAACATTAGAGCAACTAGAATTGATGATCTATTCACTCTTGGTATTTTGAGATTGATTTGGATAGGCATTGGAATTGTCTTGCCCATCTTTTTAATATCAAGTTTTAGTTAAGTTTAGTTTTCATTTCAAAACCCATTTCCAAAACCATCAAAAATTCCAAACCAGATTTTCAATTCTGTTTACCATTCATGTGAGCCATGTTTTGCCTCTTTAATCCATTTGATTCAAACATGATTTTGCTCCCTAGATCCCTGTGGATATGACCTGGTTCTCACCAGTTAATTGTGCTACAATGAAACCTTGCACTTGGGGGAGTTTGTCTTGATTTTCCTTACTCAACACCTTTGAAAGCTGAATTTGCATCTTTATTTACATTTGAGAGTGAGGTAATTAAGCAAAAACAAGCAAAAACCACAATGAATTGATCCAAATAAGTTGTAAAGACTTTATTCATCAAATTTATAAACACGATAGGGACATTAGTCACCCCAGACAGCCTAACAAGGAACTTGTAGTAGATGTACCAAATCATAAAAGCATTCTTGAGAATGACATTCTACCACACCCTTAACTGATGATAATTGGACTTAATTTAATCTTTGAAAATACAACTAAACCCTTCAACTGATCAAATAAGTCATCAATCCTCAGCAAGGGATACCGATTCTTGATTGTAACCCAGTTTAGCTTATAGTAATCAACAAACATCTTGGGAGATTCATTTTTCTTTGTTGAAAATGATACTGGCAATCCCCATGGCGAAGTACTACGGTGAATAAACTTCTTGGAAGTCAAGTTTTCAATCTAAGACCTCAACTCCTCCAATTTTGTTGGTCCCAACCAATATAATGTAATGAAAGTAGGCTTAGTGCCAAAAGTCAAATTAATCCCAAACTTGACCTCTCACTCAAGCATTAACCCAAACAAATCTTTTGGAAACACATTTGAGGAATAAAAAAATAAATGCGACAATTCCACTTGTAACGACTCGCATCCATATAGTACAATATTGTCCGCTTTGGGTTTGGTAAGCTACTTCCCAGGAGGTCACCCATCCTAGTACTACTCCCACTGGAGTACGCTTAACGTTGGAGTTCCCACTGAACCCAGTGCCCTCACGACTTTAAAACGTGTTGTTTTATATGGATATTGAATATTACATATATGCCATTTCCTTCCACGGCCCAGGCGATGTGGGATGGGAGGCATTGCTTCTCTGCTTCACCTCCCGTTTCACTCTCCCGCAGGCAGAGTCCCTCGTGGGCAAGTCCCTCAAGTCCCTCACAATCCTCCCTCCTTATAGGGCACGCGTCCCTGCGTGGCCTCCTACTTCACTCTCCCGCAGGCAGAGTCCCTCACAGGCAAGTCCCCCACACGTGGGGCCCACGCGTGATCCCACACTTCCGGCTGGGTATTGGCTCTGATACCATTTGTAACAACCCGCATCCATATAGTACAATATTATCCGCTTTAGGCTTGGTAAGTTACTTCCTAGGAGGTCACCCATCCTAGTACTGCTCCCACTGGAGCACACTTAACCCTGGAGTTTCTACTGAACCCATTGCCCTCACGGCTTTAAAACGCATTGTTTTATATGGATATCGAATATTACATATATGCCATTTCCTTCCACGACCCAGGCGATGTAGGATGGGAGGCATTGCTTCTTTGCTTCACCTCCCATTTCACTCTCCAGCAAGCACAGTCCCTCACAGGCAAGTCCCTCACAGTCCCTCACACCACTTTGTTGCTTCCCATATCCTCCACAACAGCAAAGCAAACAAACTAAATAAGTCCACTCAGCCCAGTCCATCAAGAAAAGAAACAATCTGTGGACTTTGGCAATCCCTAAAGAAATAAACTTGTTCTCCCTCAAGGGTATACAAAATCGCACGGCCTCTGGAATAATCAATTACCACTTGGTAGACTAGTTTTCACGTTAAAGCTCTATATCTCTTACAAAGTCAAATCAAACACAGACAAATGCTCCTAATCAGAGTTCCTATCTCGAATAGTGATATCGTAACCCCTACAAATCTGATTCAAAAAAGAATGACCCTCAGCTGGTGTCTTAATGCACACTGATTGAGTTAATTGTTTCATGCTCAAATCTATTATTGACGTAAAAGATTCAATGATGAATGAATACGATGATCATGTATCTAACAATATAGTACTCTTCAAAACAAAAATAAGAAATGTACCTCTAAGCACAATCAATTTTTGTATCCTCTCGTGTTAAGTAACAATAAAAATATATCCCTATGTTGGCACTATAGGTGATAAGGGAGGCTGCAGTAGCCCATTTATTACAGCGGCTGCAGTCTGAGGAACAGCGTCGTTTTACCCAAAAATTGGTGGGTTTTGTTGGACAGAAAGGCAGAGTGCAGAGTGAAAAAAATTATAAATAAAAATAATTAATTTTTTATTTGATTAGGTTAGAAAATAAAATAAAATAAAAATATTTTTAATATGATTAAGTAACTTTTAATAACTTTTTGGTGATTGGTAAAACAAATATAAATTTTTAGTAATGTTTGATAATTTTTATGTGTTTGGTAAAAATTTTTGAAACTTTTGAATTATGTTAAAGTGAAATAATGATTATACTCCTTGCCAACTCATCAAAAAATTGATGTGTTGGCAATCTGTCACGTAGGATTATTAACAACTTTTGTACCAAAAGCTTGTGTTTATTATTTTTATCTTTTTGCATCCTACAAATGAAGTTTAAGTGAAACTACAAATTCTTATTCTTATGTCCTTCAATTAAAAAAAATTCTTATGTACTTATATATAATTTGAATAAACATAATTATCTTTTATAAATTAACCTTTAAAATTTTAACAAAAACACTTAAGTTTAGTTTGGCATGAGAAAATATGTTATAAATTAAATTAAAATAAAATTTATTTATATTTATATTGTTAACGAGCATATTATTTATAAAAATTAACTATCTCTATTTTTATTTATTTCTATTTGTTTTGCTATACATTTAAAATTTGTTAAAAGCTACTTAAGTATATTAAAAATAATAAATACAAACTTTTGGTACAAAAGTTATTAATAATTCTATATGACAGGTTGCCAACACATCAATTTTTTTGATGAGTTAGCAAGAAGTATAATCATTATTTCACTTTAATCCAATTCAAAAGTTTCAAAAATTTGCCAAAAAACATAAAAAAAATTATAGAACATTACTAAAAATTTATATTTGTTTTACCAAACACCAAAAAGTTATTAAAAGTTACTTAATTATATTAAAAATATTTTTTATTTTATTTTATTTTCTAACTGAAACAGCTAAAAAATTAATTATTTTTATTTATAATTTTTTCACTCTGCACTCAGCTTTTTCGTCCAAACAAACCCACCAATTTTTGGGCAAAACAACGCCGTTCCTTGGACTGCAGTTGCTGCAGTAAATGGGTTAATGCAAGCCCCCCTTACCACACTATAGGTGGTCTGCCACTGAATACGATGATCATGTATCTAACAATGTAATACTCTTTAGAACAAAAATAAGATATGTACCTCTAGGCACAATCAATTTTTGTATCCTCTCATGTTGAGTAACAACAAAAATACGTCCTTATGTTGGCACTATAGATGGTCTACTAACTCTTTTCCTTTATTGCATCCTTGTATACCTCTCTACTGCTAATACTACTACAAATCACTTTGAACATATCATTAGAACAGTACCTAATTAGATTATAACCTTATTGGGCTACTCATCTACATTGGTTACATTAATTGCTACAATCTTGCGACATTGGCATTCCCCTACATCTATAGGCAAAATCTCTAAATATGGTTATGCTGGCCATAGGTGAAACACGTCATCTTCTTTGCCTACTTTTCGACACTAATTGTTTCACCTTTCCTTAAGCACTCAAATTTGTGATAATTGGGTAGACCACAAGCATAGCAAATATAGAAACTCTGAGTAGAAGTCCTAGCTATTGTAATCTAAGTTCTTATATTGCCCTACTAAAACTACTAGGTCTAAGGTATAAAAGAACTATCATTATACCTCTTTCTTACCCCTTATGTCCTACTAAGGAGTAGCACCGTGGTCTATCTTACATCGCCATATGTCCATGTACTCGTTAAGTCTTGCTCAATTACCATATTTCACTTAGTTAGAACCCTATAATCATCCATCCCAGAGCCATCACCCTACTCTTGCATATACATCTCAAACCCTCTCAAATCGATGGCACTTATGATACACTATGGATATTAACTCTAGTGTATACATAACTAAAGCTAATAATCTACGCTCATACTCCAACACAATTATAGCCCCTACACCAAAACTATGAACTCATTACGCTCCCCATCTCTCAAAGACTGTAGAAAGAAATGGTCTTTGAAAAACTCTTTGAAACCATTCCAAGTAAGTCTAGCTAACCTGCTAAACTCCTTTATAAAACTATGTCACTTCACAACTCTATTTGTCAGCTCAAAGGTAGAGAGATATATCCTTATACTAGCATTTACGATCTATATCACCTTCAGTATTTAGTCACAGCAATCCAAGAAATCCTCAACAACATCGACGTTTGCTACATCCTCATAACTCAGAGGCTTCAATCTTTGCCGAAAGATCTTAATTATTAAGTAAATCTTGCAACACCATAAAATTTACACAAATGACTTTTCACCCAACTTTCCACAATTAACAAGGAACAATATAAACCTCATTTAATAATTTCAATATAAATTTATTATTTTTTTATAATTGAATATATATATACACATATTTGTAAATGCATCCAGACATTCATTTGAAATTATGAGTTTAATATATATAAATAAACTTTGATGCCTAATTTAATTTGTTTCAGTTGATTCCCAAAGAAAAAATATTCCAAACAATGTCTAATTTCACATATCTTAAACTCAGAATTTAATGAACCAAAAATCTATTAAAAACAAATAGTTATCTCTACTCAAATTAAAATCCAAAAAGCTGACTACGAAGATGTGGATTTTAATTCGAGTTTACCAACATTGCTGTTTTCCACACCATCATAACACGAAAGCTATTACTCTCAATTTAACTTATACCTAACTTGTGGATATTTTATTTCTTATATTATAAATTATAATTACTTGAATTATTGATTGTAAAGTTATTTTTAATTTAATTATATATTACCCTAAATTATTGTTTTACATAGATTTAAGGGACATATTAGTTGCTCTAAATTTTATTTATTTATTATATTGTACACATTAACCTTAATACTATAACTTGTGGGTATTTTATTTCTTGTATTATGCATTTTATTTATTTATTATATCACACATTTGGTAAATAATGTAATATTATCACTCTAATCAAAATATAATAAGGTCTAGAAAATTAAGATCATAGCTAAAGGCCCCGCCACCACAAAAAGGAGGACTTTAAATGTTTTTAGAAGTTTTAGTATCTATTTAATACAAAACTTTTCAATATCTATTTAATACCTATTTAATACAAAACTTTTCAATATCTATTTAATACTAACTTTTTTAAACTGTCATACGAAAAATAGTAAACATATAAAAATTGAAGCGTCAACAAATCTGAAACTGCTCAAGACAAATGGTTTGATCAATACTCAAATGAGAGAATGGCAAATCACTAGTGGTTGTCTAAATGGGATTGGATGATAGCCGTTATCTTCTTGCCTGAGTACTTGAAAAAGCTGTTGGCTTGGTAGGGTATAGCCAAATGTACCTCCGACGATCAAGTTAGTCTTGTTGAAAGTCAAAGAAGTGAGAAAACAAAAAGATAGAATTTCGGTAAGGGTAATTAGCATCTAACTTTTTCTCCTTTATGTCATCTAGTTTTTATAGGCATAGATACCAACATCTGCCACCCCAAATGGTCAAACCATGTTCAGAGGTAGAGAGTGGCACCAGAAAGTAGGTAGAGGCTTAGGGAGCAAGGCAACTCCCTCTCCTATGTTTGTTGCTAAAAACATGCTAAAAGAATAGGCGAACAGGTGCCTGTCATGTGTCTAGTCCTTGGGTGCCTGCCATGTGTCTAGACAATCCCCTCTAACTGCCCTCTAGCCCTTCCTCACAAGATGTGTTTAAAGCGTGAAAGAGAGCTTAGCCTAAAACATGGATTGTAGAGGAGGCTAAATGATAACAATATTATATGATCGATCACGATGCTAGTTGATCGGTGATGTTTCTCTTGAATAGCACATACTACGAATGGTTAGATATGGTTTTAAACAAGATCCTAGCCACAAGTATAAGCATTAACGGGCCTGTCTAATCAGGGGTAACATCCACCTGTGCCACACCTAAACATGCTTTTGTGCCATAAGGCCTTGTTTGACAAGACAGTTGCCATAAATGATAGCATTAATAGGGGTGCTTTTGTTTCAGCTTCAGCGACCTCCCCTCTTCTTTCCCTGTTGGCTACAAATAGTCACTCTTGAAGCCCCTTTAAACTTTCTAAACACTCTGATTCTTAAGAACTCAAATCTCCTTACACTTATTTTTGCTACTTTGCTTGGACTAAGAGCAATGCCGACCAATTTTTTACTCATCGATTCAATATTGGTGAGTTTTTCCCTTAGATACTGGTTATTCTTCTTCATCTTCTACCTTTTCTTTTCTAGATAGGTAAATTTCTTTCACAACTTAGGCAGCTGGGTGGTTTTTGAGGCTTTTAGGGCTATATATAAGATCCCGAATAGTGCTAAACTAGCCTTACCCTCTAGTGATGATGACAACATCATTGAGACTATGGTCTTAGAGTAGATTAAGTAGCCATCGGTGGCCATAAAGGAATGTTAGGTTTGATTCCCACTCCATCCGCTTGCTATCTCAAATGGTTAGACCATGTTTAGAGACAAAGAGTCACATTGGAATGTGGGCAGAGATGTAAGGAGTAAGGTAACTTCCTCTGCCCACATTCGTTGCTGCAAACATACTGAAGGAATGAGTGTAATACCCCGGACTTTGTCTTAATGTGAGTATATGGTTCTTGATGTAATTTGGAAGTTAAGATATGTTAATTTAGTGGTATGGATCATTTATGGTGTTTTGGAGTTGAGAATTTTGAAGGAAGTGGGTTATGCAGTCAAAGGTGACATTTTGGCCAAGTGCTGGAAAATGGGAGGAACCTTGGGCACCTACCTAAAAAGAGCTTGTGCGCCCAAGGTCTTGGGTGCCCAAGGCACAGTGGTTTTGACAGACAAGTGTTGCTCTGCATTTTCCAGCCGAGCCTTACCCTATTAATACCTATACCTAGCTAGGGGTGAGGGGAGACTTGAGAATTACTGTTGAGGGACTTTAAAATATTGTTATATATATATATATATATGGTTGATTTGATATAAGAGAGAGAGAGAGAAGTTACTTGGAAGAGGGAGAATCGAGTGAGAAGCAAAGAGGAAGAACAAGGAGAAGAACAAGACCACCAGGTAGAGATTTCAAGGTAGGTTCTTCTACCCTTCATGAAATCCAAATTCCTTTTGCAAGATTGTAATTAGAACCTTAAGAAACCTCCCTATGTAATTTGTTTGTAGTTTTGATAAGGAGGGAGGAGATTGACCTCATCAAAGTTTGAGGGTTTGGAAGCTCAAGACACCTTCTTGTTGATCTATCTTCTTACCACTTGAGGTAGGGATTTAATGCCTCATTCTTACATATGTGTTGTGTAATAAGGAGTAGATTACCATTAGGAAACCCTCTTTAAGTGTTGGTTTCATGTATGGAAGAAAATGGGAATTATACACATGTATAAATATATGTATAGGTTAAGAGAGTGAAAGTAGTGTTTTGATCCATAACTCGACTTGTAGTTAATGAAAACCCAAATTTTTGGTTTTCTTGGGTGCCTAAGATCCTTGTGTTGATGTTAGAAACTTATGATTTTAAGTATTTTTACATTAACTTGGTCAATTTGAGGTTCCAAGGATGAAAAGCCATGAAACCAGAAAACAGGGCATGAAACCTGAAACTTGGCCCAGGCTGTGGGCAATTGAGGGGGACACAGTCGGGCGCCCAAGAAATTAAGGTATGGGCATCCAAGCCCGTTGGACACACGGCTAAGTGTCAGCTTGGGCGCCCACCGAGCCCGGATCACTTTTTCTGACTTTGTTTAGTTTAGCCTTCTACTTTAGGCTTATGAATGTTTTGGTAACATATTTTTATGTGAAACTTTTACTTGATTAATTTCATGGATTTTAAAAAGGGAAATGAGCTTTTAAAAGTGATTAAGGGTTGATTATCTTAAACCTATGGGATTTAACTTGTAAAGGGGAATGAATGCTACCTTGAATGTAATGAGTTGGAAACCTACTTGGAGATAAGTGTCTTAATTCATATCAAATTGTCAATATGCCTTGATGTAAATTAATGTTGAATGTTAATGATACTTGATCAATGTTGATATGCGATGAATTGTAGGATGAACCAAAATGTGGATATGTGTTGTGGAAAAGTATATGAGGTTGAATGTGAATCTATGAATGATGGAATGTTATGTGATGAATGATTGTTTGTGTGCGGGGGCCGTGGTGGGGTGCGAAAATAGGAAGGGCGTAGAGAGTACCCTTAGGTTGAGAGTCCCAGAACCTGCGCAGGGTTTGGTGTCAATGCCGATGGGTTAATAACCCACAACATTGTGTGTGTTTTGGCTCCTCGTGGCCCTCGACGGCGATCCTAAATGACGACGTTAGTTTATCGTTTCCGTTGGGTATTGGCCCATAAAAGACGATACTGTGTATGCACCCATCCCCCGATAACTTGTGTGATTATGGTTGTGCAATGTGATGATGAATGGTTGATGATGTGAATACGATTACTTGATTGAGTATTGTTCGAATGATAAAATAGTGTTGAAATGTGAATGGAATTGAAGCTTGAATCGCAAAACATAAACATTAACCAAAATTTAAAATCTTAAACTTTGGCATTGTTGAATGAACATATGTTTCCACTTATTTTGACATGGCTATGTTAATGAAATGTTATGACTCTAGAAAGTGTTAAAATGGCTAACCTTACTTGAAATGCATTGCGTGGTTAGATTGCATACCATATATGTTTGCTTGAGACATCGTGGGTACAAGTGGACCCGTGCTCACATCCCTACAGATTTTGATGCAGGTACAGACGATAACAATCAGATGGGCTAATAAGGTTGGACTAGGAGGTTATGCATGAGCCCAACCAAGCTTAGCAAAGCTCTTAGTCATCTAGTTTAAATATCTTTTGGGATTGTAATATTGTACACTTCTAAACTTTTTTCGATTTGGTTGTAATGGCTTTAAGGCCTAAGTTATGCAATTTGGGAATTGTGTATAGAGTATGTGACCTAACAATAGTCAAGGTTAAACTTATGCTATCCTATTTTATGTCTCGGGCTCACTAGCTTACGTTGCGTTGCTCTGATCATGGGATTGGTTATGTTAGTGCATGTGATGTGTGTTTCTCACTCACCCCTCGAGTCACGAGATCCGGGACGTGACAATGAGCGACTAAGTGCCAACTACGTGTTCGTTACCTGGATGCCTTCTATTTGTACAGACGATCCCCTCCACAAATCATGTCATAATTTATTTATTTTATTATTTTATTCACTTATCTACCCGTAATCTAAAATAAGATTAACAATTATCTAATAATAATCCACACTGATTTAATTTTCAATGATACTTCAAAAATTAACTTTTTTAAAGAAACTTTTAAATTTTGTTAGCAAGTAATTTATTAATAGTTTTATAATTTATAAGGAGTAAGTAAAAATGAACTTATTTAGATACCGAGTAGCTTTTATCAACCAGAATAGGTACTTTCAATAAGAAATGCCAAAAATAGTTGATCAAGATTAGAGGTGGGAATTTGGGTTTACATGCATAAACAAGTTGCATCATAAATAGGTCATGACATGAGCGTGAATAACATTAATCTAATCCAATTAATTAAATATATCTTGATACTAAATTCTAACATGACACATTTAGGGGCCATTTGGTAACGTTGTTGTTTTTCAGTTTACATATATATGTTTTTAGTTTTTTTGTTTTCTATTGTCGTTTTTGTTTTCTGAAATGAAAACTGAAACTGCGTTTGGAAATATAATTTTATTTACAATTACTAATTTTTTATTTTCATAAAATATTTAATTTTGTTAGTTTTTCTAAAAATTAATTGAAGTTAATAAATATATTTTATATTAATTTAATTTAATTTAATTATAGTGTTTATTAAAAATAATTGAATAAAATATAAATATTATATCATTTAATCCAGTAAATATAAAATATATTAATTATAATATAATTATATTATTTACTAAAAATAATTGAATAAAATATATTTCAAAATAATTTAAATAATTTAATTATGATATTTATTAAAAATAATTTAATAAAATATAATTCATATTAAATTCATTAATTAAATTAAATTAATTTAATTATGATATTTATTTAAAATAATTTAATAAAATATATTTAATAATATTTAAATTAATTATTTTAAATTAGTTACTAAATTAAATTAAATTAACTAATTTAATATAATTATTTATTAGATATAAATTAATAATAGATATTACATATTAATTTAATTTAATTATATTATTTATTAAAAATAATTTTAGTTTAATAAAATATTTGAATAAAATAATTTAGTTTAATATAATGTAACAAAAATGAATAAAATATTAGAATTGACAAAATATTTGTAACAAAAAAAGAAAATAGAGTGAAAACACCTCTTTTCTGTTTACGTTTTCCGATTTAAGTTTTCATTTTTTTGGAGACAAAAAAACGTAAACAGACTTAACAAATATATTTCTGTTACTAGTTTACAAAATTTTGAAAACATAAACAAAAAAACAGAAGATAAAACATTACTAAACTAGGCCTTATTAATCGTATAATACATATAATTTCACACTCCGGATTTTCATAACTCGAATGCCCGATGGTGACTGAGGATTATTTGTTGAGTATAAAAATGAGATGATAACAACACGCCGTCACACCCCCAGTTTTCTTTCAAATTGGGGTTGACTCGCAATAAAAATCTAAGGTATTCAAAATCCCTAGTTTATCCCAACCAATATTTATAAGCCATTAGGCTGAATCATTTGGTAGGGTTCAACTGCAGAGTACGAAATAAAGATAGAGAACAGTATTACAAAGTCATCTAAGCGTTCCAACCATATAATTAACCTTACATATCAAATAAAAGTACCTACGTCTAAACTTAATAATTACAACCATCCAACAATTATTATTACAAACCACAATAATAAATAAAGTCTTCTAGTACTGTGCAAGAAAAAAAATAGATAACTCTTCTAGTAGAATATTTAAGAGAAATTAATCTCTTTCCAGCTCATCTTCAGTATTCCTGTGCTTAATATCCTGAAAAAAATATTCCCACAAAGGGGTGAGCTACTAAAGCCCAGTAATCATAATCCCTAGGTGCCTATATGCAGTGGTTGTAATGCTATGCTATATTAGGTGACCCTATACAGCGAATGTGATTAGATGGCATACTGTTCATGCAACAATTAATTCAATAGATCCCAACTGAATAATATAAATTATATTTACAATGGTTCACTGAGACCGTCACTGCAACTACTATTTTACTTACGCATCAAATAGTTTAATGTTGTTATTTGTACCACAATGAAATCGGTGTCACAGTGGTAGGGATCTCAGATTTAGATCTTTAAGGTCTCGGGATCAAACCCCGTAGCGATACAGGTTTCATATATATATATATATATATATTATAAAATATTCATCAAAAGGAATTAAATATAATTAAATAATTCTAACATATCATTCATACATAAGCAAAAGAGATTGCCAGTCATGGTAACATTTGATAAAGGGGTTTAATCTAAATCTTCCTAAGGTGATTCCTATCCTCCTCTACCCCCAGCCTTGGGAACCAGTGACTTTACGGGCTTAGCATCCAATACATTCTGATGGTGTCACCTACCAAAAACTTAGCCGTCGCGACCAGCTACCTGACTGGCCAGGTCAGAAGGAGCATCTCCCAAATAAAATTCATATATTCCCATCTCCATCTAAAAAGCCATTTCTACCCACCCATCACCCCATTGCCAAAAATAACTTTAGCACCGAGTGCCTTAATTTCTTCTCACCCTTTTACATTCCCTAAGGGTACCTTATATGGAAATAAGACATTTGTAATAACAACCGGCAATGTTCCTGAGTGATGAATCATAAGTGGGATTATTCAGTCACATACGGTATACTTTAAGTATTTTATCTCAATTCAAAATTAAATAATAATTCACAACAAATTAAAGATTAAACATAATCACCAATATTATTATCACAAAGGTAGGTACTACATGTAAATTAACAAGTAGCGAGTAACTAGAATAATTTAGAATTCAAATTAGTATTTTAGTTAATTCTTTAACAAGTTTATCGTACTACCCTTGATAAGAATAAAATTATTTCTAATGGTATATTAACTAAGCCAAGGTTGGCAGCTTAGTGGACGGGCGACCCTAATTGCGATTTGAAGTCGTGAGTTCGAACCTCATTGGTTGCGATCTCGGTTTTTGCCTATTTTTCCTTTTTATTTTATTAATTTACGGAATATAAAGATAATAAATAGCTCTTTGGACTTATATTTAATTTAGAAAAATTGATAAGTTTTATTTTATTCAAAATAATTTGAATAAATTTCCAATCATCATCTACTTTATAACCAAACCCTTATTATAGGTTTTCGGCTTCAAGACATCCACAAATGTTCATAGAATTATTCCAATGTTTAGGAAGGTATTAAATATGTTTCATTAAATTCACCTAATCATAAAAATATAGTTATATGACTTGCTAGGTTGACAAAACAATACCCAAAAAAAAATCAATTAAAATAGATCAAATTCATTTAAGGAAGACCAAATGAGGAAAGAATAACTCCATTGTTTCATTTGAGTATTTTATCAAATACTTAGTTCTACTTAGCCATTTTAGTTTGAATAAGTCATCCAACTATTCATGATGAAACTGATTGTCTAAGTAAGTTATCATAAATATTAAAGTGTCAAATAATACATAATATCCAGTTTAAAATAATTTCATATCAGTTGGAAGATAACTAAGTAGTATCAACTTAACAGTCTACTTTAGTATTATATCAAATAGTATAAGTGTTTTACTATATTAGGCCTTGTGAACAAAATTACACATCAATAGAAATTATTAACATGACTATAACTAATAGAGGGTAATTGAAAATTTAAATAAATCTTTAAACATAAAATTCTAAAAGAAATCCGAATAAGCATCAATTAAAGGCTAAGTAGAGATAACAGCATAAAAGAAAATTCATATAAAATAGAGCAGAACTCCGATATTTATAAACTTTATATCTGTAGAAACTAGACTTTAGGACCTACAACTTTCATGTTTTACACGTTTTAGAATTCTAAAGGTTCAAAAAGGGTCTTGAATTTAGTTTGTTCAGAAGATACAGTTTTACACGTGTTTAGTATTTTGGGCATAACTTTTGGCTCACAAATCAAATTGATGCAAATCTTTTTGGGTTAGAAAGAAAACTTAAAGGGCTACAACTTTTATGTTTTAGCCAAAACCTAATTCTATCATTTTATGGGTCAGAAGCACATCAGAAGTTACAAATAGAAAGCTGTCAGCATGTTAGGCTATATCAGTGAAAGTTTCGGCTTCCCTACCCCCAATATGCGGGTATTTTTTTTATCACAATCAAGTTTTATACTTCAAACCTAGAAAATGTTTCAGCTTCAAATTGAAGGCATCAAATACATTTTAGGAGGTTCGTCATCCTATCTCAATGAAGATATTGGTGACCAAGTCTAAGAAGGAAAAATGAGTTGAGCTTTGAACACCACCCAATAAGAAAGTTCCAAGCCTTTCTTTTTCCTTCAAGCAACACCAAATCTCCAACCACAATAATAATGATTTATTTTTTCTCTTATTTTTTTTCTCTTTGAAGTCACACAAACTTATAAGAAGTTATGGGAGTGTAGAAAAAGTGTCGATAGAGCAAAACAACCTCCACTTCCTAAACTTGAAAGCCACTAAAATAGGATTATGCATATACAATAGTTAGCACACTCCAATAATCTTGCTTTGCCTTTTTGACTATCAAACCACATAATTTAAGAGAGGTATTGGAGGATGGATGGAGATGTGTGGCATGATCCGGGAATCATGCTAGCTTTTTGACTAATTAAACAAATTATTTAAAAGATGCTTTAAGTCTTTAAATCATGCTTGCTAAATAATTTGAAAGAAATGCTTTAAAGTCATCAATGTAGGGTCTTCTTTTTGACTAATAAACTGAATAATTTGAGAGATTGTGAGAGATATATGGAAGAAATGATGGATGGAAAATGAAGTTTGCCGGAAAATGATTTAGAGCTAATATTCATGAGTCAACTCAATGAGTGATAAAGTGAGTTGAAGTGAGTCAAAGAAAGAGTTGACCCATACGTTAATGGGCTTGGGTTAAACCAAATAGGTAATGAGTTAGGAATAGTTTGGATAAAAGTTTAGAAATTTTACATTAAACTCCCACACAAGGTGAAATTAAATCTGAAAATCCTTCCAACTAATTTTATCTTCCAAAAATTTTCAAATCCTCAATTTTTTAGATTTTTACTATAATAATTATCACAATCACACTTACGCAAATAAAAAAAATTTAAGTTATTACATATAATCTGTTAATTAAACAGATCGAATTACATGAAATGACATAATTGACACAAATAGTATTTAAAAATTTATATTTCATACATGATAAACACATTCAATCCTTACTATAAATAATATTTAGGATATATAATTAATTGTAATTGCTAAGTTAATCAACAATTAAATATAAAATAAGAGATCTAAATTACATCTCTGAAAAAAAAAATAACATATTAATACAATCACTACTTCCTAATATATCCTCAATAATCTAATTAAATAGATCACATCAACACGAATTATTTAGGTTATTTAAGTTGACCCAATTATTTTGTGTCATAAATAGATTGAATCTTTTTATGCCAAATTCAAACCCACTTAACTTCGTGTCATGTTCCATCACGTCACATTCACGGATTATTTCGCACATTTCCAGTCCTAATCGAGATGGCACCTTGGGTGCATCTTTAATTGAACCTGTGAAAAAAATTGCTGGCTTAGTGAGATGATTGAATATTCGTCCGATGATCAAGTTAGTTGATAAAATTATTCAAAATAACAATTCTTTCACAAAGTTCTTCATTCTTTTCTCAAAGTCATTTTTTGTTATTTATAGACTTTCCTTACAAAAGTATTTCATGCTTCCCACACAAACATTTTCGCAATTACCGGAACGTGGAGAGCATAGTGAGATTGTCCACTTACCTCAGTTATTCTTCTGTGGGTCGGGAGGAAATCCGTAGCCGCTACCCAAGGGTGCGCACTGGGTGAAACCCGCCTCGTAGACCAAGCCGGCAATAGATTGTTGGCTCGTTGGTGGAGGAGAGATCAAGAAAAGGGAAATACCCTATTAACACACACGTGTCACAACTTTCCACCTAGTATGTTCCCCAACTACAACCAATGCGTGCCTCTGTTTTGGCCTAACATGCATCTATGTAACATTGTGGCTCTCTAATATGTTTTTTAATTATAATTTTGTAATATCATAATTTATTTAAATATAGTTTATTAAACAAATGTGGATAAATTTATTTTTAATTTTTACATATAAGGTATTTTAGAAATTATGTAGATTAGGTAAAGATTTTTAGAAAGTCAATAAAAATTTAACCATCGCGAAAAAGTTACAAAAACACTAATTTTTTCAACTTTTTTGCTATTGTGTTTTAAAACATTTTCAGCCTTCAAAAACTAGTTTATTTAGCCTAAGAAGTTAGGTAATCCAACACACTTATTTTTCTTAAACAAAAAGCAAAAAAAAAAGGGTTACTTTCTATAATTTAAAGTGTTGAGATACTACCAAAAAAAATTACTTGTCACTGCTCCTTTACCTAAGAAAGAAGATTTCCTACACAATTTTTTTATATGTTATTAATAATAATTTTTGCATTAGTTTCCATTATTTTTTGTTAGTGTTTGTGTAAGACTTATTTGCGTTGACAATCGTCAAGCAAACACTTTGTTTATAAATTTTAATTTGTAGTAGTATTTAGAATTTATAATGTCATAATATCATCCAATGAGTCGTGAAATTCAAGTTAAGGGTTCGAACATCACTAAAGAGTGTTTGGATACTTTATAAATTCAATAGAAGGAAGCTTAAGTGAAGATTTCAATAGTAAAATGTGTGAGAGTTTTTTGCTTCTTAAGGAGGAAAATGCAGTTTTAAACATGTTTTCTAGTCTATTTCGTGGCAAGTCATGCCCGTGAGTTGCTAGTGAAAAATTTTGATGTCCATTGTACTTTGCAAGCAAGTGCCAGCGAGTTGTCCACAAAATTTACCGAGATTTTGCACATGTTTCTCTTGTATAGTGTCCAGACCTATTTTTAACATTTTCTCCACCTATAAATACTCAAAAGCTTTTCTTTAACACTAACGTTATATTTGATACGTGAAAATAGAATAGAATGAAATAGATTCATTCCTGTTTTACCCTATTCTCCTGTTTGGTATCAAAAAATTAAGTTAGAATGTTATTTCATGGAAATAGTCATTCTTACATTAAGTGAGAAAAACATATTTCATAATTTAAGTAATAGAATAGTCATTCCATTACAATCAAATTTGATCAAAAAGTTAAAAAAATAAAAAACAAGCGACTACTTTTGTAATAAAAAAAATTTCTTAATTATTCCCTTGGGTTGTAAAATGATGATTTTATCCATTGACCTTGTTTTCAAAATAAATTCGAACTCGGGACTATAAAATGATTGTTTTACCCCTAGATCTATTTTTTTTTTTTCAAATTCATATTTTGGGCTTCCAGTTAATTCGATCCAAACTCAGGTTATAAATAACCATTTTACCCCTTGGTTCGTTTTTTGCCCAAATTTGAATTTTGGACTTTCCAAAAAATTAAAAAATATTTTATCCAAGTGTTTTTTGATAATTAATAAAATTTGATCTAGATTTGAACTCAAATTATAAAATAACGATTTTACCCTTAGGGTATTTTTTTTGTCCAAATTTGCATTCTAAACTATTCAAAAAGATAAAAAAATATCCTTGACATATTTCTTAATAACTAAACAAATTTCAGTCCGATTTAAATTTAGACTATAAAATGATTATGTTGCCCCTGGGCCCTTTTTGAGCCAAATTTGTATTTTAGGCATCCTAAAATTTAAAAAATATTTATTGACATGTTTCTTAATAGTTAAAAAAATTTTGAACCAATTCGAACTTGAATTATAAAATGATCGTTTTACTCCTAAACCCCTATTTTTACTCAAATTCACACTCCAAAAGTAAAATTTATTTTTTAGTTTTTAAAAAGTTAACGTTAGTAGTTTTTATTATATTTCATTTTATTATATTATATTTAAAATATGTAATTGAATTATAAAAATTTAAATGTCTATTCCATTCCTATTATTTTTATATTGACAATCAAACAAAGAAATGGAATGAGCATTCCATTCCATTACTATTCTTGTTCCATTCTGATCTCTTATTTCATTCCATTTCCATGTATTAAATATAGTCTAAGTTCTTACCCAAACTTTATCTATCATTCTTTTGGGAGTAAAAATAGAAGAGAGACTATCAAACTTAGATTATTTAAGCTCTTTGCATGGATTTTTTTAGAAAAATCATCTTGATTCTTGAATCTCAAATTTAGGATTGTGGTCTAGATTAGGACAACACTTCTAGGGTTAAAGCGTGTTGAAATTTCATGAAAGAAGTATATTGTAAGTATATAGCAAGCAAGGATATGAAGATCTAAATCAACCAGATCAAAAGGTATTTTGATTGGGGAAACTTATAATTTCTCCAATGAGATACTTGTAACTTTTAATTTAGAATGAAATTTTTAAATTTGATGTGTGTTAACGATGTGGGTTTTTCTTCCTTTATTAAAATAGTTTACCTAGTGAAAATGTTGTATCTCCTTATGAATTATTTACTTTTTTTTTTCATTATTAAATCTATAAATATTAGCATCTATTCTTTCAGTGGGACATCTAGATTTGGTTTTTATTTATTCATCTTGACTTTTTCATATCCAATATTTACAAAAGTTTTATAATTTCAATTTTTAAAAAATCTCCTCCGTCATCTAATTGAAATTGAATCGCATTTAGTTCTTATGTATTTAATTAGTTAGGTTTATAATGGAATTTCATATTGTAAGAGTTAATTTCATTGAGAGTAGGCTTGTCAATTGGTTAAATTTGGTCCAAATTCGATCTAGATCAGATTCAATAATGTTAGACTCCCACCTAATTAAATTCGTAACCCAATAAATCTAAATTCATTGGATTCAAGAATTAATTAATCTGAATCCGAAAAAATAAAAAAATAAAAATATACGTGAAATAAGAGTAATTAGTTTAACTATTTTACGATACTATATATATATATATATATGAAGCATAAATGAATAATTATACATATAAATAAACAATTGTAATATATATACAATTATATGTACACACACCTTCTCTCTCTCTCTCTCTCTCTCTCTATTCGTGCTCGTCGCCGGAAGCCGGTGCTTACACGCAAACTACAGCCGTCGATTTGTGGAGGAGCATAAGATCGTGCCACGGAAGTTAACCGCCATCCACTGGAGGATGCGTTGGCGTGCTTGTCCATGTCCGATAAGATCATGGGGATGGGATCCACTGGGACGGTGTACAAGGCTGGATGCCACGTGGAGAGATAATGTATGTAACATTATATGTATATATAATATATTTTTTAATAAAATATGTTTTTTATTTTTATGACATTATGATTTAAAAAATTATTTTTCAAAACACATTGAATTTGTCGGATATATGAATTTAGACTAAATCTTCTAAATCGAATTCGAGTACTTTTAAATTTGAATCAAATTCTTTATAATTGAATTTAGATTAGGTTTAAATCTAACAGATTTAATTTAGATCTATCTCATTGACAGGCGTATCTGAGAAGATGTAATTGAAATTAACTTATAACCTTTATATACAAGGGCAACTTTATAATTTTACTTAGTTAAATTAGTCAATTAATAAATTTGGTGAGGATATAAATATTCCTACTAATTCTGCAAAGCCAAGAGACTTTTAAATAAATTTGAACACGAAATTGTACTAGCTCTAACACGGAAGAAAAGGATAGAACAAGGGCATATCAAATTATTTGGAGATTTAAAGTTAAAAAAAAAATGGCAAAAAAAATTATATTCCAAAATTTTGAACCAAAAAGTGCTCAAAAGTTTTAGACTTGAAATGTTTCTAACAAATGTAAACAATGTACTTAAAAATTACCCAAAAAAAAAAAGAAAAATATAAAATTTTGAGAAAAAATCATATAAAACAAAGAAAAAAAAGAAATTAAAATAGGAGTAACGCATTTATTGATTACTAAATTAAAACTAATCTATTTAGTCAAGATAAAATATTTACATTATTTTTCAGGCACTAGTTATTTGTGGAAGAGGTGAGAATATTTGATGATAAGTAAATTTTATCTAAAACTTTAAGAGAAATTGAAATATTAAAATTTTTATTTTGAGATAATTATTATAACCGTTTGAAATATATAATTACTTATTAAATTTTAGTGTAACGCTTAAAATAATAACTTAAGAGAATTATTATATAATTAATTTGAAACTAATATTAAATAAAAATTATGATAAATATGATATATAAATATAAATTTGTTTACTTACATGACTTAAAAAAATAATGAATTCTCAAATTCTATTATTTTGACTTGAATTTTCAATAATATATAAATCCCAAATTTTAAGTCATGGAATTAAATCAAATCCAACTCATAAAATTATTTTAATTCTAAACATAAGAATTGGAGAGCATTCTTATCAAATGAAATTAAATTTTATCAAATCAACTATTCCAAGCGAAGTTTTAAAAGATTAGACTTTTTTTTTTTTTTTTCACGGACAAAAAATGATTGGTCGGGCAGTGGCTAAAATTGATATCAGTTTCATGACAATTAAATTTGAATTATTTAATTAAAAATTAATAGATCAAATATATTGATAAATTTTTAATTTAAAAAGCACATAAAAATGTTTAAATGTAATTTTAATTTAACAACGATTCACATCATGTTATCACATGATTGACATCAAATTGATGTCAGTGGTTACATTTGTGGGCGAAATCTATAAATATTGCAAGATGACTTAAGAAAATATAAATGAATGCGATCGATTTAAATTTAAGCAAAAGAAAAAATTATTTTAAAAATTATTCAAGTAAGTATAAAAATTATTTTAAAAATTATTCAAGTAAGCCTATGAAATTCATCCCATTCTAATATTCTTTAATTCTTTTCGCGGTTGCTACAATAATTTAGTAATTTTCTCCATTTATATTTTTTTTCTTACGTGTATAACCCTATTTAATATCAATTTCAATAGCTCTTAAATTATTATGTTTCTGTAAATATCCTTTCACTAAATTAATTTTAACAAAGTTTTTTATTTTATTTCAACTTAAATGAGTTTATTTAAAGGTACATATATCAAATTTTTTTCGAATACTAATTTATATTTATTAAATCGAAATAATATAAATCTGTATAAGATGTAATCAAAATTTAATTGCCCTGATAATAGGAATAAGAATTTTTAAAAACATAGCGTGGCAAACAAACCAAAAATATAAAGGGGAAATTTTTTCCAAAACCTCAATTCGTTGGTAAGCCCTCATGAAAATATATTATATAAAAAAATGACTAATTCAATGAACTCTAGATGATTACACACATTGTTGCTAAAATTTCAATTTGCATCTTAAAATTTATGATTTTATGATGCTAAAATTAGAAAACTTGTTCGATGTTATGTAAAATCTTAATAAAAATAAAATAAGTAAAATCTCGATTTTAGAATATAAAATTAATAAAATCTCAATTTTATGAACGATTTTACTGATTTTAAAAATTATGCAATTTTTGTATAATTTTATCAAATAAAATAGATTTTTATGATTTTTTTTTTTAAATGATAGGCCACAACTACTTCATTTGTTATTTTTTTTTCCCATATTTTTTTTGACTCTATAACATTATTTTTTTTTTTTGGTAAGTGACTCTATAACATTATTTTGTCTATAATATACTAATTGAGAATCATGTGCATTATTTCAGCAAATTGACTATTTTAAATTAAATGTAATAGTTAAATAGAAACCAAGAGACTCGTAGTAAAATATTATAATTATATTTCAAATTCTACCAAAAAAAATTAGATAAAATGAAGTTAATATTTTGATATCAATTGTATAGGTGACATCAAATATTTTAAATGTCTCAATTGTATAATTGGGTGAATGTGTATAAAATTAGATATAGAATTTTTTGTGAATTTTGTTAAGAGTTCGTTTGGTTGATATAAGTAGATTTTTGTGTATGAAATTTTATTCATACATGTTTTTGATCTCTTCTTTTATTAATAAAATTTGTTATTTATCAAAAAATAAAATAAAATAAAGTGAAAGTCTACATGAATAATAGTAGTATAATAGATCATATTTTCATGATATAAGTATTGGGTAAAATCATATGATTTTTTGCTTTGATTTTACAATTCAATTTTTTGAACCCTCTACCAAATTTAAATATAATCTCAATTTTAACAATTTTGAGTCTACGATTAGGGTGTAGATCAATTAAACTAAGGGGAATAATAGGGTGTTTAAATTACATCTGTTAAGTTTAACGAGTTAAAAGAAAAAAAAAGTTCATTTTTAGTTTGATATATTTTGAGTTGAATTCAAATGATAAAGTCGAATTTCAAACGGAGCTTAAATAATTTAATATTTGATATTACATTTATTGAATATTAATTTATTAAGTCAAAATCTAATTAAATTTAATAATATAATGAGTTTAAAATAATAATTAAAATTTATTTTTTTCTCCTTCAAACTCAAACAAATCTATGATTAATTTAAATTTAAGTAAGTCTCAAATAACAATTTGTTTTATAACTATATATTTATATGATAGTTTGATTATTCATGGATGTTATTTTGATTATTGATGACTATTGATGAATGTTAATGAGCGTTTGGAGTATTAAATTTGGTTAAAAATTTTTAATTTTTTTAATTTATTGAAAATGTACTTTCTTCACATTAAAAATCTTCAACTCCTAATTTTTTGTAATTTTTATCAACTTTATCTAATTTCTACCAATTTGTATCAAAATTTTTCAATATTTTCAATTTTTTTAAGAATACATTAAATATCCAATAATCTAAAATTTATCTATTTTGATTTGTTATTTATTCTTTTTCCAAAATTTGAAACTCTCACCAATCAGTTAGCACCAAAATGGATAGGTCCAAGGAGGCTGCAGTGCCAAAAATACTGCAAGGGTTACAGTAAAAATTTCAGCCATTAGAGTTCCTCTAAAAAATCTAACGGTCTTTATTTAATTTTAACTAAATTAATTTTTTAATTAAAAAACAAAAAGAAAAAAGGAAAAACAAAAACTTTGTCTCTCCATCTACGGGTCCAAGGGGGTTACAGTGCCAAAAAATATTGCAAGGGCTACAATAAAAATTTTAGCCATTAGATTTCCTCCAAAATAATCTAACGGCCTTTATTTAATTTTAGCTAAATTAATTTTTTAATTAAAAAGCAAAAAGAAAAAAGGAAAACAAATACTTTGTCTCTCCATCTACTCGGCTTTCTCTCTCCTTAACCCTCTCTCACCCCGATTCTCTCTACGCTCCATAATTCCGGCACTGGCATCCTTTATGCCTCTGTCACTTTTCAAGTTAGTTATTCTCTCACAATTTTTCCAATCTACAACTACAAATTTTCTGCTTACAACAAGGCACCTACAAGGTGGAATTTCTGGGTTTGAAATTTGGCCAAGACATTCGAATCATTTGATTGAAGATTAGCAAAGTTTTTAAAGCATTCATCATAGCCAAAGGGAAATTTGATGACCAAATACCAAACAAAAATCAAAATCAACGATTGTACAAATACCAGCAAGTGTAAAATTCCCCCCTATCCCAGTAATAATCTCTCTCACACACACACACACACACGCATATATATATATATATAACTTTCCATTAATAAAACCCAGAAACTAGAGATTATGTCCTGAATTGACCGATTCTATACTACCAAACTTTGCTAAAAGCCCAAAATTTTTTTGGTCTTATTGAGATCAAACAAAAGATTTTCAAGCACTTATCATTCACTTGTTGAATGTCTTAAATTCCGGTACTTCTCAATCTCCTCCACGGTTCTTCCTGGAATTGGCTAAGAATCTGGAGATAAGAGAAGGAAAAATAGTGGAAAGATTAAACAACTTTTATTTTCTTAAGAACAACTGAGTAGTGTTTCACATTGTCAATTTTCTCTCTTCAAAGCTCAGAATTACTCCATAACAAAAGGAAAAAACAAAGCTTTCGTTTTGCAAAATCATCCTTAAAATGAATGCTTCACAAAATGGCCACCCTCTCATCTCCCCCCCCTTTTTTTTGTTCTGGCTTTGCTGTACCCATGTACATTCATATAAATTGCTATTGATAGAATTTTTTAAACAATTTATGATTTAAATGTATGTATAGCTTGGGATATCTATATATATATTTGAGAGACACCAATTAATTAAGAATTTTTAAAACTTTGAAAGAAACTGATTATAAATTTTTATTTTATATTATATCTTAAATTAGAAAAATAAAGTTTTTAATTTTGAATTTTATGATTCTGGGCAAATGTTTCAAGAGGACAGTAAACCAATCTCCGCACCTTCTCTCTCCTCAACTCACTTTTTTGACATGGACAGTGAGCCAGTCTCCTCTAAGTTATCAGCTCCTTCAATGGTAAGTTTTTTATCTTTATAGTTTAGAGTTTTATTTGTATGTTAATATTATAGAAATTTATGATTTTCTTGTATGTTTGTTTGAGTTTCTTGTATCTTTTATCAAGATAAATGGGTAATTATTAGGGCTGTTTCAAACTAGTTGTGGGCCTAAGGCCATAAAAGAATTTTTTTTTTTTTTTTTTTTTGTTTATTTTTATAGGGCACTGGTGAGAGTTGTAAGAAAGGAGAGGATGGAAAACCTAAAGTTGGGATTGAGTTTGATAATTTAGACAAAACTTGAGAATTTTGGAAGAGGTATGGAGAATCCGTAGGTTTTGGCGTAAGAAAACATTATACTAATCGAAGTACAAAAGATAATGTAATCACTAATGTAGTTTATGTCTGTTGCAAACAAGGCAAAATAGAAGAGGATAAACGAAGGATTGACAGTGTTCATTGTTGGGAAATAAGGTCACAATGCCAAGTAAAGTTGAACCTAGTTTTTGATAGATAGAAAGTGAAATACAAGATGAAAAAATTTTGTTGAGTAACACAATCATGAACTTGAGCCTCCAGAGACTCGTCACATGTTAAGATCATATAGAGAAGTGAGTGGACCTCATGGCTTGGCAATTGAGTTGGCTAGTGATTCAGGACTTACTCCTAGCACAACACATGAGTTACTATATAAAGAAGCAGGAGGAAGAGCAAAGCTTTTCATCATGGAAGATCAAATGAATTACTTGCGGTCAAAGAGAGAAAAAAATATGGCGTATGGCGAGTTGGGAAATATTTTGAAATATTTTGAAGAGCAAAAAATGAAGGATCCTAGATTTTTTTATTCAATGCATTTTGATAGTGATGAATTAGTCACCAATATATTTTGGGCTGATTCAACAATGATTGTTGATTATGTTGATTTTGGGGTAAGTTTTGACACTACATATGGCACCAACAAAGAATTAAGACCATTGGGTGCTTTTATTGGTTTTAACCATCACAGAAAAATGGTGATTTTTAGGGGTGCTTTTATATATGATGAGACTGTAGATTCATTTGTTTGGTTGTTTGAAACTTTCTTGAAGGCTCATGGTAATAAGAGGCCTCAAATAGTTTTTACAGATCGTGATGCTGCTATGACAAAATGCATTGCAGCGAGTGTGGCTTGATACAAGAGATGGGTTATACACTTAGCATTTAAATCAAAATGGGATTAAGCATTTAGGTTGGCGAATGAAGAAGGTTCTACATTTTTGACAGACTTTAAAAAGTGTATGTTTGAATATGATGAGGAGACTGAATTTAAAAAAAGAATGGGAAAATTTTCTTGAGAAGTATAATTTGAGAGACAATGAGTGGTTACAGTATATATAATTTGAAAGAGAAATGGGCAAGGTGCTACATAAAATATGCATTCACATTGGGCATAAGAAGCACACAACTCAGTGAAAGCTTGATTAGTGATTTGAAAGATTACTTGAAGTGTGATTTGAGTATAACACACTTCTTAAAAAATTTCGATAGAGTGGTTGATCAAAAGCCTGAGAAAGAGTTGTAAGCAGAGTTTAAAGCTCGACAAAGAGTACCTCCAGTGGAATGCTTAGATTCTCTTCTTTTACAACAAGCATCTCAAAGGTATATACCACCAATTTTTGAACTTTTTCAAACTCAGCTTCTTGGTGCATTAAAAATTATGTTTAAAAGGAAAGATGAGACTCAAACCCCTCATGAATATATTGTTTGCCTTCATGATTCAAAAGATAAAAGAGTCTAAGGTGCTTTGTGACCTAAATAAAAAGTTTATCTGTTGTAGCTGTACAAAGTTTGAGAGAATGGGTATTTTGTGTAGTCATGCACTAAAAGTTTTCATTAACCATGACATAATGGACATTCCTAAGAAGTACATTTCAGAAAGATGGACAAAGGGGCTCAAAAGTGCAAATGTATTGATTAAAGAAAGCTAAGAACAAAAGAAGATGCTAGTCAATGGGTTAAGAGGATCCAATCTCAACTTTTAAGAATGACATTTCAAGCTGCTACTCACAAGGTCACACGATGTTGCATGGAAAAGATGATAAGGGAGTGTAGCAAAGAAATATTTGAATTTTTGACACATAATGTGGTTGTGGATAAAGAAAATGTTGTGGTTAATATTGGTGATGCCATGGAAAACTTGAAAGGTTTGAAGAAGAAAGAAGTTTTGAAACATATAAGACGACCAAAACCATTATATGAAAGAAATCATGGAAAGGCAAAAAGATTGTCTTTGTCAAAAATGGTAATTTTTAAACTTTTTAATATTGGCAAAGTAATTTTTTTTTTTAATGTTACAATGGTAACTTTATCTTTTTGTTGCCTTTATATAGCCTTCTAATATAAGCTCTCAATCTCAAAAAAATGGAGCCGTTATGTTGAACATAGTGTAGCATAGTTAGGTACGCTAATTATTATTATTTACTTTTAGCTAAACAAATGCAAATAAGATTGTAACTCTTTATATTTCATCTGTTTTCAGCCTTTTACTACAATCCTTTACTCATGGTCTAATTTGGTATATGATCCAAAAATATCACTACAATTTTTAAACCATTCACAACATATTCAGGTAAGCCAAGTGATGACTATATTAAGGTTCACATGTTATATTAAATGTAAAATCACTTATTAATTTTTTTCAGCATCTTTCTGTGATGACTCATCCGTATACGAATGTCGTACGTGAAGCCAGAATTCCATTGCAAGATTTGAATCTTCCACACTGTGGTCCCTCCCATAGCTTTCTTCATAGTGGTCCCTAGTTTTTTTGTTTCAGATGTTATTGTTAGTCTAATAAGACTATGTAAAGTCTTTTGTTTTTTTCTTCCTTATGAATGTGGTATGCAAATTATTTTGGATTTGATTTCTTATGAATGATAGGTGGAATGAAGGTAGACATCAAGTATTTTTGTTAATTTTTGCTCAATGATGAAAACCCATCTATATGTTTGTCTCCCCTGGTTTTTTGTGAAATTAAATTCTATCATTTTGTTCAATGTGGTTATTTGAATGGTGATCTTTAATAGGTTAATTCTGCATTTTTAGATTGTGTTATTTTTAATTTTACAATTTTGCCTCCTACATTTTGATTTGTTTGTTTTTTCCTAGGCATGTACGTAAAAGTTTGGGTGTGGATCAAATTTTCTAGTGCAAGCTTTATTTTTTTTCCCCTCTCTAATAGAAGTTTTGAGTAATTGCTATTGTTTGCAAGTGGAAAGTTGTTGTTTTAGCTTGCAAAGCATGAACAATATGTTCTTATTGAGATTCTAAATTTTGAAAAGAGACTTGAGATCAATGGACCATGAGCTTATGTGTTTGCTGATGCCATTTTCATTTGTCTACTTTGTTTCTTTCTGTATAAATTTTGAAGATGAACATCATTCTTTCTTTGTCTATTGTTCTTCTTTTGTATTCTCGTATGGTCCCTTGTAGTAATCGTGGTTTTCACCCACAATTTGCTGGTCAACAAAACAAGAGATTGTTAGTTTGATGGAGAAAAAAGGAAAAAAGAAGAAAATGCATAGAAAACATCCTTTTGTGATATTCTTATTAGGGAAAATTAAAAAAAAATAGAATGAAATTTTATTCTAATTGAAAACTTGAAATTTCAAAATACTTAAATTTTTATTGCTCCCAATTGTACTTTATGCAGAAGCCAATTGCATCAGGAGAATATATGAATATATATATATATTTTGAAAATTTCCTTACTAAGTACTATGTTTTTTTTTTTTTTTTTGATTTCATGAATTATTTACTTGGGTAAAGCTAGCCTTCTGGAAAGTGGGCCTACCTTTTCCTTTGAGCAGAAGAAATAATGAAGGCGGGATTTACTTTGGGTGATGCTTTGATTGCCATTATGGCTTTGATGGGGTTTGTATATGGTCTGTGAGCGAAATTCCAAAACACTTTCGATCTTTTGCATTAAGTCAATGAAGAAGATTATAATTACTCTATTCTCTATGACATGTTGGATCTCAATCTCTCCATTAAAAAAAAAAAGTAGAGAAAAACAACATGTATAAATAAATATAGTGATATCAAATGTCAATTTATTGCCATTTCTACTGACATTAATGGACCAAAAATGTTCACTCCATTTTTCCCCCAAACATTTTCAACACAGCATCCACGAGTTCATAATTAAATATTAAGAAGATACAAGAACGGAAAATCTAATCATAAATTCTGGAGTCACAAACCTCCCAAAAACATTATCCAATTCAAAAAAAAAAAAAGAAAAAGAAAAAGCTTCACGAGACATAATCCAAATTACAAAAATAAGATGTCTCCCAAGAATACTATCTAATTTATAGCTGCTTCAAATATTCTTCTTGGCCTCCTTAAAGTTGGCTATTGTGAGAAATTTTTGCCCATTATAGATCAAGATTCCAAGCTACATGTTATAGTATCTGATTGCAGAATACTACCATGTGACTTGGTTTACTCTTCTTGAGAACTTCTTGGTGCTCAGGCTTGTAATTTTGAGCTTGATTTCACATGGCTGCCTTATTCACTGGTGGTGATATTATCCTAAAAAATTCATTAAAAATTAATCTCAGCTACCTCTAAAACAATTTTTAATAAAATGTGAAAAATATCAAAAAATTCCAAAATGAATATTTGTTTACTGGTGAAGAAGTAAATGATGTAGAAAACTTGAAACTATTGAGAAGCATATGAACATATTTCCTAAATGAAAGTGAATTGTTTGAAAATGTTCGTTATGAACTTTTATTTTTCAATTAGATAGAAGAAATGAAGTAGATATTAATAACTACATGACCTTATCTAACACTTAGCTGAATTGAAACAAACAGAGAAGACAATTTGTACCATCGGCACTACATTAAGCTTAAGCTTATGCTTGCATATATAGATAGTACAGTATGTAAGGGTAATAGCTACAAACTTTTTGGACTATAGATGAATAAATATAGTGATTAACAACCATGTGCGGAAGTATCGACAAAACAAATGACAAAACAACATTGAGAAAAGTACAAAGCAACAATTTAGAAATTTGTAAACAAAGATGTCCAAAGAGGAATTCTTCATTTTGATAGGATGGAAAATTGATATACTCATATGGAAAACCAACAATAATTCAGCAATATAGTTGGGGTCATGTTCTTGAATAAATGATGCAACTACACTTAAGATACAATAACAGAATGTACATTTAGCTTAAATACACGAAAATGACTGCTATAAATAAACGGTAATAAAAACGAAAGCGATGATTTTAATGGTGCCATTTGTCTTCACCCCATTTATAATATCGTTCATCATTCTTCTAGAAAATAAAGGTAAGCTAATAAAGTAGCATTATATCTAATTTAAAAAAAAAAATGATTTTATTCTATATGCTAAGAAAACACTTCTTCCTCTATGGCAGCTAGGAGTTCCAACCATATATTCAAAATAGTTCAAATATCAGAACATGGGAAGAGTTGAAACTGTAAACAAACTTGGTGAATAGGAGTATACATTAACTTTATGCAAATCGAACACTTGAGCAAATCATGCATGCTATTTGACAGAGGCATTCCATTTAACAATGATTGTTAGGTCTAATCTAACCATTTTACTCGACCAAATGTTCATTATTTTTACATATATTTAGCAAACACGGAGAACTCCAAATTTCACTTCCAAATCAATAATCAAGGAATTAAAAATCTAGGATGATAACAATAAAATAAACAAATACCATCTAAAGTATTCAACGTCACTTTCAAACAATCAAGATTGAAGTACATAATACAGATGGATGCAGCAAACTAAATCCATAAAATCTACCCTCTGGAAGATGAAGAAGTTATCAGTAAGTCTATGATTCTAAAAAATGGGTAGTTTTCCAAGCTTTGTTTTTCCTGAGAAAGCATTGAAACCACAATTGGAACCAAACGATAAGGTCGGGTGCCATCGATTTGATCTCAACAAGACCAAGAAAATTTTGGGGTTTTAGCAAAGTTTGGTAGTATGGAATCAATCAATTCAGGACAGAATCTCTATTTTTTGGGTTTTATTAATGGAAAATTATATATATATATATATATGCATGCGTGTGTGTGTGTTTGTGTTATTGGGATGGGGGGAATTTTATAGATGCTGGTGTTTGTACAATCGTTGATTTTGATGTTTGTTTGGTATTTGGTTATCAAATTTCCCCTTTTTTGCAATAAATACTTTAAAAATTTTGCTAGTCTTCAATCGAATGATTCAAATGTCTTGGCTAAATTTCAAATCCAGAAATTCCACCTTGTAGGTGACCTTATCGTAAGCAGAAAATTTGTAGTTCTAGACTAGAAAAGTTGTGAGAGAATAACTAACCTCAAAAGTGACGGAGGAGTAAAGGATGCCAGTGCCGAAACTGTGGAGTGTCGAGAGAATTGGCGTGAAAGAGGGTCAGGGAGAGAGAAAGCCGAGTGGATGGAGAGACAAGTGTTTATTTTTCCTTTTTTTTCTTTTTGTTTTTAATTAAAAAATTAATTTAGTTAATATTAAATAAAGATCGTTAAATTTTTTTAAATGAAATCTAATGGCTGAAATTTTCACTGCAGCCCCTTGAACCCTCCGGTAAAATTGATAGTGTGACATGTGCATGTTAGCAGCATAGGATATCTTGTAGTAAAATAGATAGGGTGACGTGTATATGTTAGCACCATAGGATATCTTCTACTAAAATGTGGCCAGTTCAAATTGAAAAAAAAGGAAAAGAAAAAAGCACAGCATTTGTTCAGTTCACAGTTGTTCTATTCTAAAATATTTAAGGTAAATTACACCTACCTCCCTCCAACATTTGAAATACTTACACATACTTCCTTTGGTAATTTATGAAAGTTTAAAAAGAAAAGAAAATTCTGTCTAGACCTTATATTTTTAGTAAAAATTGTGAACTTGAACCTAAAATTTTAATTCTCTCGCATATATACCCGTAGAACTATTAAAACCTATTTCCAAGCCAAGAGATCATAAGTGTAGAAGATTAGGCCAACTTCAACCCATCCTTAAGCCACTGATAGGCATGATTGAGGGTTATTTAGGCCAGATTTGAGCTTGTAAGTGAGGTCCTTTAAGAATAAACAAATTGGGAATGGCTAATAATAGTAATAGTGGATTTTTACGTGTAGGAGAAAATAGAAAGGAAGCCTATGAACATCAAGCTCATGTTTCTAAAAAAGAACCTACTCGTTTAAATATTGCTAGAACTTTAAATTTCCTAGTAAATAATATATTTGAAGCTATTGATACTGTACACACAAATTTCGTGTTTGAAAAATAAACATGAAAAATTGCAGTAAGAAATTGAATTTTTATTGATTTGAAGAAAATGGATTACAATCTTTGAAACTTTTAATCAAAGAACTAATCCTCTGATTCTTCTCTTCGAAAAGTTGATGCGAGGGCTTGCAGTTTGATCTCGAATCAACACGTGCATCTTCTTGTTGATTGAAAGTCTGTGGGCCTCTAGCAGCTTGATCCAACAGAGTCTCTTTGTGTGCAAAAGAATGTCTTTTCTCCTTGATAGTGACCCCTATTTATAGATGTGTGAGAGAAAGTCACAGTAGAGTTTAACTTCTTTAAGATAATTATCTTAGTATTTTATTTATTAAATAAAAGACAATATCAAAGAGTTTGGGTATTATCATATTTCTTAAATAATTATCTCTTATTTATTTATTTTTTGAGAGATAAAAACTAAGAAATGATAATTATCTTTAGACTGGGCCTTATTGACAAGTGGCTTAATTTAACTGGTCAGGCCTTCTCATCTTCAGGCTGCATCATTTTTACACGTGACGATTTATCAATTGTCCACATATACAATTTTCTTGGAATCCCCACAAGACATGTGAAGAGATTTAATTTGTTGATTTAATGAGCTTTTATTTGACACGTGGTAAGATATGATTTGTTGATTTAATTGGGCTTTTATCTAACATTTGGTGATATTTGATCGGCCAAATTTATGTGTCTACAAATGCCCCCTCGAGACTTGATCACGTATACATTGTAGTAGTGTCGAAAGTGATCTGGTCTCAAATTTGAAAATTTGACGCCATTGACTAGAACATTTTGGATTCTTGTACAATGACAAATTTTTTTTTTTAAATTTGATACAAGTCATACTTCAGATATTTTAATTTCTATAATAGAAATTAAAATAATGAATTTCAATTTATTTTGAATTCCAAATTTGGGTTGGAATTAAATTTTTTTTTTAAATTATAATTTTCAAACTTAAAAGAAAATTATAATTCTACTAAAATTTGAGTATTTCAATTAAAGTGGAATTCAATCCCACGTCAATACTTGGGCATGCCTCCATTTGATTTGGTTTATGGAGCCATACACTTTGGTTTTGGTTTGAGTTTCAAAGGAAGCATTCAACCACTTATTTGGTTTGGATGGATAAACAAAGTTTGACTGGGTGCACCCAATCTTCAAACTTAACCAAAAATTAATGCCCCAGTGATCGTAGAATCTCACCTTAAATATTCAAATCATAGCAGGCCTTTTTTGGGGGAGGGGATTAATTACATTCTTAAGACTTCATGCTATCACTTAATTTAGACTAAATGGATAGCAAGCCAAATTAGTGATGACTCTGCACAGCAACTTGGCATTTTAATTGCCCAATGGACTTCACGTCAGTGAGTCTTTTAAACAATCTATAATTTGAATGCCACTCAATAATTGAAAGAATATCTGACAAGTCAATCCCAAACATTTTTACTTTGTTTCAGATTTAAAATTTGTGTTCAACTGAAGCACCCAAATTTAATTGGGATTTATTTTCTTAAAATTTGATTACAATTTTGATGGTTCTAAACTTTGTGAAAAGTCCAAATCATAATTGAAGTAGGATTTAATCTTGTCTATGGAAATAATCCTCCATCAATTCTTTTCCTCAATTCAAAACAATTTCCGGAGAAGTGTGGCAACCCCGACATATTTATTTTTTTCCTCAACAAGTGAAGCAGCCTAATAATTTTCTTCATGCACTGGTAAGGCAGAACAATTCTTCTTCTTCTTCTTTTTATTTTATTTATTTATTTTTTTTTTTTTGGATTGGCCGACTAGACTTTCTATTTTACTACACTGTCGCATACATATTGCTAACTTTAACATCCTCTGATAGTGCTTGGTACAACATGAATCAATGTATTTGCGTCAATTTCATCTTTTGTGCATACATATATGGAGTTGTAAGATAATTTCATTATTCTGGACAGCATGAGTTTTTTTTTTTTTTTTTTTTTTCAAATTTAAGAGTAGGATTTAAATCCATTTATATAAAGAAGTTTCCATCCATTATTATTATTATTATTACTATTTTTTATTCAAAGAATTTTTAGCAAAGTAAAGTAAGGTGGGCATCTTTATTCTGTCTCAAGTTAAGCAAAGCGGACATCTTTATTCTTCTTCAATTGGCAAGACAAAGCATTATTTTTTATTCAAGTGCAATAGAATATTTATTTATTTTTTTCCTTTAAGGCAGCAGAGCAGCAGAGTATTATTTTTTTTTTCAAGGGGAGCAAAGTATTATTTTTTCCAAATGCAACAAAATATTATTTTAACAAAGACTCTTAGCACCCTTCAATGATCTCAAGTAGTTGGGAAGACCAATAGCAATGTGATAAAGTGTTGGCTCAAAATAATTTCGCCACAGAACTTGACAATTCCACATAAGCATACCTTCTGTCTTTTATCAAAATTTTCATCAAAGACATACATGAACTCTTTTATCTCTTTTATATATATATATATATATATATTGTTTCACGCTGCACTTTCTTTTTTTTCTCTTTATATATATATATATGCTGCACTTTTTTAATTGCTAACCCCCTCTTTTTTTTGACATCTTCCACGTTGAATTCAAGATTTTAATTTGTAATTTTAGAATTTGCTGAATTTTGATTCCATCAATTTGAAGGCTGTATTTGTTTGAGCATATGTAAATCAGAACTTCTGAATTTTTCTTATATCTGTTCGAGTCTTTGAAGACTTCATAGTTCAAGCCTTTTATTCTTATTTGAAGGCTTCATCACATTGAGCTCTTATTATTTGAAGATTTTATTACTTCAAGCTTTTATTATTTCAAGCCTTCATCACTTCAAGCTTTCACTGTTGAAGACTTCATTTCAAGCTTTCACTGTTGAAGACTTCATTGGTTCGAACTTTCATTATTTGAAAACATATCACTTTGAGCCTTCAAATCTCTGGAGCTGACTTTGGTGACCTTTGAATCTTTTGAGATGAGTTACCTTCATGAATTATTTATTACAAACCAGTAGATTCTTTACTTCATTATTAATATATATATATTTTTTTGATATTTTCCCAAAGGTGAATCTTATTTGGTAGTATGAATACGTGCAAATCTAAGAAGGCTCTGTCTAGGAGGTTAGGTTTTAAGTGGGACCAGTGTAACCTCTCCAATCTTTCCTGGAAATCTTTCTTAGGTTCTGTCTAAGAGATTGGGTTTTAAGTGGGACCAGTGTGACCCCTCCAATCTTTTTTAGGAACCTTTCTTAAGTTCTGTACTATTCATTTCTACGGTAAAATTCATTGTTAAAGGCAGTTTTCATCAATTGAAAGCCATAAGAATCTTTACATCATATCTTTATTTTTTTTCATATCATGGTTACCTTCAAGGATTATTCATTGTATGGCCAGAAGACTATCTCTATCATTAATGAAAATAGTGATCCCACAAAGGTCTTAGACTTACCATTATTCGATCCAATCATTGGCTATTTTTCTCGTAATTGGTCCCCTTCTATTTATTCGCCTTACCTAACACGATGGTGTATTTCCTTGGGGAGTAACTTATTCAATCAAAGCAATTCAACTACTATTTGTTCAGAAGCGTTGTTCTTGCAATCCTAGCTTCATTCCAAAGATTATGATGCTGATCGATTCATGCTATTAGGTGATCGTATTGAAAATGGAGAAACTTCATGGGAAACTTTTTTTTCTGATTTTGGTGAATTCTCCTTTATTCCCAAATATTGGGAATGACTAAAGGATGTGCTTAGTTGTCACAGAAGAATTTTGACAAAAGCAAGTATACATGATGCCGTTTATACTTCTTTATTCACATATGACCGTAATGAAAGCCTTATTCGATCATTTTGTGAATCTTGGTGTTTTTCAACAAATACTTTTCATACTCCAACGGGAGAATTATCTATCTCTTTGTGGGACCTGCATAATATCAGTGGCTTATCAATTCATGGCATATTTTATGATGAAGTCGTCCCATCTAGTAGAAAAGTGTTAGGTTTTGACAAAAACAAGTCATTATTTCTCCCTTTGAGCTGTAAATATTTATTCTCAGCCTACCACAAGCTTTATTATGAGAGTATGAATGGTGAAGTTAAAACTTGTGATTAGGTCAACTTTTGGTTTAGAGGACCGGAAAGATATGCAGAACCTCCTAAAAGAGTAAATAAAAAGAGGTTTGCCAAGCCAAGAACCCGTCATAATCTTACAGGCATCATCAATGAGCCAGTTCAACGTTCAGAGGAAAAAGGAGTCTTTGTCGATTTAGCCATCAAAACAGATGTTAGAGAAGAGACATATTTAGTCACTTTTTTAACTTGTTGGCTATGTAGATTTGTCCTTCCTGCTATGAAAGTTGATAACATTTGTCTCGGTGTTTTCAAAGTAGTAGGTATGATGGCTCATGGTGAAAAGTTTTCTTTAGCAATGCCAGTTCTTGCGAGTATCTATCATGGTTTAGGAGAAATTTCTTCTTCTCCTTCTCCCAATAGATGTAATGCAATATTCCCCATCCATTATGTTTACGGATGGCTTGGTCATTATTTTGACTGCTATTTTGCATATTCATATCCACAAAGCGGTGCTCGAATAGTAAAATTTTCAAGTGAGAAAATGGCCAAGTATTTTGATGATATAGAGCCTCGAGTTCTTTTTAGAAGTGCTAGCATTTCTGATTCTTCCTCTTTATTTTTGGGAAAGCAAAATAATACATACTTGTTGATACTAAAAATCAGCCAGACCCTTAGAATGACTATATCATCAGTATTCGTTGTAGCTACTTAACTTTACGTCGAGGAGATGAGCTTATTGTGGAGTCTTACAGTCCTATAAGGTTTGCTAGACAGTTTAATTTCCGTCAAAATATTCTTGGGAAGCTAAAGAATTATCTTGGGTCTAAAACTATATCAGAAATTGCTCAGCTTTGGCAATCTTGCATTCAATTGGGCACCAATGCTAAGTTTGTGATTTCGGCATATACGTCCAAAAGCCTTGTTACAAAACATTACGTTGGCTGGTGGGCAAAGCATTCAAGTGACTATTGCAAAAAAAAGTTCTAGCCTCGTCATAAAACTCCCAAAAGTTAACCATTCTATTGCAATTTTGAAGAAGAGTGAGAAGAAAGTTGTTGAACATACCCCGTTCTCCAAAGAAAGCACGTTGATGCTAAAGATGTGCTTGAATGGATGACAAAGAGAGATGCAAAAATCTTAAATAGAGAATCATTAGTTAAGAAAAGGCAAAACTACTTGCCACCTGATAACGAACAGAGCTCTAGTGGAGGTGATCGCCATTGGAAACACCCTAAAAAGAAAGCCATAGCTTTTTACTTAGAAGATATTCATTTTGATTTGGATGGCATATTCCCTAATACCTCAAACCCTTTTTTACCTCTAAAAGAATTTGGGAATCAAGTATGTATTTTTTTTCTTTTTTTCTTTTTTTTTTTTTTGTGAAATCTATTTTGGAATATATTCTTCGTGATCCCTTTATTAATCTAAGCCTTTACTTGTAGTTAAGAAATAACGATGAGCTTGATAAGGTGGATGATATGATTTTGTAAGAGAATGAAAAATCTATTGATGGGCCAAATTCATTTGATATATTAGCTTCTCAACCTGAAGTTTCCAAGGTGGCAGATAATATGACATCTCATCCTGTTCTTGAAGATCATTCTGTAGAAGTGAATTGACAACCTTATGTGAGACCCATGGATCCTGCTCCTTCAACTATTTCTATGTTCAATGTGGATGACTTAATTTCTGATTATCAACGTACCTATCTTACATTGTTATGGAATGACCTATCTTAAAAAATGGGTAGATCTAGCTTGATTCATTTTCACACGATTGAAGAAGAAGTTGAAAAAGTGCTAAAGGAAATTGAAAGAGTTAGTGTCTTTAATTTGTCTTCTTTAAGGAATTTACTGATGGGACTTTTTCGTGATCTCCAACTCTACAATTCTAGCCGATCTTCTTCAGCAGAGAAAATGTCTCAAAAATCACATGATGAGCAGTTGACAAAAGCCAAGAATGAACTCTCTGATACTGAAGCTAGAGAAGGTATATAGGCCAAAGACTTGCAATCTCTCAAGACTACGGTTATGGTGTTCAAACTTGAAAATGAGCAACTAGAAGAGAAGTTGAATACTCTCACCACTTAGATTGAAGAATCAGAGTTACAAATTTCTGAGAAAAAACCAGAGCTATCCAAGTTACAAGCTACTGCATCAAGTCTCAAGGAAGAGATCTCTACTATTAAAAGCAAGCCCGTTTTAAGCGATGAGAACATCCGATGCTTAGAAAACATAGAGCAAATGCTAGAAGTAAGACATAATGAACAGAGAGACTTCAAGCTTTTCGCTTAGTTTTTTGTTTTTATTTTTTTTATGTAATGCAGACTCTTTTTTTTTGGAATAAATTATTTATTTTGATAAGAATCGTGCACTTTGTGAATTTTTTTTCCTGAATGAATGAATGATTGAGCTTGAAAATAGAATTTCAAACTGCTTATGTACCTAATTGGGATCAAGCCAAACGTAGTTCATAGCAGTAAGGAATGAATGAAATATTTTTTTTTTTTTTTTGAATAAATGACTAAACTTAGAACAAACTCTAAATTGCCTACGTACCCGAGATGGGATCAAGCTAAACATAGTTCATTACAATAAATGGATTTTTTTTTTTAATGAATGACTGAACTTAGAACGGACTCCAAGTTGCCTACATGCCCGAGATGGGATCAAGCCAAGCGTAGTTAAATTTTTTTTCTTTTTTTTTTTTTGAATGAATGATTGAACTTAGAATAGACTCCAAGTTGCCTACGTACCCGAGATGGTATCAAGCCAAGCGTAGTTCAATTCTTTTTTTTTTCTTTTTTTTGTGCCTTTCACAGTTTATACTTATGCAGGCCATGAGTAGTACATAATTTTAAGGATAGTAACGCTTCAAGAACTTGCCATTTATAGGGCCGATTCTCAAGCCATCTTCAGCAACTATCTTATATGCTCCATGTGAGTAGACTTCTTGCACGACATATGGGCCATCCCACTTGGAATTGAATTTATTGTCAGTACGGTGAGTGGTAATGATAGGTCTTCTCACAGTGAGTACCAAGTCTCCTTTCTAGAAGAATCGAGGGTAAACTCTTTTGTTAAATGCTTTGGAAAGACAAACTTGGTGATATTCTAAATGTTGTTGTGCCTCAAGTCTCTTCTCATGAAGTGCTCCAATTCTTCTAATCAAAGGCGAGCATTTTCTTCCTAAGTGAGACCTTCTTGAAGAGCAATCCGTAATGATGGGATTTGACGATCGAGAGAGAGAATAGCTTCCACACCATATACCAAAGCATAAGTAGTAGCTTGTGTAGATGCTCGACATGTTGTTCGATAAGCCTAAAGAGCTACTCCAATTCTCTCGTGCCAATCTCACTTTGATTTTACAACCACTTTCTTCAATAGGTTTCTGAGAGTCTTGCTAAATGTTTCGGCGAGACCATTTGTAGGTGTATTGTACATGGAAGAGTTGTGTTGTTTGAAGTTGAATTTTTCACATGACTTGTTCATCAAGCTATTATAAAAAGGCTTTCCATTATCAATGATGATGTATCGCGGCATACCATATCTGAAAATGATATTAGTGCGAATGAAGTCCATGACATTTTCTTTTTTAACTTCTCTTAATGGTACTTAGAGAAGTAGTCAGTTGCTGCCAAGATGTGCAAATGACCGACAGAAGACTTAGGCAATGGTCCTACTACGACCAGCCCCTATACATCAAACGGCCAAGAAGCGACAGTTGGATGGAGCAGTTCTGGTGGTTGATGTATAAAGTTTCCATAGAATTGACAAGCTTGGCATCTCTTGGCGTACTCCATAGAGCCTTTTACCATCGTAGACTAGTAATACCCCATTCTTTTGATTTGAAAGTGTAGTTTCAGACTAGATTGATGAGCACCACATATACTAAAGTGAGCTTCTTCTAAAGCTTGTATAGCTTCAGCCTTCCCTAGGCAACAGAGGAATAATCCTTCGAATGAGCGGCAATAAAATGTACCATTGTAGTAAACAAACCTTGAAGCTCGACGCCTTATGTCAGTTCTTCTACGTAGACCTTCTGGTAACTTTTGATAGAGCAACTAATCAATAAGAGGTTGAGGCCAATCATTTTCTTCGATTTTGAAGACCAATATTGCATTTACATCTCTTTTATCATTGTCTTCATCATCGAAGAGTGGAGCAATGACCCATTTTTGGCAAATTAGGATTTGCGTCTCTTGATTAGACAATGCAAGTGTTGAAGCAATCTTAACAAGAAAATCTACCTTTTTGTTATCTTTTCTTGGGATAGGCTCCAAGGTGATGCCGCCAAGCCATTCTATCAATTGGGTTGCATAGTTGTAGTAAGGAATAAGTTTAGGTTTCCTTACTTCATAAATGTTTTGCAGCTTATTGATTACTAATTTTGAATCTCCATATATGTTGAGTTTCAACTGCTTCATGTCGACAGCCATTTCCAACCCAAGTATGAGTGCTTGGTATTCAGCTTCATTGGTTGAATAGAGCTGTGTAAGAGTGAAGGCATAAGGCAACACATCTCCTTCAGGAGTGAGAAACACTACCCCAACTCCTACACCACTGCGCCTAGCAGCTCCGTCGAAATACATCTTTCATGGTTGGTGAACTTCCACATAGAGGATGTCTTCGTTTGGCAGTTCTTCTGATAGCTCCCAATTAGTAGGCAAGGGATGATCAGCTAGGAAATTAGCTAATGCTTGTTCATTAACTGCCTATTGTGGCACATAAATGTTCTTTTTTTTATTGAAGAAGAAGAGACCATCTAGCTAGTCGATCAGATAAAACTGGTTTTGACATTATGTACTTGACAGGATTGTCTTTAGAGATGAAATACACAGTATAAGCTTGAAAATAATGCCGTAACTTTTGAATTGCAAACACTAGGGTCAAACACGTCTTCTCGATTGGCAAATAGTTTAGCTCATCGGGGGTCATCATCCTGCTAAGATAGTAAATGGCATTTTCTTTTCCCTTTTCATTTTCTTGAGCAAGTAAAGCCCCAACAGACCGTTCTTATACAGCAATATATAGAACCAATGGCTTCCCAAGAATAGGAGTAGCCAATACTGGTGATTTCATCAAATATTCTTTACTGTTTTTAAAGGCATTGCTGTATGCTTCATCCTATTCATATTGAACTCCTTTCTTCATTAGCTGACTGAGAGGTTGACAATGACCCGCTAAATTTGAAATAAACTGTCGGAGATAAGCCAATCGCCCTTGTAGACTCTTAAGCTCATGAATATTTTGAGGTTCAGGCATTTTCAAGATAGTGTCAATCTTTGTTTGGTCTATTTCAATACCACGATGAAGTACAATGAACCCAAGGAACTTTCCAGAGGTAACACCAAAAGCATACTTCAAGGGATTCATTTTGAGCTAGTATCGGCGTAGGCGGTCGAAAACCTTCTTCAGATCTTGAAGATGATCTGCCCTCTTTCTTGACTTTATAACAAGATCATCCACATAGCATTCAATATTTCAATGAAGCATGTCGTCAAAGTTCTTTTGCATTGCTCTTTGATAAGTAGCCCCTGTATTTTTCTATTCAAATGGCATTACTTTATAACAGTAAATGCCTTTGGGTGTACGAAAAGTTGTCAACTCTTCATCTTGCGGCGCCATCCGAATTTGATTGTAACCAGACGAGCCGTCCATAAAAGACAGGTCTTTGTGACCGATGGTAGCATCCACCATGAGTTCTGTCAGCGGGAGCGGAAAGTCGTCTTTTGGGCAAGCATGATTGAGGTCTCGAAAGTCAACGCATACTCAAATTTGTTTATTCTTTTTTTTAATAGGGACAATACTCGAAATCCAAGTTGGATACTTGACTTCTCAGATAAATCCAGGTTTGATGAGTTTATTGACTTCGGCTTCAATCTTTGGAATTAACTCTGGTCGGAATCAACACTGAGCTTATGTAATTGGTCGGACAACCCGTTTTATAGCTAAATGATGAACAGCAACTTTAGGGTCTAACCCAAGCATTTCTTTGTAGCTCCAAGTGAAGACATCCTTATACTCTGTGAGAAGTTTAACATAAGCCTTTTCTTCCTTAGGACTTAGAAGAGCACTTACATACATAGGTCAAGGGTTTTCCAGTGTGCCAAGGTTGATTTCTTTCAAATCATCAACAGTGGACTTAACACCTTCTTCAAGTTCTGGTGGAGCATCTTCAGCTTCCTCTTCCACTTGAATTTCTTCATCACCTGCACTGATGTGAAATAAGTATTCGATGTTTTCTTCCTCAGAGTAGGTCCTTGAGGTTTCAATAGAAAATTTTGTAACTACTACTATTTGTCGCTTCACCTTCAATTCTTCTTCAGCTGTCACTACTAGAGTAGTATGACGCTTCATCCAGGATGGTATTTTACTTTTGAGATCTTTGGGGTCTTCTAAGATGACATTAATCTTTTCTTTCTTTTCAATAGTCTTCTTAGGGACTCCCAATCTACTCTTAGTCGATCTTCTAGGTACAGGGGATACAATAACTTCCTTTGATGCTGAATTTTCTACCCCCAATTGATCAAAGACTAGGCCTTTTGACTTTGCCTCTCCTAAGCTGTTAAATACTGATATTCTTGGATTTGCTCATTCCAAACAATCAATAATTGACGTTTGTGGGTTTGCTTCTTTTAGAGGATCGAAGACTGAAGGCTTAACTGGAATTGGAGATTTATTTTCTTCGGCAGTAATGTAGTTGGCTGATTTTTTTATGATGATACGCGTTGGAGCAGGTAGAGTGAAACCAAGTTCTGTGCAAGAATTCTGTACAGCGTATCCTTTTTGTCTTAACATCTTTTGAGTCGAATTCAACCATGCGTATCTTGTCCGTTAGATTTCGGTGGTAGTTTTCCCAAGGTAGAAGACTCATTTGGATTATATCTAGCCTTTGCAAAAAGCTTGCATGCATTTGGATCGAAGCCCTCATTTGTACGTGTTAAAGGCAGGTCATTATGCTCTACTTTGGGACTTTGTGTTAGCCAAACAAATCCTGGGATTGGCGTAGTCACCTTTGTTTGATTAATGTTGGTAATGGGGAGAGTCAGTCCATCCAAGACTTGATCATCAACTCTTCAGGCCTTTGGCGCATAACAAAGTACTGGAGTGGCATTCTTAGAGGCTTCCACGTTGCACTTCTTATTGCCACTTTTGATTGGTCTGCTAATTTCCTTCTTTTGATCAACCATTTTGTCACTCTTGTCATTTTGGAGATTGTTACTTTGCTACAACTTGTGCATTGATGAAGTATTGATTGGTTGTAACTCTTCCACCATAATGTGTGCGAAGTAGAACTTAGCATCAGCAAAGTGTGATTTCAACTTCGGTGAACGGCTTCTTATTAGCTACAATCTTTTTAACTTCATTATCACGGCAGTACTTGAGACACTGATGGAAAGTAGAATAAACCACACCATTCTCATGGATCCAAGGCTAACCCAACAGCATGTTGTATGAAGTTTTTTCATCGATCACATGAAACAATGCAGTTGAAGTCATGTCATCGATGAGCAAGTTGAGACGAATTACTCCAATCGCTCTCTGCCCTCCTTGATTAAAGCTTTGAATCATCAAGCGACTACGTGACAACTCATCCATACCAAAGCCTAATTCTTTCATCACACGAAGAGGTAGAATGTTGACTGTTGATCCACCATCAATAAGCATGCTATTCAGTCTTTGTTCGCCTGTATAGCCAGAGATGAAAAGAGGGCAATCGTGTGGTGTTGAGCCAAGCAGAAGATCTTCGTCTGAGAAAGTCAAATTCTTTATAGTAGCAACAGATGTATTGCCACAAGTTTTGAAGCTAAGTTCTTCTGGTGTTTGCACAAGTATTGAAGATGACTCAACTCTTTCTACAGCTGGTTCTTCTATGTTTACGATATAGCATTCAACAATCTTAGGATCATATTGATCAACATTTTGCTAAGATTTTGGAAAGAACTCCCATAAAGTGATAGAAGTATGTTGTGGTTGAACGAAAGTCTTAACTGCTATAGTTGATAGTGGTCGTTGAACTTTTTTCTTCTTCCATTGCTTTTTTTTTTGTTAGATTTGATGAACTTTTGTTTGTAGTGAATGACTTAGGGGTGATGAGACTTCGACTTACTCTTTCTTTTATGAGTGATGAGCGTCTACCCTTCTTCAGCTAAGTCAACTGAGTCTATTGTTTCATTAGTGCTATTTCTACAATTCAACAATGGTATATCAGGAATTTGCAGGTGGTCTTGAATTATTATTTCAACAAGATCAAAAGATTCAAATTGAACGTCAAACCTTGACAGGTTAGGAATCAAACCTTTTGGTGTGGGATCAACAGATTCGATCACAGCAGTTTAGTTGGTGGTTGCTACCTCATTCTCTTCTTCTAGAAGGATCTTCCCTTGACATGCTAGTTGCATAATCTTTTCTTTGAGAATGAAGCATCGCTGAGTAGAATTGCCGGTTAGCCGATGATACTAGCAATAATTCGGATCATTAACTTTATCAGCTTTTTCTAGGCGCTTTATCTTTGGAAGCTCAATGAGCTTTAGTTTTAATAAATCCTCGAGCATTCGAGGAACTTTAGAATCAAGAAATTGATATTCTTTTGCTTGCATTTTTTTCAAGTGTAAGTCTCTTCCATCCTCTTCCTTGGTTAGATTCAACCTTCTCCGGCTCTTTCTTCTTAGATTTATTTGAAGTTTTGGCCAACGTAGAAATCTTCACTGGTGCAGTGAAAATAGTCATAGATTCTTTATTAGCTGACTTGGAGAAAGTCTTGTCCTATTTGCGGTTGTTTTCTTGCTTACTTCTTCCTTTACGAGACTCTTGAATCGGCAATCCTTGATTAACGCTTGCAACGATATTGAGCTCCATGTCATGAGCATGAGTAGCCAATTCTTCAAAAGTTTTAGGCCTGATGCCGTAAAGGATGTAATGAAGCCCCCAATGCATGCCTTGAATGCACATCTCGATTGCTGAAGCTTCAGGCAATCTATCTTTGTAGTTGAGGCTCAGATTTCTCCTTCTATTGATGAAGTCAATGACAGGTTCTTCTTTCCATTGGTGAGCTCAATTATACTTATGATACAACGGGTACTGTAAAATCTATTGAGAAATTCTTGCTCTAGTTGCTCCCAATTGTCAATTGTGCTAGGCTCTAAATCACAGTACCAATCGAATGCATTACCCTTGAGAGTTCAAACAAACTGCTTAACCAGATGATCTTCATCAGTTCCAGCATTACTGTAGGTTTCCACAAAATGAGCGACATGTTGCTTTGGATTTCTTTTGCCATCAAATTGTTGGAATTTTGGGGGTTGGTAACCAACTGGCATTTTTAGTTGATCAATCCGACGAGTGTAGGGCTTAGCATATGTGAGAGAAGATTTTGTGGTTTCCTAGTTCTTGTCTTTTAGAGTGCCCAAAATGAACTCCTTCAACTGATCAATGGGGACGAAACCATCAGCAGAGACCAACAAACTTTTTAGAGCTTCTTCTTGCTTGCTAGATAATTCAGCTACTTCTTATGGCTTTGGAGGAGCAAGTGTTTGACTTGATTCTCTAGCATTATTTAGATTGTTCATGATTGCTTCAATTTGATGATCACGTTCTTGTACTATTTTGCATAAGTTCTCCACAATCTTCGACAGCGAGTTGACTTACTCCTCTAACGATGTCGCATTCGTCGTCATCACATTCATAGCTGTCGAGCTTTGAGAACTGGCAAAATCATCATGTGACTTGAACTTTGATTGAGGAGTTTCTAAAGGAGAGTTGGATTCAGAACTACTTAACTCACTGATCTTCTTTTGGCCAGAGTGGAGCTTGACACTTGAATTAGATCCATGAGATATGGAAGGATACGACAAGGCCTTCTCCAAAATTACAAAAACGTCTTCCTTCGGCTTTGTAGTAGCAACAGCAGCAGTAACATCTTCTTTGCCTCCTAGAAGACTTGACGATGTGGATGTTGTCTTCAACGAACTTGAGTTGAAAACGGGTGCTGATTTTGGTAGCAGTGAGGTCTGCTTCAGTACTTCAGCCATGGCTTTTGCCTTACTTCGTGTGACCGAGCCAATGCTTTGAGAAGTAGACCTCGAGGTAGTGTTGTCGGCGGCAGATTTGGAGCCTTCGGCTTTCAGATCTAGAACCTTCGAGCAGTTGTTCTTGGGAGCCATTGAGAATTTAGTTGATTTGATTTGATGAAGAGAGCAGATGAGAGGTAGAGATTGTCCCACCAGGCATGCCAGAAATTTGTACACACAAATTTCGTGTTTGGAAAAATAAACACAGAAAATTGCAATAACAAATTGAATTTTTATTGATTTGAAGAAAATGGATTATATTCTCTGAAACTTTTAATTAAAGAACTAATCCTCTGATTATTCTCTTCGAAAAGTTGATACGAGGGCTTGCAGCTTGATCTTGAATCAACACGTGTATCTTCTTATTGCTTGAGAGTCTGTGAGGCTTTGGCAACTTGATCCAATAGAGTCTTCTTGTGTGCAGAAGAATGTCTTTTCTCCTTTGTGGTGACCCCTATTTATAGATGTGTGAGAGAGAGTCACAGTAGAGTTTAACTTCTTTAAGATAATTATCTTATTATTTTATTTATTAAATAAAAGATAATATCAAAGAGTTTAGGCACTATCATATTTCTTAAATAATTATCTCTTATTTATTTTTTTAAGAGATAAAAATTAAGAAATGATAATTATCTTTAGAGTGGGCCTTATTGACAAGTTACTTAATTTAACTGGTCAGGCCTTGTCATCTGCAGGCTATATCATTTTCACATGTGACGATTTATCATTTGTCCACATATACAATTTTCTTGGAATCCCCCCAAGACACGTGGCCAGATTTAATTTGTCAATTTAATGAGCTTTTATTTGACACGTGGCAAAATATGATTTGTTAATTTAATTGGGTTTTTATCTGACACTTGGCGATATTTGATTGGCCAAAATTTATGTGTCTATAGGTCTTTTAAATAAAATAGAAAATAAAATAAACAGCATCGATCTCCCAACAAACACAAAAATTTTGCTGGAACAAGTAGCCAACAAAGGCTATGGAGCTAAAACATCTAATCTTCAAACAAATGAAGATGACAAAATTTCTACCTTATACAAAGGAGGAAAAAGAGGATTTGAAAAACATTACTAAAGAAAAAAACTTATAAAGATTTCCAAGCTAATAAAGAAATAATAGAATATTAGAGATATAGATATAAGGATGAAAACGATGTGAAAGAGAGAGATAAACTATTCAACAAATGCAAACTCTCTATAGTCAACATGAGAACCTATTTTATAAACATGAATATGTTTTCATTTTAGATTCTGATTTTGAAAATTCAGATGAAGAATACTGTGCAACCAGTATGGTGAGTGAAAGATCATCTGATTCTGAAACTGAAACATCAGCTAATCCAGAATTAGATGAAGAACTAGCAAGAAAGCTAGATAAAGCTCTAAACCTAGACAAAAACCTAAGAAAGAGAAAATTAGGAATATCAGATCACCTAGATGAGGATCTAAATACTAAATCAGCTACTGGAAAAAGATCTTCTTTTGAGTAGATCTATATAAAGGAAGAAGATGAATCTAGTTCTGATGAAGTTTATGTTAAAGAAGAACATGAACCTAGTCCTTCTAAGAGAGAAGATTTAAATAAATTCAATGTTGCTGCTAATGGGATATATCTAAACCTTAATGATGTACATCTCAAAGACTACAAAAGCACCATTGAAGAATGGGCATAAGCTATGTTTATTGTCATAACCCATTATAAAAATACATGGGATAGGAAAAGATTCCTAGATTATATAGCATGAACATTACAAGGAAATGTTCTAAATTGGCTAAAAGTCTGGGAAGGATTTGAAGATGGCAAATAAGAAAAAACTTCTGTTTTGCTAAGTGAAGATAGAGAAAGTAATTTTGCAAAAATCCTTTCAAATTTCTCTACATTAATCAAAAAATATTTTTGTAGAATAATATCTTCAAACGAACACCAAAAAGAGGTGAAATATGTGTTATCAAAAATAAAACTTTGCGATATCTGCAAATATATAGATTTCATAAAACTATACCAAAAATACTTTTGGATGTTAAAATCTAAAAGTATGTCTCATTGGAAGGAACAATTTTTTCATAAACTCCTAAATCCATGGGATGAAATATGTGAAAAACAATATCCTAAACACCAATAAAAAATTGGGAGTTCTGATACTCTAGGATTAAGAATTAGTTTCAATTATAAAATAATGACTGAACACTGTCTTCAAAGAAAGGCCCAAAAGTAAGTAAAAAAATCAATTATTTAAATCAGTAAAAGGAAAGGCTTGTTGTCACAAAATCCTAAAAGAAAATTGGAAAATAGGATGCTCTATGAATAACCCATATCACAAACGAAAGAAAAAAAACACTTTAAAATTTAAAAATAGAAATCTAGAAATAAAAGAATATTTCTAAAGAAAAAGTATATAAGAAGATTCAAGAAGAAAAGCTTCAAGAAAAAAACATTAAAAAAATGCACTTGCTATTTTTGTAACAAAAAAGGACATATCGCTCCTAATTGCCCAAAAAGGAACAATAAGGTAATTAAATTTTTAGAAGAAAACAACCTAGAAATTTGTTTAGGAGAAGAAATAGATTTAGAAGAAGAAGTTTTATATGAATTAGAATCTGTTTCTTCAGATTCTTCAAAAGAAAATGAAAAATTCATTTCTATGATGCAGGAAACAAATTTTGCTAACAGAAATTTGGAAACCTTTGAGTCAGTCCTTGAAAATGAATTAAACCAAATTTTTTTAGGAGACATAATCAAAGAATATATGACAATCAAAAATAATAAATTGATCAAATATAAAAGTCTTAAAACGGAAGACTTGTATATCAAATCCAGGTTTAAACCTTGGCATGTCTAACACTTCGAAAGATGTGAAAGGATAACAAAAGCAAAATCCTCTTTTAATGGGCAAGTCCAAATAAAAATTTTTCATGAAGAAAAAATTAGGAGACTTAAACAAAAGTATCCTAAAGTAACGTTTATCCACATTGGTATAATCCAAATAGAGAATAGGCCATTGTTCAGACTTGAAATAGACTCACCAATTTTATATGTGGTACAAGATAAGAGATTCCATGACCCTGTTCAATCATTAATAGGGAGAATAGAATCTAATCTTGTTTCTAGAGAAATCCTCTTCAGAATCAAACCAAATTATTTTGTGTCTGTAAATGATAAAAAAATCCAAGAAACATTAACTCTGAGAATACAAACTCAAAATATCAAAATGGACGGAAACGCCAATAATATAAAAATATCTTGAAAACTATTCATCAATTAACCAATGATACTGAGGTCAAAACCAACAAAGTTGACTTTGGTATGGTTGAGTTATATGAACCTAAACCTTTTGATGCTGAAATCAAACCAAGATTAATTGATATAAAAGATTTGAGAATCCTAAAAGAATGGGTATTCGAAAATTTTACGAGAGATCAACTAGAATTCTCTTGTAGATCAATTGAATTTTAAGCATCAGGAAATGCACTCTACTTCAAAAATAATAAATTATTTGCAAGTAGAAAATCATTTAAAATGGACAACTTCAAAAACCTTGAAGAAAGTTCCTCAAGCTCAAGTGGCTTGGATAAAAAAATTGGATTAAGAAGAATCCAAGTTCCAGTTTTTCCTGGAAGTTCTTCTAATGAAGAAGAACAAAAATTCATTATTTTTGAACAACTAAATATAGATACAGAAACAATATTCTTTTCTTATAACCAAAATAAGAGAAAATACTGTTACATTGAGATCACATTTGAATTTGAAGGCTATAAACCATATAGCCTACATGCATTGGTCGATACTAGAGCAACAACTACAGTATGTCAACCAAATGCCATACCCAAAGAATATCGGATTCAAATAAAAAATCCTATCTTAGCAAAAAAATGCTAATGACAACACTTCTATAATGGATTTCAAAGCAAAAGATATTATATTTTCGATAAAAACTGCTAAAGATAAAAAGACCTTTAGGATCCCAAAAATATTGTATTTTCCTTTAATGCATGGAGATATACTTTTAGGAAATAATTTTCTTACCCAATATTATCCTATGAGTGTATCCCATGAGCATGTAACCTTGACTAATAGAAACAAATTTTATTAGATTCCTTGGTTGAAAACACATGATTCAATTTGTTCGAAAGAATTTGTGCCAATCAAGCGTGGTGATAGCAGTCTAATTTTAATCGATTCATTAAAATCAATTGATGAATCTCATTGGGCTTATAACAAGTTAAGCCCAAATTTCTCAGAAAATTCTTTAATGCTATGGGAAAAAGCTCCCAGATACTGTCATATAAAATTAAAAGATGAACAAAAAATAATTAGAGTAAAACCTATGGTCTATACCAAACAAGATATAGACGAATTTCAAGTTCAAATAGAAGAACTTCTTGATAAGAGACTTATAGAACCAACTAAAAGTCAACATTCTAGTCCTGCTTTCCTTGTAATTAATCACAGTAAAAGAAAAATAGGAAAAGCTAGGATGGTCATCAATTACAAAAAATTGAATGAAAATTTGATCTTTGATGGATATTTTATACCTAGAAAAGACGTTTTAGTAACTTAAACTAAAATTGCTAAAATATTAGTAAGTTTGATTATAAATCACGCTTTTGGCAAATCAAGCTTACAGAAGAGTTAAAACCATTGATTGCTTTCTCAGCTCCATATGGCCATTACTAATGGAAAGTTCTGCCATTTAGAATATGTAATACACCACAAATATTTTAAAGATGGATGGACGATATCTTTAAAGATATTAAGGATTTCTGTCTAGTCTACATAGATGATGTATTGATTTTCTCTAAAAATAGAGAAGAGCATAAACATCATTTAGGAATAGTTTACAAAATATTTCTTGATAATGGAATAATTCTCAGTCCTAGAAAGATTGAGATAGAAAAAGAAAAAATTGATTATTTGGGAATTGTACTCAGTTGAACAGGAATTATGTTACAACCTCATATAATCACAAAAATTAAAGAGTTCCCAGAAAAACTAAAAACTTTAAAAGACTTGCAAAGTCTTCTTAGATTGTTAAATTATGGAAGACAACTTGTAAACAATCTTTCAAAATGGGAAAAACCATTCCTTGAAAAATTAAAGAAAGCTTAAAAGAATCAAAAGAATTTTAATATAAAAATTGAATGGAATGAGGAAGATGCAAAGAGATTAAAAGATATCAAAACTTTGTTCAAACCTAATCCAAAGCTTTATTTCCCTATAGAATATGATCTCTTAATTTTAGAAATAGATGCTTTAGAAATGTTTTGGAGAGTAATGCTAAAAGTTATAAAAAATAAAAGAGAAATCTGAACAAACAAATATTCTCAAAATTCTTAAAGAACAAAAAAGTTCTGAAGAATTAATACGCGGATATAATTCCAGAAAGTTCAAACCAAATGAACTAAATTATATTATTTTTGAAAAAGAACTCTTAGCCATAAAGAATGGTATAAAGAGATTTCAAATTTATTTAGCTTCTGTTAAGTTTCTGATGGGAACAAATAATCAACCAGTTAAAAAGTTTCTTAAGAAAAAGAGAGTTGAAGATAACCCTAGAAGAATTAGGTGGTCCAATTATATTTCTCAATGTTTATTTGAAGTTGAACATATTGGATCTACTAAAAATATTCTTGCAAATTATCTTAGCACGTATCCAGACGGATACTAAAGACTAACAAAAGTCTTTATAATGCAAAAATCAGAAAAGCCAAACAAATCATGAAAATTTTAGAAATTGCTAATGGTAATGCTCATTTTGAAAAAGTCAAAAGAATAAAGCTTTGTGAAGAAGCTAAACAAGTCCTTCCTAGAGCAGTATTTGCAATTATTAATAAATATATTAATGATCAAAGGATTAAATCAATCCTTCAAGAATTTTTTGATAAAACTAGATTTAATTTTGTTATCCATATCAGAAAAATTCAATTTGACCTTTAAAGTAACAACTGGAGGTTTGAAGTAATTGATTGGGATTTGGTCAAAAAGATCATCTTCAATCCATCAAAGGCAACAACTTACCAAGATTTTTCAGCTATGATCAAAACCATGATCAGCAAAATTCCCTATGGTTTTAAAAGAAAAACCATGGCTTTTGAAGTTTACAGCTTTGTTAGACGGAGATACAATGAAAGATTTTATGAACCATATTAGATCTAGAAGCTAAGGGAATATTCCATCCTTGATACTTATGTTTCCACTAATCCAGCGAAAGATGAAGTCACTTCAGAAGAACAAATTTTATTGTGGTCTTGGGTAGAATTGGTTTACCAGGCCAAGTTTCTACAAAATTTTTCAGAAAAACATATGGTAACAGATGGTAGGAGATTGTTTGTATCTTCTCATTTTACCGCCATTAATGTTTCAAGCTTCTAAAGAATAGAAGAAAAAAGCATTTGACTTTCTAAACAAAGTTAGCCGAATGGAAATTGATGCTCCATTAGAGGTAGCAATCTACCTTGATAAAACGTATGAAAAATTTGAAGCCAAGATGGAATTAGAAGTCGCACTTGCAGCTGATGATACCCAAGCAAAGCAAGATTATTGGAAAATATGACTGAGGAGGAGTGGCATAATATTAAAAATATGATGGAAGGCTAACAAAAGCTATATCATCACGAAAGCGTAGTGGACCGACCAAGAATACTGCCAAAATGGAAAAAATAAACTTTTTCAGAAGTGGGCCATAGACGACCACACCCTTATCCAGCACACAACAGAGCCCATGTGAAGACCAAGTGAAGGAATCTACTTCAACCAAAAGCAATTCCATTATTATACCGCTTCTTATTTTGTCGGTTGTCTTTTTCTTTTCAAACCTTATCTTTTATTTTGTAAGTTTGAATTTCGAGTTTGGAGTCCGCTTCTGAAGTCTATTTAAGGGGTCTTGATGTATTGAAGGGGGACGAGAAAAAAATAGAGTGCTCTCTCACTCTTTATAATATATCTGCTTTTATGTTATCAATAAAAGTTTGAGTGTTTTAACATATTGAGTGTTTTAATATATTGAGTGTTCTTTTTACTCTCTTGACCTGTGCATCCAAGCGCACAGATCTATTGGTATCAGAGCCTAGACGGCTCTGAGATTGTGAATATTATGAAGGTCAGTAGCACATGAATTATGAAATTAAAGTTTATCTTATCTTATTTGCTTTTGTTGAATCTTTTTCTACTTATGTATGTGATTATAAAGTTCCAGGAAGTCCTCTAACTATGTTATATGATTTGTATTTAATATTAATAGTTCTATCCGTAAATCATGAAATAGATTAAGAAACAAAAAATATCATAAATATAAAAGTACGATATTAAGACAAAAGTGTGGATTTTAAAGTGTGTTTTGTAATTTCTAAAACTATTAGGGTGTTTTTGTAAAATAGTTGTGTGGTCTAATGTGGTCCCCAGGGGTTATTCAGTAATTTCAAAAAGCTGTGGGGCTACAGGGGTGTAAGTGTAACCAGTTAAAAAGTTCAAGGGGTGTCAATGTGAAATACCCAAATATTTATAATTAGTCCACTGTCTTTAATTCTAAAACTGATTTACACAGTTTAAAAAAATATTAAATTTGATATTTCTCTTATTTAAATTTGATATTTTCTTAAATCAAATTAATTTAATTTTTGAATTTAAAATGTGTTTCAAATACAAATTTTTATTTATCAAATTAAATCAAATCAATTCTAAGAAATGAATGTTTGCAACCAGAGTGTTAGTATTTTTCTTTGCTTTTGTGTTTTAAAGATTTTTTAGCCTAAAAATTAGTTTATTTTTAATCTAATTTTTATAACTTTTATATTAGTGTCGCTACTTGCTATTTTTAGTAAAAAATTGTGTTTAGTAAAAGTTTACAAAAACTAAAAGAATAGAAAAAATTAAAAAAATTATTAATTTTACGTGTAGTAGGTTTCTATAAAATTGGTAAATATTGGTGAGAAAATTTAAAAAAAAATAAGAAAGTTAAAAAAATAATAATAAAAATTTATGATTAATCAAACAGGACCTTACACTGAGAAAGTGGACAGTTACGTCTAAAAGTAAGTGTCAATTAACGGACCAAAATTATGTATGAACAGACGCTGTACTTTTTTTTTTTTAATTTGAATGGACCACATTAAGTAGAGGATATTTTCATTAAAATATTTTTTTTTTTATGACTTAGGACTCGACCGATTTATTACAGCACTCAACGAACAATTTGATGTGAAATTTAAATAAATTTAATAATTAAAATAAATAAATTTAAATTATTATATTTCAATCTAACAATTTTAAAACGTAATATCATAGAATTAACATTGATGTGGAATTTCAACATTTCTTTATTCATTTTTTGAGGGTGTTTAATTAATAAAAGTTTGATTAAAAAATATAATAAAAGTATATAAATTTTGTGTAAAATAATATGTGATAAATTTTAATTAAAAAAAATATAAAAAATTAATAAAAATTAATTAATTTTAACTAACCAAACATTTTTTTACGGTGGAAAACACGTACACGCGATGCTATACATTTTGGTGGGGTTTAGGTGTGCTATCAATTGTCAAACAGTCCACTTTCACGCTTGACTAGTACTCTCTCCGCCGGCTACAATCAAACATGTACATGTGTTTAAGGGTTAATAACAACTGTTTATCTATCTTTTCAAACCCTCCACCAACTTTAAATACAATCTCAATTTTAACAAATTTAGGGTGTAGATCAATTAAACTAAGTGGAAAAATAGGGTGTTTAAATTAGCTCGATTAAGTTTAACAAGTGAAAAAAAAAAAGTTTATATTTATTTCGATATATTTTGAGTTGAATTCAAACAATAATTCAGTCGAATTAATCTCAATCTAAACTTAAATAATTTAATATTTTAATTATATTTATTAAATATTAATTTATTAAGTAAAAATATAATTAAATTTAATAATATAACAAGTTTAAAATAATTATTAAAATTATTTTTTTCTCATTCAAACTCAACCAAATCTATGATTAGTTTAAATTTAAGCAGGTCTCAAATAGCAAATTGTTTTATAACTAAATGTTTATATATTTATATGGTAGTTTGATTATTCATGGATGTTATTTTGGTTACTATTGATGAATGTTAATGTGTGTTTGGAGTATTAAATTTGGTTAAAATTTTTCATTTTTTAATTTATTAAAAATTTTCTAACATTCTTCACATAAAAATTTTCCAACTCTTTCTAATTTTTTTGTAATTTTTATCAACTTTATCTAATTTTTACCAATTCTTATCAAAATTTTTTAATATTTTCAAATTTTTAAAGAATACATTAAACATTCAATAATCTAAAATTTATCTATTTTTGATTTGTTATTTATTTTTTTCCCCCAACATTTGGAACTCTCATCAATCAGTTAGCACCAAAATGGACGGGGTGACGTGTACATGTCAGCACCGGGGGAATCTTCCGGTGAAATGGATAGTGTGACGCGTACACGTAAGTACCATAGGATATCTTGTAGTAAAATGGATGGGGTGACGTGTACATGTTAGCACCGTAGGATATCTTCTGCTAAAATGTGGTCCGCTCAAATTGAAAAAAGTGGAAAAAGAAAAGCACAGCGTTTGTCCAGTTCTAAAACTGATTTACACGGTTAAAAAAATATATTAAATTTGATGTTCCTCTTATTTAAATTTGATATTTTTCTTAAATTAAATTAAATTAATTTTTAAATTTAAAATATGTTTTAAGTACAAATTTTTATTTACCAAATTAAATCAAATCTATTATAAGAAAGGAATGTTTTCGACCGAAGTGTTTGTTTGTTTATTTTTTTTTTCCTTTGCTTGTGTTTTAAAGATTTTTGGACATAAAAATTAGTTTATTTTTAATCTAATTTTTATAACTTTTATTTTAGTGTCGCTACCTGCTATTTTTAGTGAAAATTTTTGTTTAGTAAAAGTTTATAAAAATTAAAAAAAATTATAAATTTTATGTGTAGTAGTTTTTTCTTATAATATTGATAAATATTGGTGAGAAAATTTAAAAAAATAATGACAAAAATTTATGATTAATCAAACAGGACCTAACACTGAAAATGGACAGTTACGTCTAAAAGTCAATGTCAATTAACGGACCAAAATTAAGATATGGACAGACGCTGTACTTTTTCTTTTTTATTTTAATGGACCACATTTTAGCGAAAGACATTCTCATCACCCAAAAAATATATTTTTATTTGGACTAAAGGGAGCTAATATCGCCCTTTTTGATGTCATTTAAATATTAAATTTAGATTATTAAATTAAAATTTAATAATTCAAATTTATTTATATATTTTTAATTTAAAAATATTTTAATAAGTTTAAATTATTAAATTTTAATATGACAATTTTAAAACTTAATATCACAAAATTAATATTGCTAATTACCAAAAAAAATTAATATTGCTGTGGGATTTCAACATCTACTTTTTTATTTTTTGAGAGTATTTGATTGGTAAAAATTTAGTTAAAAAATATAATAAAAATATAAAAATTTTATATAAAAGTAATATGTGATAAAATTTAATTAAAAAATATAAAAAAATAATAATAATTAACAAATATTAATTAATTTTAATCAACTAAATATATTTTTACGGTAGAAAACATGTGCACGCGATGCCATACATTTCGGCGGGCTTTAGGTGTGCTATCAATTGTCAGACTGTCCACGCACACGCTTGACTAGCCCTTCCTCCGCGGCTTCAATACGTGTATCTTTTAAAGATCATATTTGGTCTACAAAAATTTATCAAAATTTATTAATTTTTAATTATTTTTATATTTTTTTAATTAAATTTTAATACTTATCACTTTTATGTCAGATCTTTTCATCTTTATTATATTTTTTAGTCAAATTTTTGCTAACTAAACGGGCCCTAAATCATCCCAAGTAAATATGTTCTATTAAAAAGAAAAAAAACTAAAAAGTTAACCTTTAAAACTACCTAGTAACTAAAAAATTATTTTTTATTTAAAAAGAAAAAAATTAGATGATATTTGGTTAATTTTCTATTTTTATTTTATGTGTTAAAAATCTCAAAATAAAGAAATAGAAAATACTCTATTTTCTTTAGTTTGACATTTTCTTTATTTTATTTTAAACTCCTAAAACAATTTTTTAGCTTTTTTTATTTTATGTGTAAATTCATTTTTAATTTTCAAAAATAAATTTTGAAAACACAAGTAACCAAATGAATTTTGAACTGTTTTCTTCATTTTCAAGAGTATAAAATGAAAAATAAATTCAAAATAAAAAATAAAAAACAAAAACAAAAAATAAAAAATAGAAAAATAAACCAAATGACCCCTTAACTTTTTAATAATTAGTTAATTTTTTAATAAATAACTACTAACTAACTATTAAAAAGTTAATTTTTTTTTTAACTTGCCAAGTTCAATCTCAGCAGCTTTTAATATTTTTTCAGAATACCTTGGTATCGAGAAAGTATTTTTTTAATTATTTTTTATTCCAAAAATTCAATCTCAGTAGCCTCTTATATTTTTCCCAATGCCTTCGTGTCTAGAAAGTCTTCTTTCAATTCTTTTTCATTCCGTTTGGAATAGTAAATTTAATGAAATTTAATTTTACTCCGTAAGAATTTTTATTAAATTTTATGTTTAGAATTAAAACAAGTTAAATTTTATTTTATTTTATAAATTAAATTTTTAAAATTTCAATATTATTTTAAATTTAACTCAAAATAATAAAATTTTTAATAAGAATTTAATTATTTTTCTGAAATCATCTAAAAGTAGACAAATTTCCCTTCATATACTATATTTTTCATATTTTTTATTTTTTATTAGTATGATCAAATTTAACATTTATTTTAAATCTATTCAATTCAATTCTTAAATTTAAGCATGTGTTACAAATGTAAAATTTTATTTATCAAATTAATTCTTTATTTGAAAATCAAATCAATTCTAAGTTAAAAATACTTTCATACGAAGTATTCATGAATTTTGGACCAATGCCCTCTCAAGTTGTTAATGGTAAAAAAAATGATTTTTGATAGCAAACATTAGATATTAAGATAAGTAAATAAATAAATATATATATATATATATTGTAATATTTTCGTTGGAGACAATTCTCCTTTTCTGATTAGTAATAATTAAAATTAATATTTTTAAAAAATTAAATATTAGATTACAGTAAATAAATTAATAAGATTTAAATATTAAAAGGGAAATATTAAATTAAAATATAAATATCTATGTATAATTATTTTAAAATTAAAAATATTTAAACTTAATTTTTTTTTTTCACGTGGTGCAGCCGAAATGAATAACTTTTTTTTTTTTCCCTCAAAAGAAACAATAGCATCACATTTATAAAAAGGTCCGCTCAAGATAATTAAGATAAATTAATGGTATTGAACTAAAAAAAAATCAGAAATTAAATCTTATTTATGAGGCATAACAAATTAATCTTACAAATTTGTTTTTATGAAAATCAAAATCAACAATCTAATTCAAAAATTAGTCTGCCAAATGAGGTTATATGAAACATACATGTACTAAACTCCTGATGTGAGAGAAAGTTCTCAAAAAATTCATCCGACATCTTCTTGAATCTAAGTCCGAACTGTAAAGCAGCCAACCATGAAATATGCAACGATAACCAAAACAAAGCTTATAAATAAAATATGAAAGGTATATTCTACAAACAAGCAAGTCAAAGCACGTGTTTACTTACCAAATAAAAAAAAAAAAATTAAGCACGTGTTGTCAACCTACCAATAAAAGTACGAAGAAGATATCCGAGGGATATTCTGGAAACGTAAGCAAAAGTAGAAATAACGTTCTTCGAAGCTCCGCTAGAAGCAGAAGAAATCACTAAGGGCCGTTTGGCACCATTTAAAAAAAAAAAGAATTTTGCACCTACAAATGATAGGTTGCACATTAGCAGTTAGTCACGCATTTGGTAAAAATTTATAAAAGTTAAAAAAATAATAAATTAGAAAAAATAGTAAATATTAGAAAAAATTAAAGAAGATTAATAAAAATTTTGTATTTGATAGAACAAATAAAAAAATTAATAAAAGTTATTTTTTAAGAATAAAAGTTAGTCAGACGGCCTCCATGATGATGAAAGAAGACAAAAAAAAAAAAAAAAGATAAACACATGTTATTAAATTTAACGCTTAAAAAAAAAAAAAGAAACCACAAAATAACAACAAATAAATAAGCATTTGTTATTGACTTAAAAAATAAAATCACAAATAAGATATAGCTACTGATATTCTACAAATGGGACTTTTTGTTTTATTTACTATTTAACTATAGTTTTGTCATAAATTATTGGATACATATGGTTACTATTGTGCTGTAATTTAATTTAACGTTATCTTTTCAATGCTAATGTTTTGACATTATTAATTTTTTTTCCAAAACTCAGATGAAATTTCATAGGTTCCGGCAAAAATCTTTCATAAGTATTTGTTTTCTTAAATATATATATCTTCTTTTGATGGTTGATTTGGTTAAAAATAAAAAATAATCGTTTTTGGTTTTTTTTTTTTAATTTGTTGTCATCTTATATGGTTTTTAATTTATCAAAATTTGACTTTTTTAGATTCTATCAAATTTTGATTTTTTTAAAAGAAATTGTAAAGCATGTTAATTATATTTGTAAAAAAAAAAAATCAAAAACTTTCGTTTAAGTAAAAACTATTCGTTTAGATAAAAAAAAATAATTTTTTTAATTTTTTTCTAACTTTTGTTCAAACAAACGTGAATTTTTTTAATTTTTTTACGAATATAATTAACACTTAAAAATTATAACTTTTTAAAAAATTAAATTTTGATGAAAAAACATATAAAAAACAAAAAAAAAATAAAATGCCTTTTTTCTATTTATAACCAAACAAAAGCTGAACTCATAAAACTTAAATATTCTTCTTATCCTATATCAAAACAAAATTAAACAAAGAATCAAAGATAAAGCTTTAGTTATTTTAGGAGTATGAAATCTTCATCACTAGAAAACAAGTTAAGGGGACACAGGAACCATTCAACTGCCTTAAGATAGTAGTCCATTAATATTTTAGACGATCATTTAAAGTGGTTGTGGTGGTCGTCAATTTGATTATAAAATTGATCCTGAAATTTCCTTCTGCACTCTCAGCTCTCATTTTCCCTCTTCTCTCTCCTCTCTTTCTCTCCCCCCCTCTGCATATGGCGTCCTAACCTCACTCTCCATCCTCCTTGATGTAATGACTCAAAATTTTAAATTTAAGTAGATTCATAATTTTGGACATAAGTATGTTAAAATGAAGGATAAATGTGATTAATTGGGTTAAATAATACACTCAATTGGGCTAAGTTTGAAGGTTTTAGGTTAAGATATAAAAACTTCACATGGTCAAGGGTAGCTTGCTTGGGTGCATGAGGGTGCTTGCCCGAGCAAACAGAGGAAGGGGTGAGCACGTGAATAAAGGGGTGGGTGTACGGAGATAAAACTTGTGTGCCTAGAGTGGATTGACACCCAATTGATTGTTAGTTTGTGTTCTTTTACGCCATGAGTGGATTTTGTTGGCCATTTCAGGCTCAAAACTAAGGGGAGAGGGATAATAGAGGGAGGGGAGTAGGCTTGTCTGCCTTCTTCTCAAAGGTTCTTGGTGCATATATATGTTTATACCATGTGGGGTATATTGGTATTAGTAGTCTAGGTAGACGAGATAGAGAGCTGAAAACGGAGAAAAAATAACGATCGGTCAATGCATCAGCCTTTAACCATTTTGAAATTAACTTTAATGAAATTAGATTCGTTTTGAACATAATGCCTTTAGGGCACCTTCATCCCTCACCCTTGCTTCTGATTTATATAAGGCATTTCTCTTGTGCGAGGTCTCACCAATTGAAAGTGATTTGAGCAACTTCTTTGATGACTTATTTTAATATAAGAATAAACAGTTTGAGCGTATGGGACCTACAAGGTTTTTGACATTTACTGGTAAAGGCCACCAAGCTACTACCTTCTCATTTCCTCTTCGTTGTCCATTTTGTTCTATAAAATGCATTTTTGTCCTAAACTTTGGATAAAAATGATTTAAAAAGGAATTTTCATAAAGTCTAAGGTTGTTTTAACCCAATAAACAAGAATTATATGATTTGAGTACAAGATTTAGCTATTTGGTGAATGCTTATTTTAAATGGAATTTGTTTTTATGTTGTGATGTTTAAAGATATGATAACCTGAACTTGTTGTGGTCACTATAAGGTGTCAAGGATTTTGATTATGACATTGTGACTCATTATCAATATATTGTTATAATTATAAAATGATGATTACGAATAAGACATGATAAAGAAAGTGGAAAGAAAGGAAATGATGTTATTGATTGATGTTGATGAGTTATATAAAGAAAATGTTGAGCTAATAATAACTGAGACGAATGAAAAGTGAATGATAGTGTGATTATGGGGTTGGTAGATACTGGTAAAATAGGGAGGGAATAGAGACTATCCTTGGGTTGAAATACCTTAAACTTGTGCAAGAGTTGATCTTCATCCCAGTAGGTTATTAGCCTACAATATAACGATTATCTAGCTAGTCGTGGCCTTTGAGTGTTGACCCAAAAACGATCACATTGGTAGTATTCACCTAAGGATATGATGTGATGATGTGAAAATGGTAAAGAAATGAAAGAAATATAATAAATAGACATTGAAGGATGTCAACGGGGCAAGTTGTGCTCTATTTCTTTTCAGATATTACCCTTTTCTGAAATGGTTGTGCTCTGTTCTAAGAATATTAGTTTTCTTTTTTTTTTAATTATTTTTTTCAGGTATTTCGTTGGTAACATATATTGGGTTTGAAACTTATTTTTGCAAAACATTGGAGGTTATCCTTGGACAAACTTTCAACATAGTGAAAATCAATCATCATAAAAGAGTAATATAATACAAATTCTTGTCTACAAGATTGTTAGTAAAAAGAATAGCTAATTAAAAAAGTTGAAGTGATGCAAAGAGACTAGAATCAGATTTTTTGGATTTGTATATGCTATTGTAGTGCTCAACTTCTCTTATAGAATAGCTAGCTATCAAGTCCAGGAATTAAAAAAGTGTCTTGCTTCCAATTTTGTTATACTCATTTTACTGACAATTCTCACTATTGTGTAGTGTAAGACAATATTGTGATACAGCAATGAATGTTTTTTGTGGTTTGTCTTAATCTTATTTTGGTAACTTTTATTGCTTAACCCGAGGGTTACATGATATATTTTACCTTAGTTAGGATGTTGGTTGTTGCATTTAACATGAAGATAATTACTTGTGAATTATTTTCTTGTTTCAGTACAAGTTTCCTTAGTGTTTCGATCATTACCTATTAGTAATTTGAATTTACATGGAAGTGAACAGGGTTTTTATCATTTTTGTCACGCCCTGGATCTCGTGACCTTGGGGGTGTGTGAATAAACATACAAACTATACAAACAGTATCATTTCCCTATTCAGAGCATTATAATTACCCTAGAGTAACATGCATAATAAGTAACAATAATAATAAAATAAACCAAGCCTCGGCTTAGATAGGCTACCAAGTTCTAACATATCTCATAAAAATAAATAAACATAGGCCTTGTGAGTTTTATAACCCAATCGAATAATCTCCTAAATTTAAATAATATTGTAGTCCTGAATAATATTACACTTAAGCAATTAAAAAAGTAAATGTCTGCAACTGTTATGCAACTCCTAGCTTAATTCAATGTCCACCTAGATCTTTAGGTCCTGGACTTAAAGCAAAGTCTGTAGGGATGTGAGCACCAACCACTCGTGCTCATGATGCATTATACCAACATATATAATATGTAAGGCAAAAACATGCAGTATAATTATCACAAATAAATCAATATCTTTAACTTAATTATAATGATTTTTCAATAACAAGTATCAACATAATCAAATAGGTGAATAATATCTTACAACATCATTATAATACAACATTTAAATTTAAGTACCAATCATCATTATAAATCTCAATATTTAATCTAATTATTATAATTCTTAACATCATCTTCGTTGTTTTTCAATTTTTATTTCCATTTAAATCCATGAGTGGGTACAATCAACATCGTCATTTAGAGTCATAATTAGCCACAATATACATTATCATTAAGAGTCATGATTAGCCATAACATACGTCGTCGTTAAGGGTCAAAATTAATCACAATACACGTCATGTTATAGGCAACTAACCTACCAGCATGAATACCAATCCCTGCACGAGTTTCAGATCTTTTAACCCTAGGGTAATCTCTGTACTCTTCTTATTCTCTTGTACCTTCCATCTCCATGTCACAATATTAATTTCAATGTCATTTTATCGCATTTACAATTCTCATAATCGTTGTTATATATTCACCATCTCAAACTTTCAAATAACAACATATAACTACATTCCAATCAATTCCAAATTTTCAATTCTTAACAACAACAATACTTTAAAATTCATCATTTTGTTCTCTTTCCACTTCTCTTAGTCAAAGTTTTATTCATGTATCATCATTTGTCATCAAGATTTCTAATATTCCAAATTCATCATAGTATTCACGCATCATCAAATCACAAATTAAATAACAAATAATTTCATTTCATATCATTAAACACATTCTCAAGATCACAAAATTAAACCTACTAGATGAATTTAAATATCATGCAAAAGTAAACTTATGGTGAAAAGACCAAACAAAACTAAGTTAGAAAATTGAACAAGGGTCGGCGGGCGCCCAACTGTGTTTCCTTTTGTGTGTACAAGATGGTGGGGGCTCAACAAACTTTCATCCCGTGCCCCCAAGATGGCGGGTACCCATCGGACTTTCTTCTCAGGTGCTTGACAATGATCTAATATGATCTCTTGTTTTATCTCTCCTACTGGTTTTCGTTTTCATTTTTCATAAATCCACATTTTAACTAAAAAATTTAGAGATTCATGTTTCCATTCATACCACATAACTTACACGAACTAAATAGCACTTAAGGTTTAAGTTCTTATCACACATTACTCAAGTTTTGGAATGTTAACAACTTCCTCTCAGTAAGCATATGCAAACATATATATTAACATATAACTTAACTTTCTCCAACAATATATGCTTCTAATCTTCAAACAAACTCAACAACAAATAACAAATAGTTTCTATATGCTACATATGTAGGTAAAATGTAGGTAACTCCCTACCTCAAATGAAGAAATGAAGGAAAATAGTAAGTTGAGCAAAGATTGCAACTTCACCGACAAGCCTAAAAAAATTTGAGTAGACCATCTATCCAAACAGTTAATCGTAATGACAAATCGATTGCACACACATGTTCAATATAGATTTATTTTTATTCCTACAAAATTAATTTGAGATCGACTAAGGTTTGAGATACTCACCAAGCTTTGGTTTCTTTCTGCTCTTCCCGATTCCTTCCTTCTTCTCTCATACCAAACTCTCTCTATTCAAACACACATACATATATACACATATATACCTGGAGGCCAAGCATTCTATAGTAAGCTACCTCCTCTCTTCTATAATCCTCCCATTATCATAGCTTGAAAGTTTAAGTTGGAAAGACCGTAATGGAAATCCAATTGACCAAAAGCAGAATTTGACTCAGCAAAACCTCGGGCACCCGACCCTTCTTAGGCATGTGCCCGCAAAAGACTCCTCCCATGTGCCTATCAACGCGTGCGCCAGAGGAAAGTTCTTCTCATGTACCTGGGACCTCTCCTCCTTGTTGGGCCAGTTGTGTATCTTTCACAACTTTGGCCCAATTCCTCTCCAACCTATTTCATTTTACATACAAATTAAGCGCAAGACTTTCAAACTTGGTCCAAACATATTTCTAACAATTACAAGATTATAAAATAAAAATTTTTGGGCTATCACATTTTCCTTGCAATATATACCAGTTATGAATTATTTAGGTCTTTTTTTTTCTTAACGTTTTATATTGCAAGGAAAATGTGATAGCCCAAAAATTTTCTTAACAGCATCTTTATGAAATTCACCACATTTTCCCTAAGCTGGGCATGACAATCAACATTATGAAATGATTAAATAATTTTGTAAATGCTACGCACTTCATTTTATATCATCAATTGGATTCAACTTGCAAAAATGAAGCTAACTTTTGACTATTGTTCTTTGTAGGAATAGTTGTGGTGACAAGAGAGTCAAGGGACATACATTAACTATTTTTCTTGGCTCCTAATATAACAATAGTAGCTTATTCTTCTAATATTCAAATTTTATATCTAGTAGCGGTATTTGCTAAGAAATATTTACGATGCAAGAATTTCATATTATGCTTATGATTCTCATTTTAAATGTAAATTGTTAACGTTTCTTTTTTTGGTAAAGACAATCTCTCCTTTGAAATATAAAACGTTAAGCTACTTTTTCACTTGGTAAAACTCTAGAACTCAGCACGTGCGTTGCACGTGCCTCTTCCACTAGTGTGTGTGTGTGTGTATATATATGATTAAATTACACTTACCTCCCTTTAACATTTGGGTAATTACATTTAGTACATATAATATTTCAAAGTTACACTTATCTCCTTCTATTTTGAAATATTAATAATATTTACCCCATTCCAATAAAATTATTCACTAAAATTTAATATAAAATGTCAAAATAACTAAAATTTTAGATTTTTTTTTACTTACCCCTCCCCTTCTCACATCTCGTTAGTTTTCGTTAAAAAAATTCTCAAAAATGTTTTTTTTAACTTATTTTTACTTCTTTTTTGGGTTTTTGTATACAAAACTGACAAAAATGTGAGAGTGTGGGATAAAATAGAAAAAATACCTAAATTTTAGTTATTTTAATATTTTATGTTAATTAAGTTTTAACAACTTTTTAAAATAAAGAAGGTAAGTGTAACTTTTAAATGTTGTAAGTGATAAGCGTAATTACTTAAATGTTAAGGGGAGGTAGGTGTAATTTACCCCATATATATATAGTATTGAAAGAAAGTTTTACAATATTCATCCTAATATATTAAAAATGAAGGGAACATTTTTAATGCCTTTTGCTTAAAAGTAAGGTGGACAAGAATGTAATTACACAAATAAATCCGAACTTAATTTATAAATATAAAACTTTTACCCCTTTATAACTTTTAATCTTAATAGTAGCTCCTTATAATAAAAGATACTATATGTAACAAAAGAAAACAATATTCATATATAGTTCAAAGATAGTTCTCCCAATTAATCTTTTCTTCAGCTGTGGTATACCACTTTTAGCAATGTGTTATATATTTGATATTTCATATCACTTCTTAGCTGACCTATCAAAAATCTATACAATAAAACTCAACACATTTCAAAAATATCCCTCTCAAAAACTAAAATCCAAATGCTGAGATTGAGTGTTATTCTTTAACGAATGGTTAAAATCTTTACAAACCAAAACTTTTCCTCAAATGCCTGTCTAGCCTTTGGGTCACTTGATATTCTGATAGACAATTAAGTTAAACTTAATGATAATATCTAAATAATTGCATTGAGAAAGACAAAAATTTTGCTTCTCAGGAGTAATACAATGAAAAGAGAATTTATTTTGAGTTTTTGAAAAAGGACAATGTGCTAACATATTTCAATTTTAAATACGTGCAACACAACATATTTTAAAAATATTCCTCTTACAAACTAAAATCCAAAAGCTAAGATTGAGTTTTATTTTTCAATGAATGGTTGAGATCTTTTACAAACTAAAGTTTTCTCTCAAACTCCTACCTAGTCTTTTGGTCAATTCATATTCTAATAGACCATTTAGTTGAACTTATTGATAATATCTGAAGAGTTACATTAAGAAAGACAAAAATTTTACTTCTCAAGAATAACACAATGAAAATGAAATTTATTTTTGGTTTTTGAAAAGAAAAAATATGCTAACACATTTCAATTTCAAATGTGTATATATTCTATTTTTGTTGAGAAGTATCATGGGCACAAGTTATTCGCTAGTTGTCTATATCAGATGACATTCTTCTCTAAGACCTTCTATCTTCCACCTTGCATCCTATCATCGTTTTTAGACTACAAAGACAACATTATTTATTTTTATTTTTTTTGAGAATAAATTGTTACACTCATTCCAAGTTCAATGGTTAAATATTTTACCTTTTATCCAAACATATTTAAAAATAATGCATTATCCTTGGAATTGTCACCAACATATAGTTTATTCCTATAATCCTTTACACCCATTTTTCTACCCAAATCAAATAGTTAATCAGTTTATGCTTCTCGTTTCAAAGAGTATGAATATACCCTAAATGTAAAGTGATCACTATAACAATTTAAATTTATAAAACCATGAAATACCATTTGTACCCACAGAGAGATGTGTTGTGAACTCAAAATTTTTTTCTCTTAATTAGTGAGTATCAAATAATAGAAATCAAAGAATATTATGTTGAATTTTGAAACAAAACTATCTAGGCATTTCATCAAATACCTGGAAGGTGACACTGTAATCTAACTTGGAAATTGTGATGGAAAATTTAATGAAACTAAAAACAATTATAAAAAGATTTTAAATCAAACCAATTCAAGTAATAATTTCTATAGATTTTCAAGGAGATATTACAACTCAATCGATCCCTTATGCAAAAGTAGATCAGAATATGTGTATTATTAAAACCCAACTAGAACAATGAATGACTAATCAATTTGATCGTAAAATTAAGTTCACTTGGGTGAGTTTTTAGATCAAATACTTAGAGTGCATAATTCATACAAAATACATGAAAGTCCTCCGTAGCAATCCTCATAGAAAATCCTTACGATCGGGCAGTAGAATTCTAACTAAGCAACTCACATATAATGTATATGAAATATACAATTAAAAGTTAATCTAGTAACATCAATTAGCAATTTCAAAGGATTCAAACAAACTAATCATCATTCATTATAAATCTAAAGAAAATTAACTTGAAGCTCAGATTACCTTAAAAATCTATATCAATTCACCACCCTCCTTGATTTGAATCTAAGATAGAAGACTACTCTTGTATCATAGTAAAAGAACTTCAAATATATATTGAAATAGGAACAATTTAGAAGAGAATTCTTTAAAAGAACATAGGAAAAAAATTTTCTTCTCTACCAAACAAGATCTAGACTCTCTCTACAAATATGTCAGTTTTCTCTTTTGGTATTATGACTTATTGGGTAAATATTGCTGAGCATGTTGGGATAAAAAATAAAGAACAATGCATCCAACTATTTAACATTATAACCATTTATGTGAACTTGCTATACTTCTCCATGCTTGCATAACTTATTAGGTAAGCTTGCTGAGCATGTTGGGGTGAGAAGTAAAAGAATAATGCAATCAATATTATAACAACATCTTTATGAAGTCATCACATTTTCCCCATGCTGGGCATGACAATCAACATTATAAAATGATTAAATAATTTTGTAAATGCTACGCACTTCATTTTATATCATCAATTGGATTCAGCTTGCAAAAATGAAGCTAACTTTTAATTATTATTCTTTGTAGGAATAGTTGTAATGACAAGAGAGTCAAGGGACATACATTAACCATATTTTTTTGGCTCCTAATATAGCAGTAGTAGTTTATTTTTCTAATATTCAAATTTGATATCCAATAGTAGTATTTGCTAATAAATATTTATGATGCAAGAACTTCATATTATGCTTATGATTCTCATTTTAAATGTAAAATGTTAAAGTTTTTTTTTTGGTAAAGTCAATCTCTCCTTTAAAATATAAAATGTTAAGCTGCTTTTTTACTTGATCAAACTCTAGAACTTAGCACATGCCTCTTCCACTACATGTGTGTATATATATATATATGGTTAAATTACACTTATCTCTCTTTAACATTTGAGTAATTACATTTAGTACCTATAACATTTAAAAGTTATATTTATCTTCTTTATTTTGAAATATTATTAATATTGACCCCATTTCGATAAAACTAGTCATTAAAATTTAATATAAAATGTCAAAATAACTAAAATTTTAGGTGTTTTTCTTATTGTACCCCTTCCTCTCTCACATATTGTTAGTTTTCTTTAACAAAATTCTCAAAAGTGTTTTGTTTTTACTTTTTTTTACTTATTTTTTGGGATTTTTGTTAAGAAAACTAACAAAAATGTGAGAGTGAGGGATAAAATTGGAAAATTATATAAAATTTTAGTTATTTTAACATTTTTTGTTAATTAAGTTTTAACAACTTTTCAAAATAAAAGAAATAAGTGTAACTTTTAAATGTTGTGAGTAGTAAGCGTAATTACCTAAATGTTGAGGGGAGGTAGGTATAATTTACCCTATATTTATATAGTATTGAAAGAAAGTTTTATAATAGTCATCTGAATATATTAAAAATGAAGGGAACATTTTTAATGCCTTCCTCTTAAGAGTAAGGTGGACAAGAATGTAATTACACAAATAAATCCAAACTTAATTTATAAATATAAAACTTTTACCCCTTTACAACTTTTAATCTTAATAGTAGCTCCTTATAATAAAGGATACTATAAGTAACAAAGGAAAAAATTATTTGTATATAGTTCAAAGATAGTTCTCCTAATTAATCTTTTCTTCAACTGTGGTATACCACTTTTAACAAAGTATCACATATTTGATATTTCATATCACTTCTTGGTAGGACATGTCAAAAATCTATACAATAAAACTTAACACATTTCAAAAATATCCCTCTCAATAACTAAAATCCAAATGCTGAGATTGAGTGTTATTCTTTAACGTTTAACGAATGGATGAAATCTTTACAAATCAGAACTTTCCCTTAAATGTCTCTCCAGCCTTTGGGTCACTTCACATTTTGACAGACCATTAAGTTGGACTTATTGATGATATCTGAAGAATTGCATTGAAAAAGATAAAAATTTTGCTTCTCGGGAATAATACAATGAAACGGGATTTTATTTTGAGTTTTTGAAAAAGGAAAATATGCTAACATATTTCAATTTTAAATGTGTATAGCACAACACATTTCAAAAATATTCATCTTTCAAACTAAAATTCAAAAGCTAAGATTGAGTTTTATTTTTCAACAAATGGATGAGATCTTTTACAAATCAAAGTTTTTTCTCAAACTTCCACCCAGTCTTTGGGTTACTTCACATTTTAATAGACCATTGAGTTGAACTTATTAATAACATCTGAAGAGTTGTATTGAGAAAGACAAAAATTTTGCTTCTCAAGAATAATACAATGAAAATGAAATTTATTTTTGATTTTTGAAAAAGAAAAATATGCTAACACATTTCAATTTTAAATGTGTACATATTCTATTTTAGTTGAGAAGTATCATAAGCACAAGTTATTCGTTAGTTATCTATATTAGATGACATTCTTCTCTAAGTCCTTCTATCTTCCATCTTGCATCCTATCATCATTTTTAGACTACAAAGATAATGTTATTTATTTTTATTTTTTTGGGTCTTCAAATAATCTCAAACTAATTTTAAACTTAGATAAGTAGATAGCTTGAGTACAATACCATTTTTCGCTCACCATGTCATATACATGTAAACATCACACAATATTTATCACATTAAATTTAGATTCACATATTATTTAATATGTAATTCACATTCAATCTTTAGGTAAGCTATCTAACTTTTAAATTATATATAGTAATTAATTCACATACACACAAAGGTAATACACAAAGATTTAATATGGTTCGGCTTAAAATTTCTTACATTTACAAGTGAGAGAGAATAAATTCCATTATTGCTATGAAAGAGTACAAACTCGACGCTTTCTTCCTTCAAGCCTTCATCTATGTGAACAATCTCCGAAAAAAAAAAAAAAAAAAAGGCCTAAAGCCAACTCTTAAATTTATACTGATTTCCTATTTGGTGTAAGTTATAAAAAACTAGTCCTCATACATATATTTAAAAACTAACGAATTTAGATTTTATCACCTAACCAAAATGTATGTATATAATACAAGACATACATCCTTCCCAACTCCTAATTAATATATCACTAGCACAAGTTACTCTCATTACAATAGTATGAAGTATGAGATGTCTAATTCTCCACTAGAGCTATGTAAGAACCTTACTATGACTTTGTCACAGTTATATTTAACTTAATCATTATTCTACAATTTTATCCCAATTTAGCCCCTTTGAATATTATAACATTATCATATATACATTTGTACCACGACTTGCATAAATTAACTAGCTAGAGATGATGTAGGGAGATTAGACTACGTACACTAAAAGAAAAAGAACACTTGAATATTTAACTCCTTCCTTATATATAACTGAACCTCAATATTGAAATTTCGAGTTGAGCTCCCATTTTGGAAAATGCAAAAACAAACCCCAACCAATATTACCAATATGAAATTTTTGTTCCCACAAAATCCCTTCAATCTTCAAAGCAGCTAGTACTAATAAAATGATGGTACTACATAGCAAAAGGAAATCTTATTCGTAGTTGAGAGAGAGTTTTTATTAATAACTCTTTCCTAGGCGTGGTGAGCCGTTATCACCTCTAGCAAAGTATTGAAATTCCGAGTTGAGCTCCCATTTGGCCCAACGGCCTTCAGAGCAAGCTCTTTGAAGCTTCCAATTTTCTCTTTGAATTCCCTTCCTTCTTCACGCGACAAAACTAGTTCGAGGGCACGCATCGTTCCACTCCTTGTGTGGACATCACCCTCAACTCTAACACCAATTTTCCAAATATTCTCCACCAGCCATGCATTCAAGTGCTGCTCCGCAAAGAATGGCCTCCCTATAATTGGCACACCAGCTGCAACGCTCTCCATCACTGAATTCCACCCACAATGAGTGATATACACCCCAACAGAATTATGTGTCAAGACTTGTATCTGAGGTGCCCATGGAACTACCTTTCCGGCCTCATTCGTCCTCTCCAAGAACCCTTCCGGCAGATGTTTTCGTAATTTGTCTTCAAGGGACCAAAGAAATGGCGTGCCACTCGCTTCTAGTGCTTCGGCCAACGCCAATAGCTCAGTCGGCTGCATCATTGCCGTGGTTCCAAACGCAATGTACGCGACAGATGCGGGTTCGCGCTTGTCCAACCACAGTAGGCACCCGTATTGGTCAGACTCTGACAACGACGATGGTGGTGGTGGTGACGTTAGGTTGAAGGGGCCGACGCATAGGAACTTCCGGAACTTGGACTTGAGGTCTTTGGTGATTTCGAGTTCTAATTCTTCGAAGGAATTTACTGCAACTGCCGCTGCTTTGGGCAAGACTTGTCCCATTTTGTGTAGCATGACTGAGAAGGGTGATTCTAAGTTTCCAAATAGGACGCCGCTGGGCAAGTCACCGAGGCGGATTGCTGGAAATCCTGGAATGAATTTAATGATTTCGTTTCGACGTTCTGTAATTCCTGCATGCCGCCAAGGTAGTAGTCAAACGAATAAAGTGATAAAATAAAGTAAAATGGATGACCATGCCTAATAAAATCTGAACACGTTGGTCTTTACATGTCAGAATTGAGAAGATGGGACCGTGTATCAATTTTTACGAAAACAACATTTATGTTTAAAGTAAGGATTGAAGCAAAAACTAATTAATTTTTGGCAAAAACAGTTTTCGGTTCCCATGCATTTTCAATCGAAACCATGAAGTTCCACCATACACTTCCTTTTGTTAGTGATGTTAACGCCCCCTCGGGTTTAACAAAAATTCTAATTTTCAGTTTTTAATCCTCATTTTTATTTTAAAAAAAATTAAACATGTAATATTTGATAAATTTATTTTCAGTTTTTAGTTTTCAGAAAAATAAAAACTATTTTTAAAATTTTTAAAAATTATGAGAATGTAAAATATATATATATATATATATATTTTTTCTAATTTTCATTTTTAATTTTTATTTTCCTTCACAACTACCGGTATTATTACTACTCCCGACCATCACTTACCACCAACCCCCACCCACTGCTACCAGCAACCGCCACCCACCTCCAACTACTATTAGCACCACCACCATCGCCACGAATACCTACCCCCAACCATTATGAACTGTAGTCAGCTACAACCTCCAAAGCTCTAATCACCGTCAGTTAGCCGCCATCATCTCCAACCACTGCTACCAGCAACCAACTGCTACCCACCTCCAAGCACCATTGACCGACCACCACCTATATTTGACCATCGTTAATCGATGCCACTTGTATTGTCAGTTGTCACCACTTCTGACAACCACGAACGGATTCAGGATTTATAATCAATAGGGGTAAAGTTATATTTTTAAGATAATAGGAGTAAAAGTAAAAATACATTAAGGGTAAAATATTAAAAAAATATATTTTATAGGAAAAATAGGTTAATTAATAAAATTTTAATATAGTTTTTCAATTCAATAAGGGCAATTGCCCCTGCTAGACCAATCATTGGTTCACTCATGTCGACAACAACTACTGTCAACCTACCATCTCCGATTATTTTTGACTGTCACCCACCTTTGATCACACCTCTGTTATTAGTAGCCACCATTTGTCCAACTACCAACTACCGTCCCAAGTCTTAATGATATAATAATCAACTAATAAATATTATCACCAAACACGTTTTCATATTTTGTTTTTTGTTTTCTTTATTTTTTACTATGAAAATGAAAACTTAAAATAAAAATTAAATATAAAATCAAAGTATTAAATATAAAAATTGAGCACAAAAATTAAAAACGGATAGTTTTGTCAAACCTAAAACTTTCTATTTTGGATTTTTGCTTGATTCTAATACATCAACATGTTTTGATAAAACTTAAGATTATTTTTTAAGGGATTTTTACTAGAAAAATATCAAAATAAATGAAAAAAATCTACGTTACCAATATAGTATTAAAATATTAAAAATTATCAATTTAGTAGTCACGGGTATTATTTAGTTTCTGTTAGGATATTATCCCCTAAATTTTTTATAAATAAAATTGACTAAAAATTGATTTTTAGCTTTTAGTAGACAATGTTATTTGTCTATCTAATCCCTGCAACATTGTTACCCCCTTTATCATATTGTAATATTAATAAAAATAGGATTGTGATTGTAATTATATATTCATCTAGAAAATATTTGGCAGTACCTATAACATTGTGTACTCCCATTAACGAATTAAATATGATTATAACATTAAAATTAGTTAGACAAATAGTTTCTATTATCTGTGATGGGAATTAATCCCCCATCTCTTCTAAATCAAACCTTTTAAAATAATTAAAAGACTTAAAATTTTAAATAAATTATATTTTACACCTTTATATTTTGATGAGACCTCACTTTAAGAACCGTAATCATCTTTAGCGAAAATTTAAAGGAAATAAATTGCCAAAAAAAAAGAAAAGAAAAGGAAATTCAAAGGAGATAAGTATTTTTATTTTTATTAATATTTTAATGACGTGGATAAATGACAAAATTTATAAATAAAAGTCAAAAAATAGTAAATATATATTTATGCACTAAAAGCCATAAATTGTGAATGATATTGAGATCGATTCGTGCGAGAGGGATTCATGCGAGTAACTTATTAAAGTTAAATTAATACATGTCATATAATAATATTTTATAATTTAATAAAATTGTACGTAAAAAAGGTACTAAATATTATTATGTATTATGTTTTCATTGCCCTTGCTAGATGCCCCGCTACACCATTAACAAATGCTTATTGGGAGGGATAATTCTTAATATTATATTATTAATTTATTATGTTGGTTATATATGTGTGTATTTTAATAGTATAAAGGTGTTTCTATAATTAAAATATGTATGCACCATATCCCCCCTCTTTTTTGGGGATATAACAGTTTATTTCGGGTTTTTTTTAAGGACCTCTCACTTTTTACCATAATAAAGAAAAAAAAAACATATATATATTTATTTTTGGTGAAAGTGTCACGAATACTTTCTTCATATATATATTTTGACAAAAGTATCACTACTATTGAGATTTTTTTTCATATTTTTAGGGTGAAAGTGCCATTATTATTGACTTTTACGTAGTATTTTGGTGAAAGTGTCAATAACAGTAACGCTTTCTTTAAATTTTAGTTTTTTTTGGGTGAAAGTGTCATTAGTATTGACACACACACATTTTCTCTCTCTCTATCTCCCTTTCTCTCTCCCTTTTTTTTTTTCAATGAAAGTGTCATTAGGGTCCCGTTTGGAGTAAGAAAAAACAAGATAAATTGAAAAAAATGTAGTTTGGGTTTAATTTTGGCGCTATTTTTTTCTGAAAAATCGCAAACCGTGAGAACGGTTTTCCAAATCCGTTCCCACGGATTCAAAAAAATTCATAAAAAATAACAATAATGGTACTCATTTGAAAGTTCTCGACACGAAAAATATGATTGTATAAAAAATTTACACATTCAGTTGACCTATTTTCAGATTTTTTATTTTTTTAACGAAATATTGAAATTTTTTGAAATTAGTAATGGCAGAAAAATTAAATGTAAAAAAGTTGTTGGAGATTTATAAAAATTTATCTTAATGCCAAACGAGACCTAGAATTGACACCTCCTTCCTGCTTTTATTTATCTATTTATTTGTAAAAGTGTCCTTAGTATTGACACACTCTTTCAATAAAAGTGTCATTAGAACTGACACCTTTTTCCTGCTTTTATTTATTTATTTATTTATTTACTCTTTAGTAAAATAGTCAAGAATGCTCACAAAAGAAGGAGAAACAAGTCCAAAATAACCAATTCCATGAAGGCACTTTGAACACAAAGTCGAATTTAAGTCAGATTGATGAGCCCTTGTTTGGTAATGCTTCTGTTCTTTATTTTTCTACTTATTTTTTCACAATTTTGTAAGCTGATGACATAAATATGTTTATTAAATCTATTTATATTTTTATTTTTAAAAAAATAAAAACTTAAGCAGAAAAATATAAATAAAAAAAAGTATTTTTACTCTTTTTTTGGGTACAATTTTTTTTGGTACAAATATTTTGTTAATTTTGACATTTTGTCCAATTTTGTTTCATCATATTAAAATATTTTATTTTATTTAAATATTTTATTAAACTAAAACCATTTTTAATAGATAATATAATTAAAAAATTAATTTTATTATTTAAATTAATACGTAATATATTTTATTAATTTTATGATAAATAATTAAATTAGTTAATATGAAATATCTTTTAAATTGTTTTTAATAAGTAATAAAATTAAACTAATATTATTTTTAATAAAGAATATTATTAAAATAAATTAATTTAATTATCTAAATTAATATATAATGTATTTTATTAATTTATTTTTAACAAATAATTAAATTGAATTGATTAAATTAAATTAAATATTTAAGAAAGCATCAATGCCAGTAACACTTTAACTAAAAAAAAATTAAAGAAAACGTCACCGCTATCGACATTTTCATTAAAATATATAGAGTGTTTGAAGTGACAAAAAGTGAGATAATTTACGATAATTTGTGAGTTTGTAATTCGTACAATGAAATAAAAAGTAAATAACTTTTAAAAATTTTTAGAGATTTCAGAATTTTTTAACATTTTTCATTTCACCAAATGGACCTAAAAAATTTAAATTAATATATATGTGTGTGTGTGTGTGTGTGTGTCAGGCAAAAAGCGTCAATGATAGTGATGTTTTTGTCCCTAACTTGGCAAATTATTGGGTTCCAGGATGTTGCAGTGGATTTTATACTGCAAGGGCTGCAGTGAAATATCCAAATGTTAGGATTTAATCAAAAGATTTAATAAATGCTGTAATAAATATTGTTTGACAAAATCAATAACTTTTAATTAAATCTTGACCTTTCGATACTTCACTGCAGCCTCTGCAATGTAAAATTCACTGCAGTATCCTGGAACCCCAAATTATTTATTTAATTTTAGTAAAAAGTATCAGACAGACACATGTTATAAAAAACGAATCGAACGCTATAATAGAGGATTTACTACAACCGTTGCAGTAACATAAAACGGCGTTGTTTCGATATTTTTTTTATTCAAAACGGCGTTATTTTATTTAAATTTTTATATTCGAATATAAATTGTTATATTCAAATTTGTATAAAAATTTAAATAAAACACCGTTATTTTGAGGGAAAAAAAGGACGAAACAAAATCGTTTTTGAGTTGCTGTCAGCGGCAGCAATAACCCCCACTACAGCGCGCTCTTCCCCAAAAAAAAAAATTTGCATGGTCTTCCTTCTTACCCGTGATTCCAACTGTCTCCCTGACAAGGTCCGTGTACAAGTGGGTGGAAAGGGCGCAAGCCCCGGCAGGCCAAATTGGGACCCACGGGACGCCCATCTCGTCGGCCATCTCGCCGGCGAACCACAGGAACGCATCGGCCACCAGGCAGCTAATTCTCCGGCCTGTCTCCTCCTCTGCCGCCCGCATCACCGCCGTGAAGCTCTCCTCCGCAGCCTCCAGGAACAAGTTGATCTCCTCTTGAGGCTTCCCCGAGAACACGTATCCCTCCGGCACGCCGTCGGACACGGCGAATGCCTTTATGTTCCCCGGGTTTGGGCCCGAGAACAAGGAATTGATGGACTTCGCCGTGCTATAGAACGAGAAAGTGACGTCCGGGGCGGCAGCCGATACCCGGCAGACGAGGTCGAGGACTTTTGTGGGATGGGAGGCGAAGGGGAAAACAAGCACGGCGACATGTTGTGGCGGCGAAGGGACGGTGGTTCCCATGTTTTTTGGTGGTTTTAAGTTCAGTTTTGGCCTTGAATGGGTTCAGACACAGAGAGAGAGAGAGAGAGAGAGAGAGAGAGAGAGTCTGGAGTGAGCAGAGGTGAAGAGACGGAATATATGGAGATGGTTTCTGATTGTCTAAAAAGTTGTGCTTTAGTTAAAATGGGCTGGCATATTCATGCATAAACACGCATTCCATAAATATATGTGAGATGGAAGGGGGGTTGGGGAGTGGCGTTGATTGGGTTGGTTTGGGTTGTTGGGAGAGTTAAGCTAACATCATTGTGAGAAATCCTGACACTTCATAATAAAAATATGTTAATTTTTTTTTTAGAATTTTTAAAATTACTTTTATTATAAATTATTTAATTTTAATTTAACAATTCATAAAGTCCACGTGAGATTTTAATTTGACAACTCACTCATTTTGGAGCTATAAAAAGTACAAAATTTTACAAATTTTTACAAATATAAATTACGAGACTGTAAAATTTAAATTCTTTACTCACTCACTGTATAAAACTCGAGATATTAACTTTTTGTAATTTTATACAATTTTTTACAACTCCAAACTTATCAAAAATTATTCCGTGACGCTTAAGGCTAACGTTGTGGGCCGTTGACGTGTTCATTATCTCGAAGAAAGTGGAAGTACTGGATGGTGGTTCGGGAAGTTTGAAAATTTTTCATGTTTTACTGTTAAAATACAAAACTTTGTAATCAACAAATACTGTTATCGAAAAAAAAAAATCGGTAATCTACTTTAATTGAAACGTGAAATTAATAATTTTATGAATTTCGGAATGCAAAATTATTTTACGTCTTTTAAAAAAGTTAAAACTACAAGGAGAGAGGATGCAATTTTAGCCAAAATTACGAGATGAGATTGAAATTTCTATCTGATCAAAAATTTTAAAGTGGGAATGTGGTTTAGAAATTAGATTTGTCTTTAATCCTCCACAACACACACAACCAATAGTTAAAATGTTCAACAAAAACTTCAATTTTATTTTATGATTTTAGTTCACCAAATTAAAACTACATTCTCATTTCACGCTCTTAATTTTTCAAAAATTACGAAATTATTTCGCATTTTCGTTAGTAATACATTGGCAAATGTATTCTTTTGAATATTTGCTGATTTTTTTTTTTTTTTTGTATTTTAACAGTAAAACAAAAAAGAATTATTAAAGTTTGTGGTGATTTAGTTGCCCAATTAGTGATTAGTCTTGTGGAGAGGGAGAGAGCGGTTATTTTTTTGGGGTAAATTACACCTATTTTCCTTCTATATTTACATAATTACACTTATACTCCTTAATATTTAAAATTACAATTCTCACCCTTATTCTGAAATATTAGAATTGTAATTTTTAAATATTATTAACATTGACTCTCTTTATTAAATTAATCGTCAAAATTTAGCAGAAATATCAAACTAAATAAAATTCTAAATATTTTTCTTATTTTACTCCTCTCACTTTTTTATTTGTTTTCTTAACAAATTCTTCCTTTTTTATTTCTGCTTTTTTAACTTATTTTCAAGATTTACGTAATAAAAATTTGATAAAAATGTAAAAAAGGGAAGGGTAAAATAGGAAAAAGTATCCAAAATTTTGGTTACTTTGACATTTTCTATTAAATTTTAACGGTTAGTTTAACAGAAAAGGGGCAATATTAACAATATTTAAAAATAAGGGAGGTAAATGTAATTTTTAGATATTAAGAGGCATAAGTACAATTACTCAAATATTAAAGTATGTAGGTGTAATTTACCTAATATCTATTTAAGGGTATGTTTGGTGTTAGGGTAAAGGGGGTGAAACCGTGAAAATTTATAAGCATATTATTAACCTTCTTTTTATACAAGTTTAGAATCAAAAATAATGGTTAACTTACGATAACATCTACCCTGAAAAAATCAGGATAAGTGCTTCCGTATAACAAAGAAAGTTTACACTTCTTTTACCCCTGGCTCATAGCACTAAGAAATTAATTAGTTCATAATAATTATTATAAAATAATAGTTTATTTAATTAAATTAAAATGATTTATTTTTTAAAATATTTTATTAAGTTATCATTAGTATTAAACTAAATTAACGAATTACTTTAAAATGATTTATTTTACTAAATTAAAATTATTTTTTCTTAAATAATAAATTATTATTCAAATGGTTTATTAAAAATTATATCATAGAATTATTTTTAACTAAAAAATAATGCATTAAAATTTTATAAAAATTAAATTATTTCTTATTTGGAGAGGAAAAAAATCACATCCCCTCTTTGATACAGCCCCCTTTCCTCCATCAAACATGTGGAGAATGCCACAAAAGAACAAAATGTTAGAGGTTCAATCAGTAGTAGCCAGTCAGAAGTCCTCCAATGCTCAGGTTAGTGTTGAGTTCCAATAGAAGAAGAGAAAAAATCATCCCTCCAGAGAGAGATATATATCTACATATATGTTTCAAAACATATCTCGAGCCCCCCACCTAAATATATATATACGTACATATAAGTGTTCCAAAGCGTACGTCAAGCCCCCCACTCAGATATATATGTATATATATATTCCAAAACGTACCTTGAGACTTCATCTAGATATATATGTATATATGTTCCAAAACATACCTCGAGCTCCCCACCTTGATATATATGTATATATATATTTCAAAACGTACCTCTTTTTCTTTCTTTCTTCCCACTCTTTGTATACCAAGGGATGAGAGGATACTACATGCTATGGTGGCCCCTTATCATAATATTTGACCCTTAACTATTAAAATAATAATTTATTGTTGATGTAAATAATAAATATTAAATTTATTTGTTATTAAAATAAAAGTAAATATTGTAATTATTCAAAATTATTATCTTGAAAATAATGATTTATTATTGAAAAGAATAATAAACTTTTTTTTAATATTTAATTAAAAATAAATTAATTAATTTTCAATTAATAATTTATTGTTTAATCAAATAATAATTTATTATTAAGTAATTTTTTATTAGAAATTTTAATGGGTATGTAATTTATACAGATAAACTATTATTGATAAACCAAACAAAATAAAATTATAAGAATAAATTGTTACACTCATTCCACGTTGAATGTAATCATTATAAGTTAAATATTTTACCTTTTATTCAAACATATTTAAAAATAATGCATTATCCTCGAAGTTTTCACCAATATATAGTTTATTCCTATAATCCTTTACACCCATTTTTCTACCTAAATCAAATAGTTAATTAGTTTATGCTTGTCATATCAAAGAGTATGAATACACCCTAAGTGTAAAGTGATCACTATAATAATTTAAATTTATAAAACGGTGAAATACCATTTGTACCCACAGAGAGATGTATTGTGAACTCACAAATTCTTTTTCTCTTAATTAGTAAGGATCACGTAATATAAATAAAAAAAATATTATATTGAATTTGAAACAAACATACCTAGGCATTTTATCAAATACTTGGAAGGTGACACTATAATCTAACTTGGAAATTGTTGTGAAAAATTTAATCAATCTAAAAATAATTATAAAAAGATTTTAGATCAAATCAATTCAAGTAATAATTTCTATAGACTTTCAAGGAGAAATTAGAACACAATCGAACTCTTATACAAGAGTAGATCAAAATATGTCTATCATTAAAGCCCAAATAGAACAATGACTAATCAATTTGATTGTAAGATTAAGTTCACTTGGTTGAGTTTTTAGATCAAATGCTTAGAGTGCACAATTTATATAAAATACATGAAAGTCCTTTGTAGCAATCCTCATAGAAAATCCTTAAAATCGTGCAGTAAAATTTTAACTAAGCAACTCACATATAATGTATATGAAATATACAATTAAAAGTTAATCTAGTTACGTCAATTAGTAATTTCAAAAGACTCAAAAAAACTATTCATCATTCATTATAAATCTAAAGAAAATTAACTTGAAGCTCAAATTATGTTAAAAATCTACATCAATTCACCACTCTCCTTGATTTGAATCCAAGAAAGAAGACTACTCTCGTATCATAGTAAAAGAACTTCAAATATATATTTAAATTGGAACAATTTACAAGAGAATTCTTTAAAGAACATAAAAAGAAAATTTTCTTCTCTACCAAACAAGATCTAAACTCTGTCTCTACAAATATATAAATCTATTCTATCTAACTCTAACTCTAAATATCTTTATCTATCTATTTAATGTCTTTCTATATGTCCCTCATGAAATCCTAACTCATATTTATTGTCTCTTCTTCTAAAAATTACAAGAATACCATTAAATTCCCAAAATCTGGTCTATTGTTCGGATATGGGTTCAGATGAACCGTTGTTCAAACGCAGGGTCCAAATAGCCCTTCTGACACTTAGTAGTTAAAATTTCATCCTTCAAGCTAATCTTGCTCATTGTCATGCATACAAGCGTCCGAACAAGGGGCCGTTTAGACAAGGGTTTGAACATCTTTTTCAACACTTAGAATTTTCTTGATTTTTTCTCTGTTGGTACCTGAACTTAGCAATTCTATCTCAGTGTTTTATTTCAGTCTACGAACTTATGTGATTTTTTTTTAAATTCTTTTATTAAAATAAAAAAATAATAAAAAAAATTTGGCGAAAGTGCCTTAAATAATAAATGAGGAATGGTTAAGGGTATCTAATTAGATATTAACTAATTAAGTAGTATTTAAAAAAAAAAACTATGAAAGTAATGGGTAGTTAAAGGGTAGTTAAGGAAAATAAAAAATTAAATAAATGAAATTACTTAATTATTTATATGGTAGTCATAAAAATTTTCTTTTCAATACATTGAAGTTGTTGTTGTTCATAGGAAGTTTAGGGGTATTATGTGGTGAAGGAAAAAAAAAAAACTTCACAAAAAAAAAAAAAAAGATTTCATGAATTTCTAAGTTTCACCACTACCCTGAGTGTTTGCTTTATAATAATATAAATTTAGTGTACATCAAATTACATTAGAAAATGATTTAGGGACATCCAATATTACATTAGGCTCTACTTATTTAGGGACATCCAATATTCACTACAAGAAAAAGCATTTTTAGTGACCATTTTTTGCGACCAAAACTAAATTTGGTCGCTAAATATTAGCTTTTACCGACTAAATATCATTTGATCGCTAATAATTTATATTTAGCGACCAAATATAAATTGGTCGCTAAATTTCAGACATTTGGCGACCAATTGGTCGCTAAAAATTAAAATTTACTGACCAAATATTAATTTAGTCACTAAAGAGTTCTAAAATATTTCCCTCCATCTTTTGGCACCAACAATGGCTTTTGGCTACCAAAATATTTGGTCACGGAATATTTTCATAATTTTTGACATTTATTTTTAGCGATCAAATAAGTTTGGTAGCTAAATTCCAAGCATTTGGCGACTAATTGATCGCTAAAAGTTAACCTTTATCGATCAAATATTAATTTAGTCGCTAAAGAGTTCTAAAATATTTCCCTTCATCCTTTAGTGCCAACAATGGCTTTTGGCTATCAAAACATTTGGTCGCGAAAATATTTTCATAATTTTTGACATTCATTTTTAGCGACCAAAAAAGTTTGGTGGCTAAATTGCAAGTATTTGGTGACCAATTGGTCGCTAAAAAAATCTTTTCATCGATCAAATATTAATTTAGTCGCTAAAAAAATGAAATGGATAAATAAAAATAATTAAATTTTATTTCTTTCTCTATCTTTCTCTCAAACAAATTTATTTATCTCTTTGTATGATTTAAATTAGATTTCACAAATTTTATTTTAACGTTTATTTATTAACTTTAATTAATTTATAAAAATTATCAAAAATTATAATCATAGATCAATAAAAGAATGTTACCAGATTAATGTTAAAACTAAATTCACCAAATCAAATTTAGATAATTTGAATGTATAATCATTTTTTTTCAAAGTAAATATGTTGGAATAACCTTTATATAGTTTGTTTGACTTATAATCAAGTGAATATTAAATATTTTAATATCTAATAACTGTTTAGTGTAATTTAATATTAATTATATTAAAGTGACATTATTTTAAATATAAAAATAAAAATAACAAATATTATTTATTAATTTTAAGTAATTTCATTTCTTTATTTTTTTAGAACTTATTTCCAAATATAATCACCTGAAATATTTTTTTTATTAGAAATAAATTCTTAAAATAGTTTTCAAAAATTTTACTTTTTAAAAATAATTTTCTAAAACTAAAACTAAATGCAACCAAATTATTTTTAAAAATATAAATACAAAATGAAGAAAAAAAATATATAGTGAGCAATGATATAACTAAATTAAAAATATGTATTAAATATATGCTACACATACGAATTGGAGGAAAAAAAAACATTTAAAATTTTTTTTAGTTAAATATAATAGTTATTCATAAATTATTTACTAAATATCTATATAGTTTCATATATTATTTATGATTTCAAATTATTGAAACAAAAGTTAAAATAATTAAATAAAAATAATAAATTTTTTTATCACTTTTGCTAACTAATTAGTCTATAAAGTGGCATTTCTTGCAACCAATTGGTTGGCAAAAGTGTTAAAAAATTATTACAAAAAAGTTGTAATTAAATAAAAATTATAAATTTTTTTATCATTTTTGACGACCAATTGATTGCTAAAAGGGTACATTTGCCGACCAATTGGTCGCCAAAAGTGATAAATGTTTGTTTATATATACAAAAAAGTGTAAAATATATATACAAATAATAGTTTGGCCTAGTGGCCAACCACATGAACTTTCAAAGAAATGGCACGAGTTCGAATCTTAGCAACAACAATAAAAATCTCAAAAATATAGATTCAACATGCGGTGCAATAGTAGACTGACACGTGGTGGAATCATAGGTCGACACGTGGCATAACACAAGTTGCCATGTGACATGATGACAAGTCAACAAATGATGCCACGTGGCGCCACATTTGAATTTTTATTTTTTTTAAATTAATTCAGATTTCCAATTAAAGACCCTTTTAACAACTAATTAGTCGCCAAAAACTTTTGGTTGCTAAAGGATAAACCTTTCCTGATCAAATATATGTTGGTTACCAAAAGCGTACCTTTTAGCAACTAAAGTGTGGTCGGCAAAAATTATGCTTTTACCGACCAAATATATTTTTGGTCACCAATACCTTCTGCCACTAGCCTTTGCCGATAAACGGGCGACCAAATTATATTTGGTCTGCAAAAGTTTTAGCGACCAAAAAATAACTTTTCGCAACTAAATTTTTGGTCGCTAAAAGTGTTTATTGTTGTAGTGATTTATTACTTGCACCTAATCCAATTCAAATCCAATCTAATATATGCTACTAAATATACTTGTGATACTTAATATTGGCTACATTAGAAACAATTTAGAAAACAAAGAGGCATGATCAAAATTAGAAAGCTATAGTTATTCATTTGCATGCATTGAAAACTTATGCCACGAGGTAAAACTTTAGATCATACGTGTTATTCAATTTCATAGCAACTTGTACCATAATATATAAATAGCACAATTTGCCATTTAATAGTTATGTGAGGAGGGTGTTCCAATTGATCGGGTGTTTGTTTGGATGCGGATTCATAATCTCATGGACCCAGAGGTTGCATCTATTATAGTAAGTATTGGTTTTGTCCAGTAATTTTGTTTACCTATTACAAGATCTGTTCATTTATCTTTATAATTTTTACTTGTGTTTGTCTCAATGAAGAGAGCGGATACACCCCAAGTGCAAAATAATTAGTTGTAGCAATTTAAATTTGTAAAACAGTGAATTACCAGTTGTACCCACAGGGAGAGATACTGTGAACTCACAATTTTTCTTCTCTTAGTTAATAGGTGTCACACAATAGAAATAAAGGAAAATCGGGTTGAATTTTGAAAATGGATCCTACCTAGGCATTTCATTAAACACCTAGAGGTGGCAATTAAATCCAACTTAGAAAATTGTAATGGAAAATTTAATGAAACTAAAAACAACTATAAAATGATCTTTAGATCAAACTAATTCATGTAGTGATTTTTATGAATTTTCAAGTGGAACAATGACTAATCAATTTGGTTGCAAAATCAAGTTCACTTAGTTGAATCTCTAGATCAAACACTTAGAGTCCAATAATTCATATAGAGTACATGAGAGTTTTAGGTGACAATTCACATACAAAATCCTTAAGATCGAGAATGAAAATTTCAAATAAGTAACTCACATATAATGTATATGGAATGTACAATCAAGAGTTAATCAAGAAATATCAACTAATGATTTCAAATGATCTAAACAAACTAATCATCATTCATTACAAATCTAAAGAAAATTGAACATTGAAGCACAATTTATAACAATGATTAAATGATTTGGTTACAACATTTAGTTCATGTAATTGAAAACCTAAATCAAATACTTAGAGTGCATAGCTTATAGAAAGTACATCTAAGTTCTATATTAGCAATGCATATGCAATTTCTCAAGAAATTGTATGAGAATTCTAATTAGCAAATAACATATAACTTACATAAGTTATACGAACAAGGCTAGATCTAGAGTAAACAATTAACAATTTCAATAGATACAAACAATTCAATCATCATTCGTAGAGAATTCTTAAGAAAATAAAACATTGAAACTCCAAGTACCTTGAAAATCCATATATATCATTTACTCTCCTTGATTTGAATCCAAACAAGAGAACTACTCAATCATAGATGAAGAGAAACTTGAACTTGTATTGAAATCCAACATGTTTAAAAGAGAATTGAAAGGAAAATGAAATTTTCTCACTAAGCAAGCAAGATCTACTTTCTATCTCTACAATTATATATAAATCTAACTGATTCTAACTCTATATATCTAACTTTAATTCCTAATATTTAACTCTAAGTAATTACCATCTATTTATTGCATAAACTAATTGTTTGGAATGACCAAAGAGCCCTTAGAACTAACTGAGAATTACAAAAATCTATAAAGGACGCGCATGATTCGATCAAAAGTGCGCACAAGATGCCTTTTATGGTCTTGTTTGAACAAGGGTTCGAACCATCTTCTGCACTTAGTCGAAAATTGAAGTTACAAAGTTTGCTTTTCTTCTATTGTTCAAACAAGGGTGCAAACAGGGGGCTGTTTGAACCCTTTACCCTTGTTTGCACCATGGCCACACTTTAGCTTTTTTCTTAGCTTTTTGATGAACCACACTTCTATTGTTGGTACTTAGGTGTGCATAAGGGCTTGTGCGAACAAGGTTCGACAATTAGAATTTTTTCTCCTTTTTAAGCTCCATTTTTTCTTCTTTTTGCCTCACATTCAATTGGAGCTTCCTCCACTTGCATTTTTTTGTTGACTTGGCTTCCGATTGCTTAGATTTAACTCCTAAAAATTACAATCAATACAAAACACAAGTGTATGAGAAATATTCAATAAAACAAAACTTAAGTGAATGTATTTATACAATTAGCACATCAAAAAGGTGTATAAATGTACAATATTATGTACTAATCAATTTTCTTCCAAATTACACAGGTCCAGTTTGAGGCTCACTTGGAGGAGCTACCAGAAGAGGAATGCAATTGAAATGCAAAGCAGTATGGAATATTTTACTCCATCCTTGGATGGAATGTGCATGGATAGACACTCACTTATGGCACGGGCATACTAGAATCCTTCGCAGTGTAAGTAGAGTCATTCAGAGCTAGCTCTTCTCAGAGCTCAAGCATGTGTATGAATGAGGAGGTTGACGAGCAAATCCGGGTGCTTCGCCAGGAGATGGGCACACAAGTAGAGGAGATCTAGGTGCAGACGTAGGTAGAGATAGAGATTCGACTATCCCAGAGTTGTGGCTCCACCATTGATGCTTCAGATCCACATCGTATTTAGGTTAATAAGTAAAAATTTTGCATTTAAACTTAATTAAATCTTCATGAATGTATTTATGTTTTTTCTTAATCATGTATTGTTTCATTGTCAGTCCTAAATGCTGGCAGCAGCCATCAGGCAAGACACGAGTCAGTTTGTAAGGGCAGTCAAGATCCAGCAGGCTCGAATGATCAAGCTTAGGTATAAGTTTATGATTATTAATTTAACTTTCATGTTTAAGTTTATAATTTTTAATTAATTCAAGTATATAGTTAAATTTATTTTTTAAATCTAAGATTTTAGCTTTACGTATAGATTTTTTATTTATTTATATTTGTTTAGGAAGTTAGAAAGTTATATTTGTTCAACTGTATTTTTTATTTTAACTTTGAACTTAAAACTTGAAGAATAGGCTCCAACCTCCCACACCAAGCAAACGGGCTCTGGTGACCATGAAGCTCAAGGGACATGATCTCATGGCCATTAGTGAGATGCTGGAATAAATAGCATGTGAATCTGAGACCAGGGGTGCTCGTAATACGTGAAAGTAGTTTTACTTTTAAACTTTAAACTTTGAACTTGAAGAATAGGCTCCAATCGGCCAAGCTGAGCAAACGGGTTTCAGTACCTGTGCAACTCAATGCACACTATCTCATGGGCATTAGTGACCTACTAGAAAAAATGGTGTGAGAATTCGAGACTTGGGGTTGCTTGTAATCATAGAAAGTGCTTTTAAGCTTAAACTTTAAACTTATAACTTAAAGAATAGGCTCCAACCACCCAAATCGAGCAAAAAGGCTCCGATACCCATGAAACTCAATGCACAATATTTCTTAGACATTAATGAACTACTAGAACACACGATGTGAGAATTTGAGACCCAAGTTGCTTTTAATGTGTGAAAGTATTTTTAAGATTAAATTTTAAACTTAGAAATTAAAGAATATGCTCCAACCACTCAAACCAAGCAAATTGGCTCTGATGCCCATGAAACTCGAGGGACATGATCTCGTGGGCATTAGTGACTTGCTAAAACCAATGGCGTGAGAATTTGAGATTCGAGGTGCTCGTAATCTTAAAAAGTACATTTAAGCTTAAACTTTGAAGTTATAACTTGAAAAGTAGGCTTCAATCACCCAAACTAAGGAAACGGGCTCTGGTACTTGTGAAACTCAATGTGGACAATCTCTTAGACATTAATGACCTGTCGAAACAAATGGCGCAAGAATATGAGAATCGGGTTGCTTGTAATGCGAAAAATGCTTTTAAAATTATACTTAAAACTTGAAGAATAAGCTCCAACTACCTAAACCAAACAAATAGGCTCCGGTACTTGTGAAACTCAAAGGACATGATTTCTTAGGCATTAGGGACCTGGTGGAATAAACGGAATGAGAATTCGAGACCCAAGATACTCATAATGCGCAAAAGTATTTTTTAATTTAAATTTTAAACTTAAATTTTAATTACATCATTTTATTTATTTATATTGATAATTTTTATGACTAAGGGGGCATTTAGAGGCACAATTTTTAGTAATTTTTAGCGCAACTTTCTGTAACTTTTGGGTATTTGATAAAATTTTTGGTAACTTTTAGCAATTTTTAATATAACTTTTGGTAACTTTTAACAATTTTTAAAAATTTTTAACAATTTTTGGTAACTTTTGAGTTAACAAGTTACTGCGACAAAGTAGAAAAGTGACAAAAATTGATAATTTGCCAAATACTCAAGAACCAAAAGTTGATAGTTTTATGCATTTTTTTTGCACCTCCAAACACCCCTTAATAATATTTATTTTCTTCTTTTTTTAATTATATATATAGTTTTATTTCTAGAATTCTATTCGACATATTCATGTGATATTAAATTTAACACTTTGTAATATTGATTCAAAACTTTGTTCTTAGTTTGTCATTTTGGTGTGTGTATGATTTTAATATTAGCAATGAATTTCATAAAATTTTGCAGTATAAGTATAAACAAGTGTATAATAGAAAGAATAAAAAAAATTAGAAAAAATGATCATTAGTGATTGCCGAAGTAATTTTGGCAACGGTTTTTAAGTCACTTTGGTAGTTGTCAATGCTCAAATTACATTTTTACAATTTTAACATCTGGCAGTTGCTAATGTTTTGTCGTGATCGCTAATATGGCTGCCAGTGGGGCAAGCGCAAAGTGGTTGTAGAAGGGTTTTGGGTGGTCACTAAAACTCTAATTTTTAATGGTGATTAAAATTTAATGGTTGAAATACATTCATATATATTTTAAATTAAAAATTTATAAAAATATTAAGTGACATTTAGTTTGATTTTCTATTTTTTTTTTTATTTTATGTTTTAAAAAACTCAAAATAAGGAAATAGAAAATGCTCTATTTTGATTATTTTGAAATTTTTTTCTTTTTTTGGATTAAAAACTCTCAAAACGATTGTTTATTATTTCTCATTTTATGTGTAACAAATTTTCAAAATATATGTGGTCAAATGCATTTTAAACTATTTTCTTTATTTTCAAAAGTGCAAAATGAAACATAAATAGAAAATAGAAAATAAAAAATAAAAATAGAAAACAAAATATAAAAAATAAAACAAATAAACCCTTAATTTAACCGTCTAAATTTGAATTATTACCGACTTAATAGCAATCTTATTGCCAGCTTACCTCTTGTTTTGCCAGCTTACCTCATTTAAACAAGACTTCTTGTGGTGGCCGGAAGTTTTTTACCCGCAGCCTGTAAATAGTAGGCAATCGTCGAAATTTTGTCACTATTATTCTATCTTGAGATAAAAATTTTTGACAGTCCGATTGCTAAATAATTGCTCGAATCATTGTCTTTTGACTCGACGCAGCGGAATCAGCAAGAAAATACTCAAGTGCTGTCGTTTCGTTAGATATCCATACAAATCATCGTTTTGTTTCTTTCTTTTTTCTTTTTTTTTTTTCCCCTTTTTTACAAAAAGGTTTAATAAGTCGGTTTGTCGTTAAATTGATGATTTGGGACTTGATTTTACAATAAAGGAGAGAAATCAATTGTCAAACTGCCAATCATTTGGCTAGTTAACGTTAAATGTGATGTTTTTTGAACTTTGAAACCGAAGATTGAATAAGGAGGGCATTTTAGTCAATTAAATAATTGAATTGATAAACGTTGCAGGGCGTTACTCCGAATTTAAAGTGACTTCTCGCGGTGATATTTAAAGTTTACTCGTTGCCGAGACAGACCTCCTTTTGCTTTTCCAAATTCTTTTCTTTTTCTTTTTTTAGAAAAAGAAGACCCAAAAAAAAAAAAAAAATCTTCTCCGAACGGGTATATATCCCTATCATGTTGTAGAGATGGACACTGCGTTTGGAATGTTTGCCAACTTTTCAGATTTCGTCTACTCAACTTTTGGGTAATAATTAAATTTATTTTCTTACATTTTAAAATTTTTTAAATTATATAAGACAAAAATATCAGATTAACAAAAGTTAAAAAACTTTTTAGTGAAAAGTTAGGCTTTTTTTTCAGAAAATTTAATGTTTTCTTCCCAACTAAGTCGTAATGGATCAAATAATGATCTGTTTTTAGTTATTTGGCACGAAATTAACATGTACAAGTGTTTTTTTTTGGGGGGGGGGAAAAATCGTCTCCAAATTACTTTTTTGTTGTGTTTTTATTCTTTTCATTTAGATGAAGATTTTATTTGAGAATTTTTTATAATTGATTTAATAATATTAATCAATATTTTAATAAATAAATAATTATAAGTAAGAAAAGAAAAATATCATTTGTGCTTAAAACCCAAAAAGAATAAAAAAAAGATTGATGATCAAACATAGTAAATTTTTTAAGTTACCTTATTTTTGGTGTGTTTAGAGTCATAAAAAGTGAGATAAGTTATGAGTTCGTAATTCATGCAGTGAGATAAAAAGTGAATAATTTTTAAAAATTTTCAAAAATTTTTAGAGATTTTCAAAATTTTTTAAGAAAATCAAATGTTGCCTTAATATCCAACCGAAGCATATTAAATTAGTAAACTTCATATTAATAGTAGATGAAAAACGATGTATTGCTTATATTTTTAGATAAAAGAAAGATTGTAGATAATATAATTGGAATTCAGAAAATGCATTACGCATGCCGATAAAATTAGTGTAGTACGGGACACACTTTCCTCCTAACTCATTAGGCTTCCTATTTAAAATTTTGCTGCAATCTCATAATTAAATCAATCAAGTTTTAATTTAAAATATATTATAATATTTTTATTAAATTTCTTAAGAAGAAGTCAATCCGCATACTATCAAAATGGTGTAATAAATTTATAAATTTATTTATTTTTGGTAAGTAAATTTATAAATTTATTACTTCGAAAGAATAATAATTTATTGAAAAAAATATTTTATCTAAATATCATTATCGCGCTGTTTTGCTATCATTTTCCTATAAAAAAATTGACGTGATAGTATTTTGCAATCATTAATCACGAATTTGTTTCCAAAATAACCGCGAAGGATAAAGAACAAAAAATAAAATAAAATAAATCAGGGGCATTAATGTCATTACAACTGCTTACCTCATGTTAATTAACGTCATGGCTGTCAAAGGGTGGAGCGCGGATTCTTTGACAATGGCATTTTCGAAATTTAATCCATCAAAAGGGACAATAATGTTATGTTATGCTTTGCTTTATATATTTCGATCCCAGCCTCTGAGCTTCTTGTTTCTCTTTGAGCTTTCGGGATTTGACCGTTGCTTTTCTCAACGTCTCTCTCTCATTCTCAAAGGCTGCTTCATCTTATTCCCGCCCGCCATTCTCAGGTGCTTCCGCAACCCCCATCGCTTTCTTCTCGCTCTTCAACCGTTCACAAGAGGTTCGTTCTTCAACTTCTATCTCTCAATTGGGTTACCTTCCACATCTCCCCCCCCCCGATTCCTCAGATTTTAAACGTTAATAATATTCTCAATTGGGTTTTCATTATCTCTTGGATTCTGCGTTCAGATAATTGCCATTCTTGATCCCCTTTGATTGTTTATCATTGATCTGAGTTCTGAATTTTCATATTTCTTTCTTCTTTTTCTTTTTTTCTAATTCTCTGCTAAACAGAGTTTGGAAGCGCCCAACATATTTGGAGTGTGCTTTGACCGATAAAAAATAAAATAAAATAAAAATGAGGTAAGTTATGAATTCATAAATCATGAAGTGAGATAAAATAAAAGGTGAATAACTTTCAAATATTTTTAGAAATTTTCAACGGTAAAACGCACCTTGATTTCATGCTTTTGAATTAGTTTTATGTTTGGGGCTTTTTTTTTTTCATCACTTCTTATTTTGGGAAAAAATTCCTTGTTTGAAAAGAAGTTTTATTGTTTTGAAATATTAGAAGAGCTACTTTTATCCTCTTACCATAAAATGCCAATGCATGCTTCATATGAGAGGTAAATTTGTCTTTTGAGATTATTTAATTTATTTTACTTTTTGCATCATTGCTGGGTCTTTCAATTTCTTTTTCTTTTTTATATATTTGTAATTGGATCTCCTCTTTTTGTTTTATGGATTACTAATGTTTTTTATTGGATCTTAATCTAGGCCTGATAATTCCTCTCATTTTTATTTTTTTATTGTTTCATATCCTTCTTTCTAAAATTATTTCAGAAAGATGTAGAAATGATCTACTTTTGTGTCTCGGTTTTAGTGATTGTCGCATAAGGACTGTGGAAGTTTTCGGCTTTTGAAATGGGAAAATCCTAATTGATAAGAAAATTTTACCAGAAAAGAGTGACGTCAATGATGTGACAATGACCGTGTTAAAAATAAAATATGTTTTAGTAGCGTTCTTATTTAAAGTGATAAGCATACAAGTCCCAATATGCCGTTGTTGCTTTTTCTGGCAAATCTTCATGGTAGTATTGAATTATTCTTTGAAATAATGAGTCAATTTATTCCTTCTCCAAGTACCTGATATTTTCATAATTGTTTACCTTCTTTATGAACATATATACACCATAATTTCCTGTTAATTTAGTATTCTGACTGTTTGAGTTTGATTTCTCAGGAATAGCTTTGATGTACTTCTTCTGTTTCTTTTTGTGCTCTACATTATTCATGTCTGAAGCTTCTTCTTAACGAATTTGTCCTGAACTAGCTTCTGTTGAACAGCTTGAGCATTTCCTTGTGATTCTGGTTGCGAATATCGTGCTGAATGCACTGCAATTCGCTCACGATTTCTGCTTCAACTACAGCCTGAAGAAAATTGTGGAGTGATTTAGAAAGATAGAGATGGGATGTTCTCCGTCAAAGTTGGATAATGAAAAGGCCGTCCAGCTCTGTAAGGATCGAAAGATGTTCATTAAGCAAGCGGTTGAGCATAGGATGCAATTTGCCTCTGGACACATTGCCTATATCCAGTCCTTGAAAAAAGTTTCCGCTGCTCTGCGTGATTATATAGAAGGAGATGAATGTCACGAGTTCTCATTAGATTCTTACAGACTGCCCCCTTTCATGCCCATTAAAAAAACCAGTGCAGGCCTTGTCCCAGTATCATCAATGACGTCCTCGGTAATGCCACTCCAATTTGAGACCAAGTCATCTTTGAAAATGAACTATCTAAGGTCAGGTGGGAATCCATCAGTTGCTGTTGAGGAGAGGCCCCAGTCACCCGAAACAGTTCGTATTCAAATGTATTCCCCGGTGAACCATTATGGGATCGATGGGTTTTTTGCAATGCAATCATCACCCACAAATCCTTCATTCTTCTCTTCTTCTCCTCCCTGCAGTAGACCGAATTTGCCTCCCCCTTCACCTCAAACATCTCAATGGGAGCTCTTTTGGAACCCATTTTCATCGTTAGAGTACTATGGCTATCCAACTGGGAGCAGTCTTGAGCAGAATGTACTGCATGATGTCACTGGGCCAAAGAAGGTTCAAGAAGAAGAAGGGATCCCCAAATTACAACGGGAAAGTCCACGAGAAGAACTTGCCAAGAACATAAACATGCCAGAAGAGAGAGCTAATATTGATATGAACCGTGATACCAAAAATGGAACCAAAACAGAGGATGAGCTGGCAGGATTACAGTCCCATGGCAGTCAGAGAATGGAATTGTCAGAAAAAGCACAAAATGCAGCTCAGCTCAGTAATCAGGAAACGACAATGGGTGATCAAAAGGATAATAAGGAAACACCGGGGTTTACTGTTTATGTAGACCAAAAACCAACAAGCTTGGAAGAAGTTATTAAGGACCTTGAAGCCCGGTTCACAATCCTTTGTAATGCAGCCAATGAAGTCTCAGTTATTTTAAAGGATAGTAAAGCTCAATACTCACCTACCTCAGATGAAGTCACAGGTGGGGTTATTGAACTCAATTAGCTTTGTTTGCTCTTCCAGCAATTTTTTTCCTGTTATTTGGTGTTCAGTTGCATGCATATCATGATGGAAATTGTTGAATAAATCCAAATTTTATACCTGTCTTGGAAAAGCCATATAACACCTGAAATTAGATTAGATCTACAATTTAAAGAGAGTGATTTAGTGAGCTAGAATATTGCCCAAGGCTTATTAAGTGGTAATATGAATCAACATACAGTTTTATGAGATGAACGTGAATATAAATAACAAAAATGTAATCTATAATGGCTATTGAGATTAGGTACTTCTCCATATCTTTCTAATTGTGATGCCAGCTTTGTGCAATGAACATCACAACTAGCAGATTATTTGAATAATAAAGCCATATATAAAGATATGTATATATATATATTACACTAGAGGAATCCCTGCCATTGGTGGGACAAATCCCTAGATCTCCTAACCCACCCCATAAGAATTAAGAGCCATGTTCCAAGGGGGTTCAAACCGGTAACCTCTACTTCAATTGGTAGAAATCTTACCACTAGACTGGCAATCGAAGCCTGAAAATTAATCATAGACAATTTCATTTTTTGGTGCTGCAGACAATATGCTTACCTGAGATCATTTTTCTAGGATTTATTTCTCCTGGATTACATAATTGAACAAAATTCCTAATTAAGGCATATGAAGCATTCCCTAATATTAGCATCACCCACATTGTAATTTACCTTTGCTCGAGTTTGTAATTTGTTGCTTTTTTAAAAGTTTTAAGGTAAGAATTTACAAATTCTTGCTTTTGCAGTTGCAAAGATGTTGAATCCAGTAACTTTAATCCACTCACCTTCTTCTCGCTCATCCTCCTCAAGATTCTTAATCAACACTTCATGTTCCAAGGATGGGAGTAATGAAAGTTGTAGCAATTTCTCTGAGGAGTCGTCTATGCTTCCAGCTCGTCATCAGTCAACACTGGACAGATTATATGCTTGGGAAAAGAAACTCTATGAGGAAGTCAGGGTATAACTCTTAAACTTTTATCCATTAGCAACCCTCAAAGATGTGAATTCATGACTGCTACATTTTCATATTATCCCAACATGTTAGAGATGTGAAAGGAAACAGGAAAGCAAGCTAAAAATAATTTGTTAAACAAATGAGCTCTTTCAATGAGTTTTTAACTAACTAGCCTCATTCATACCAGAAGCCTATAATTTCCATAAATGCTATTCTACTAGAAAAATATACAAAAGTGCAACCAGAATGAGATGGCCGCAGTAGAGATGCAACAAAAATGTATTTGTATGTGTTTATTATTTCGAAGTGATAGACCTACAACTGTTGTGTTCCATGCCATTCTAGTCACTTTTCTAGTAGATTGTTCTGGTTGCATAGATTACTCTCCTATGGACACAAATTGTATGATGAGGTGAGGATTATAGCTGCTTCTCTTTTGGAATCATTTATCTATTGAAACTGTTGGAATAAAGTGGTAGCAAAAAATATGGGCCAGATATGTAATGTTCAAGAGGTGATTGTCATTTTTCTACTTATCTTTTGTTCAAAAATTAAAGGGAAAAAAAAAACAAAAAAGAAATGCTCAAAGGTATTTGGATACACGTGGGCCTCTTTAATGTGCATTGATTGTTGTCTATATTTTACTCTTAAATAGGCTGGAGAACGGGTTCGCATTGCATATGAGAAGAGATGTTCACAACTCAGGAGCCTAGATGGTGAAGGAGAGGAACCTTCAGATGACAAAACAAGATCAGCCATTAGAGATTTGCATTCCCAGATAAAGGTTTCAATACACTCAATCGAAGCTGTTTCAAGGAGGATCAAGACCCTAATAGATGAAGAATTACAACCTCAGCTTCTAGAGCTGGTACAAGGGTATGTCATGTCACTCCTACTTGCCCCAAATTGTCTCTGCATGTAGATGAAAGCATTCTCATTTACTGAATTAGATAACCTGGTGCTCTTTTGGAAATTTTCATTAATATTGTGATCATCAACATGATTCGGCTGAGACCGTGTACAAACATCAAATATCCCTTCAAATTCTTGATCAATCAGACTTCAAAGATGGATAATCCGTTCATATCACAGTATGTACCTTCGTATCTCCAAGTTAAGGGCAAAAGTTTAGTGGTTAGGAATTAGGACTTTGGTAGTGTTGGAATTCTTAGTATTAATCCTACTAGATTATGCCAAATGAAATTTAAACATTATCCATATGTTATTTCATATTCAAATTGAGATACCTGCACCACATGTCATAATTTGAGACGATTGAGTAGATACTGCATATTACTTGAACCTTTCCCAAATTTATCATGCATTAGTCTAATTAACCACAAATAAATAAATAAATAAATAAATAAATCACATTATTCACATATGAAAAGAGTATCAGGCTTAATTATTAAAAAAAGAAACGGATGAGAGAGAGAGAGAGAGAGAGAGAGAGAGAGAATGGAAGAGTATCTGACTTCAAATTACTCTCTTGGTCCTTCTTTACCTGTCTTACTTGCTCCTATGGAAGTCTCATTGTTTTAAAATTTAGTTCTATAGTCACTTATCCATAACACAATTCCGAAAAAAGATCATCCATCATAACACAATTCCAGAAAATGACCATCTGTCATTCAAAGATTCTTTCTGAAACCTGTGCATGGTTAACCATCGCACACAAATGGGACAAAGGGAGAACTTACTTAGGTGTTTCTATTTCATCTTATTAAATATGGATTTACACACACCCACACAGGCGGCAAGAAAATTTTATAGGATTTTCTTTCATGGATGGGCTTTAATAGTCTTTGTTCAGTCAGAAAGAAACTACAAACAAATCCTTCCCAAGTGCTATCTGGGGGTGCTTTTTTATTGTCATAATCCAAGCATGGAATAAATGATAATATGATGAATGAGTACATGATCAATTGGATGACCTTCTAACTCAATAAACTGCACAAATCCACTGAATGTTCACACATATAAGTTGTAAGGACAAACAGTTACTCCATGTAAACATCGTGTATTGCAGAAATTAATTGTTTTGTTCTTGAACAAATAGGTTAGCGGGGATGTGGAAAGTGATAGCGGAGTGTCACCAAATGCAGAAGCAGACACTCGACGAAGCCAAACTCTTACTAGCTGCAGGCGCCATGCCTTTGAAACCATCTGAAACGAAGAAGCAGCACACCACCATGTCACCTCCCGAACAACACCAGCTAGCATGTTCAGCAGCCAACCTTGAAACCGAGCTGCGAAATTGGCGAGCCTGTTTTGAGTCTTGGATCACTTCCCAACGTTCCTACGTACACGCACTTACAGGTTGGCTCCTCCGCTGCATTTACTCGGATCCTGATGCGTCGAGGCTACCACCACCATTGTCTCCTACTAATCCGACTGACGAGGCCCCGCCAATATTCAGAATATGCATCCAATGGTCTAGGTTCCTTGATGACATCCGTGAGGTTCCCGTGCTTGAAGGACTGGACTTTTTTGCTTCAGGGGTTGGATCCTTGTATGCCCAACTAGTACTAAAAGACGATTCTTGGCAGACCCCAGTCGGGGCAAAGCGGTTGGGAGGTGGAAAAATGGAGGTGGTGGAAGAGGTGATGACTGCAGAGAAAATGGCTGAAGTCTCTATTAGGGTGCTCTGCGCTGGAATGTCAGTGGCTGTGACCTCTCTCACAGAGTTTGCTAGTGGTTCTGCTGAAGGATATGCTGACCTACTCAAGGCAATACAGCTTGGATGAGACGGGGATGTAATTTTTCTTTTTTTCTTTTTTATTTTATTTATTTATTTTTTTTGAGTGTTGATTTATTTTTACAAATATATCTTACCATATAAATAGAAGTAAACTTGGGTTCTTATTTGATTTTTTTTTTCCCTCTGTTTGTTTGAGGAGAAAACCATGGAAACGAAAAGAAAATTGCAAAGTTGAGAAAACTAGATGGGATAAGCATGGTAGCGGGTGGTAACATTTCTTTTCCTTCGCCTTTCTCTTTTTATTTTATTTATTTATTTATTTATTTATTATTGTCATGCAAACCTGTTTGGTCATGATAAAGTTCTTAGAAATACAGCCTTGAGAAATGTAATTCAAAACCTCAATACTGATTCACATTATTAGATCTTGAATATTACTGGGAAATAAATTCTAGGGTAAATTTGACATTGCCCTGATTTTTGTTCCAAATCTTAATTCAGGACTTGATTTTTTGTTTTTATATCAATTAATGATTTAGGCTATGTTTGGATCGTGAGAATAGAAGGGTATCCATTCCCACTTAATTTTTATGTTTGGTATCAAAAAATTAGGTTAAAATGCTATTCTTTAGTAATAGCTATTCTCGCATTAAGTGTGAGCATTTCATAATTTAAGTGATGGAATAGTCATTTCATTCCAATCAAGATTCAGTTCAAAAAATGAAAAAAATATAAATAAAAAAAACTACTGCTTTGCGATAACAAATTTCTTTCAATCACTTTCATGGTTTGTAAAATGATCATTTTACTTTTGAACTTTATTTTTGGCCCAGTTCAGGCTATAAAATATGAAAAACCTAAATTGCAAGTAAGAACTATGAATTTTGAAAAGTAGTGACCGGATTATACGAGTTAAAAAACCTCCAAGGCAAAATTTATAGTTTAAAAGAATTGTTAAGAAAGTTGATTTTAAAAATCAATTTTGAAACATTAGTCTTTGATTACGAAAAAAATTTTTGAAATTCAACAAATTATGGAGATTTTAGAAAATCTTCCGAAAATTTAAATTTGCAAAAGTAATAAGTTTTATGAAGAAGTTAAACAAGCTCTTGCAATAGCATTATTCTCAATAATTATTGACAAGTATGTCAATCATTAAATGATTAAATCAATCCTCAAAAAATTTATGATAAGATAAAAAATGATCCAGTTTTTCATATCAGAATAATTCAGTTCAATCTTTAGTTAGACAATTGGAGATTCGAAGCAATTAATTAGGGGTAAGTTAAAAAGGTTATTTTTAATCAACTGTATGCAATAGCTCACCAAGATTTTTCAGCCAAAATCGAAACAATGATCAACAAAATCCCTTATGCCTTTAAAAGAAAAGTCATATTTTTAAAGTTTTCAATTCTATAGGATAGATGTACAATGAACGTTTCTATGAATCATATTAGATTAGGACGCTAAGGGAATACTCTCCCCCTTATATACTTATGTTGGGTCTGTTTAGCCACACCAAAACTCATCAAAAGTCACAAACTTTAACTAAATTTTGTACTTTCCTCCAATCAAAAATTTTCATATGTCACCTTTATATCATATATTTCTATTTTTATTGTACTTTTTTTTCATTTTTTATCTACCAAACAGGCCCGTTATCTCCAAGAAAGATAATAAGAAATCTAAAGCAGAAGACTATTTCAGAAGAACAAATTTTACTATGTAGAACTGGTATACAACGCTATAATTTTACAAAACATACCAGAAAAAGCATATGGTTACAAATGACAAAAGATTATTTTGTATCTCCTATTTTATTAATGTTTGGAGCAACAAATAATCAAAAAGATTAAGCATTAATTTTTTTAAATAAAATTAGTCAAATGAAAATTAATGATTTGTTAGAAGTAATAATTTATCTCGATAACATTATGAAAAATTTTAAATAGAATTTGAATTGGAAGCCATTGTCTATGACAGAGAAGAAGCAAATTATTGGGAGAATTTGGACAAAGAAACTAGCATAATGTAGAGAAATAATGAAAGGCTAACAAAAATTAAACCATCACAAAGCGCAGTAGACCAACTAGGATAACTACTAAAAGAAAAAAAAAATAAACTTTTTAGAGCGGGTTATGTATGATTGTAACTTTATCAACACATGACAGAGCTGATATTATGTGAAAGAATCAACTTTAACAGAAAAAAAAAAAAAAAAAGATTCCATAATTATCGTAGTATTGTTATCTTTTTCCTTTTCTTTTATTTCATTTTGTTTTAAGTTTGGAATTTAAAATTTGAATTTTGGATCTATAAATTGTAATCCATTCTACAAGGAAGAGGCATAAATCGAAAATTTTATGCCTCAGTAATATTTCCATCGAAGCCTTTGTAATACTTCCACTATGTAATACTAGTTCTGTAAAAAAACCTTTGAGCATCTAAGAAATATACTAGCCATGTTTTAATAACATTTAATGAAAATTTCGAAATTTCTTAGTATTCCATCAATTAGTATAAAGCCACATGATATAAGGGCCATAATAATATATCCATTTTATACTATGAAGGTATGGATTTTAAATACTGTATGTTTTTTTTTTTTTTTATAATTATTATTGTAGTCCAATTTGGTCCCAGGCAGTTATTTTGTTACTTTCTAAACTTGTAAGACTACGTAAGATCTGAATGTAACTTGTTGAAATGTCAAAGGAGTGTACATGTATGTAATTGTTTTCTTTGATTGTGAAAGCCCAAATAATTGTAATGAGATGCGTTTCCATCAAACTTGCTTTAAAGACAGGCATAGCGCACGCTGCTAAATCTTCTAAAGTGACTTCGGAGGCTTCATATTCAATAACTTAAGAAAGTTCAGAGATAAATCGTAGCCTTGCTTGGAGAGTGGCCTTTTGGAAGTTCGAGATAAATCAGCCTCGCTTGTAGTGGCTTGTTAAATACATGAACTACGTATTTCGCCATTAAGGGATAGCAATGAGCCGCAATCCTAACCAAAAACAGAGTTGCCTCGTTCACAATTTTGGGATAAGGAACCAACATCTAATGACTCGGTCTAAGTCAGGGGAGTTATTACAATATCTCCTAATTTCAATTTAGGGAAAAAAATAGAACCATGAAAAAAATCCCCACACCACGACACTCACTTTTGCTCACGTTTGAATAGTTCAACTTTTTAACTTTTAACAAACATAAATGGACCTAAAATATAATTTCATACTCCGAACTCATATTTAGTGTAAATAATTAAACTTAAACTCGACAAAAAATTAATTTAATTAAAAGAACGCTCAAATTCAACTCAAAATATAATCAAAGTAATCCTGAACCCTTTTTTTAAACTCATTAAGCTCAATAAACTTAATTCAAACATGTTATTACTAGATTCGGATAGGTTAGGCTGTCATGGATTAAGCAGGCATTTAGCAAACAACTCACAGTTTAGATGAGAATTGACCACGAACATGGCATAACATTCAAAATCGGTGGTATTAAACCAAACTTTGATAGAAATCTAAACCCCACCGGAAGCTGAGGGCTGTCCAATAAAGATTCATTCACTGCATTGACTGCCATAAGATTCATCCTAAACACAAAAATCAAAACTTAATCTTCAAGAGACATTCAAAATTTAGTAGTAGTAGAGCCATTGTGTATAAAGCTGCACTAATCAAAGAGTGAGAAACCCATGTCCTCATCACTTTCTTCTTTCTCTTCCTTTTTCTCCTCAGCTGGTGGTGCATCAGCAGCAGGGGCTCCACCTGCAGGAGCTGCGGCAGCAGCTGCTCCACCCCCAATGAAACCACCACCACCTCCTCCACCAATAATCACCTGCACTTGAATCAATTCAAACAAACACCATCTGTAACAAAAGGCTTAAGATCTCAAATGCAAGGAAACTTTCTTTTTTTTGGTGGGGGGGGGGGGGGGTGTGTGGCAATATGATCAAGTAAAAAGCAACAGAGACAGCACAACATAGGTTAAACAGCTTCTAATAACTGCAAGTAAATGTGTTATAACTTCTTTTGCGTGATCAATATAGGAAAACAAGATCAAACAAGTACAAAATGAATAGCAGGGCCAAGCAAACCATTCTATCATCCAACAAGTGCCTAAACATAATCTTTGGGTTTGTTTGGAGTAAGAAAAAATGAGATAAATTGAGATAAATTGTGGTTTGAGGGGAATTCGTAATGCGTGCAGTGAGAGAAAAAAATTAATGTGATATAAAGTTAACAGAGATTTATAGAGTTTTTTGGAGATTTTCAGCAAATTTTTGCAAGCCAAACGGACCCTTTATTGGTTAAGCAAAAACTTCAAAACAAAACAAAATGTGAGAGAGAGAGAGAGAGAAAGAGAGATGTTCACAAAAACTATGATACCCTCTATCAATTTGGAGACTTGTCTTCCAGTGAAAATGATACCAAGCATTAAGTAATTCAGAGAGCTCTCTTTTATCGAGATGTAACGCTCAACTATTGATTTTATTTAATGAGATCACAACATTAATGATCATATCATGGATGCATGCCACTTCATTAGATAAGAAATCAATGTTAAGGTGCATTCACAGTAAATAATTAGACCTCTTATAAAATTAATGGACACTTGTCCAAATTGAACACCCTATTAACATGGGTCAGACACTCATACGTGTGTGATACGTGTTGGATACTTATTGAAAGTAGCCTTAATCTTTTTTTTATGGAAGTTTAATATACAAATGCGTGTCTATTATTTTCTAAACAGAAACATGTCACATGTCGAATACTTTATATTTTTAAGACAGGTACATGACACAAGTCAAAAAAAAAAAAAATTTACAAGTGTCTTTAAATAGAGAACCACAATCTCCCCATCAATTATTATAGATATGTGTCAAACATTCATTGAAACATATCTTATTATTATTTTTTTTTTAAATAGACACATCGTAACCACTGACACCTACCGTGTCCCTAACAATTATTACTGACATGTGATGAACACTTACAGAAACATGCCATATTATTTTTATTTTTTTTATTTTTTTAAAGTAAACATCCAGACACATCCTGACAATTAATTTCCAATTTAGTGATGTGGCATATGTCAATAATATGGAAGGGAAGTCTCCATGAAGAGGATCTTGATCCTTCAAAGTATTAGGTGTCATTTGGAATACCTATTTTGAGTCCATTTTCTATTTTACAATTTTAAAAACAAGGAAAATTGATCAAAATGTATTTTGTCAATTGTGTTTTTGAAAATCTGTTTTAGAAAACAAAAAATGAATTTACACATATTTTCATCCCAAAATAAGGAAAATCTCAAAACATGAAAGACAAAAAATGTCAAACCAAATGTGTTGTCTGTTTTATTATTTTGGGATTTTCAAAACATAAACACATAAAACAGAAAATAGAAAATAAAAACAAAAAACAAAAATAGAAATTAAACTAAATGGCACCTTAATGATTGATTTAAAAAAATACAAATTTTCTCACTGAAACAATTTGACAACCTCAAAGTATGAACTACCCTTATAATCAAATACAATGGAGATTCATTGATAGAAAAATAATATACGTCGTTAAAATTTTGCTTAAATAGGTGATTTACAATACTTCAAAAGATTCAAATGGAGCAGGATCGTACACTCAGATAAATGATCAAAAAGATCATGTTTGAGAATATTTCAGCATATGATATTCTAATAAAACAAATAGATCATAATTAAAACTTCATCTCAATGAATAGTCTCGTCGAACACATCAAATCCAATAATTACTTAAAATCCAAACTCCCAATACTCAAGTAGACATCCATCAAACATCTGGGTAGAGACTCAACATTCACAAACACAATAACCAACACAAGTGCCACAAAAACAAAGAGGTTAACCCTAAAACTTAGAACCAAGAATCTTTACTGAAGCAATGCTTGAAAACGGTTAAACGGTAATATCTAATCAATAGTACGCCATAAACAAATGGAATTTTTAGGGTTTCAGTTTCTACAGAAGCAAACAGAAATAAATCAAGAACAAAGGAGAAGGGAGAAGTGAGATCAGACCTGGAAAACAGCGGAAGAAGGAGTAATAAGAGAGAAAGAGGACTGGACACCGCCAGATGAGTCAGAAGAGAGGGCGGCTTGGACGAGCTTCCTCTGCAATTCGAAGGTGGAACCAGCCGAGGCTTCGAGGTCACCGGAAAGCTGCTTGGCGTTCCACTCGTCGCCGGAGCTTCTGCACACGAAGGTGAACACGCCCATTGTCTCTATCTGTCGCCGCAGAAACCCTGATCCGAGTAAAAATTTCGAAACTCTAAAAGAGGACGGCTACGAGGTCGGACTGAATATTCTGGCTTTTATAGGCGCATAGGTCGATTCCAAAACCCTAGCGCACCGATTGTTTGCGAAAGGAATGTGAGAAGTCCATTTTGCCCCCAATCGTATCCTCCGAATTAGATGCAACGGCTATTCAGGGCTCGAGAAAATAAATAAATGATTATTTATATGTTCCTGTAAAATTTAAATTTTTTATGTAATGTATTAATTATAAAATTGTAATTTTTATGTCATTTATATTAATTTTTTCACTCCAAATATCCTCATTGTCTTCCACTTATTAAAGTATTTCTCAAAATTATCGTCATGCAATTAAAATTTTTCACCACCACAATTTTCAGATAAAAGCCATTAAAGTGTACTTTTCTTAGGGTCAATCACTTTAAATATAATAATTGATTAAGATACACTTTTTTTTTTAAAGGTATTAAGATGCAGTTTTATTATATATTTTGGTAAAAGAAATATTTTCCAAATCTACATAATAAAAATAGAACGATTTTTAAAAATACCACTCTCACATACTAAGATCCAACAATTAAGAATTATTTTTTTATTTAACGATTAAGATCATTTTTATATTTTTAATTTCTTACTCAATTTTTATTTTAGCGGATCACTACCATCTATCTCGCGAAATAATTTAAGCATTTTAAATTTTACAAGGTGGAGATCATATGTAAGTTAAACTGCCAATTATAATTTCTAAGAAGTTGAACATTTCAATTAAAGCATCATAATTTATGTTTTATTTTATAGTGCTTATCGAAAATTAATTGGAGAGAAAAAGAAACCAAAACACTTGTAGTAACTATTACAATCTAAAATTTTAGAAAAAAATAAAAATCTATAAATTATTATAATTTTTTTGATTTGAACTTTTTGTCTAAAGTTTCAACTATATAAGAAACTTAATATTACTATTGTTTAGAATGTCATAAGTATAGGTTATTACTAGTACATAGATAGTTTGCAGAAGAAAAATAATCACCCATAAGAAATATAAACATAAACATGCTATGTGTCTTAGGACTTATCCCTAATAAGATAGTTATTGAGAGAGGAAAACCTAAAGTGCATACATGCCACACCTACATTCCATATTAGCAATATAGGACGCATACAACCCATGCTAAATATCTTCATAAAATCCTAATGAAACATCACATTGAGCAAAATAAACAAAAGTCCTATGGAATCTCAAGTTCACTGGTTTCTATTAATTCCATAACTTGCTTTCTTTACTAGGATGTTTGGATAACAATTTTCAGTCCATTTATCTAAATCCAATCAGATATCCGTCAAAGTCTTGATCCACTTGATCCAAGTGGAGGACATCAGATTACACAACAACAAACAAATTAGAATAATAAAACAAAACTTTGAGACTTAAAATAAAAAAAATCAAACAATTTCTTTTGTAATTAGACTCAGAATCAAAACTACGCAACTCAAGGATGAGTTTATGTGTCACGCCTCGGATTTTCATAACTCGAATACTTGGGTTTAACTTGGGAGTTTTATCAAGTATAAAGATAGAATGACAATACCATACTGTCACGCTCCGAATTTCCTCCAAACTCAAGATTAACTCGCAATAATAAATTAGGGTATTCAAAATATCTAATTTATCCTAAATAAGTTATAAGCCATTAGACTAAATTTTTTGGTGGAATTCAACTGTATTGTACAAAATAAGGATAGAAAATAGTATACAGAACCATCTAAGTGTTCCAACCACACGATTAATATCATATCAAATAAAAGTAAACCAAATCTAAACTTAATTATTATAATCATCCAACAATTATTATACAAACCACAATTATAAATAGAGTCTTCTCATGATGCACAAAAAAATAATAAATAAATAGTTGTTGGTAAGATATTCAAGAGAAAATAGTCTTTCTTCATTATCTCTACGTTCAATGTCTTGAAAAATGTTTCCCATGACAGGGTAAGCCATTAAACCTTGGCAATCAAAATATCCTTAGAACCTATATGCAGTGGTCATAATATTACACTGTATCGTGTGACCTAACACAATGAATGTGGTTAGGCGGCATACTATTCATGCAACAAATAATTTAATAGATCCTAACTAAACAATGTAAATTGCGCTTACAATAGTCTAACAAGTCCATCACTGTAACTACTATTTCACTTACGTGTCAAATATTTTACTGTTATTACTTTGTACCACAATGAAATCGATGTCGCAGTGCAGGGATATTAGATTCAAATCTTAGGATCAAACCCTAGAGCGATATAGATTTCATGTATATTTTTTTCTACCTTTTCATCTAAAATAATCATCAAAAGAAATTAAATACAATTAAATAATTCCAACACAGTATTTCATACATAAGTAAAAGAAGTTGCTAGTCATAGTAAAATTAGATAAAGGGGTTTAATCTAAATCCTCCTAGGATTATCACATTCTTATCCTCCTTTACTCCCAGCCTTGGGAGTCTGTGATTTTGAGAGGTGTCACCTACAAAAAACCTAGCCATTGTGACTGGCTACTTAATTGGTTGGGTCAGAAAGGAGCATCTCCCAAACAAAACATATATGTTCCCATCTCTGCCTAAAAAGGTCATTTCTATTCACCCATCACCCAATTGCCAAAGATAACTTTAACACCGAATGCTTTAAATTTATTTTTATCCTTTAACATTTCTGAAAGTATCTTGTATGGAAATAAGACATTTTCAATAGAAACCAATAATGTTCTTGGGTGATGAATCATAAGTGGGATCATTTAGTCACATGCATTAAAATTCTAAGTATTTCATCTCAATCCATCATTCAATCATAATTCTAAACGAATCAAAGATTTAATACAGTCGCAAATATTGCCATCACAAAGATAGATACTACATATATATGAATAAGTATTAATTAGTTAGAATAATTTAAGATTCGAATTAGATTAAGCTAATTCTTTTAACAAGTTTGCTAGAGTAAATTTAGTAAAAAAAATAAAAATATTTCTATTAGAATATTAATTAAGCCGAGGCCGGTGGCTTCGGGAAGGCGACTCTAATCACGATTTGAAGTCATGAATTCAAACCCCAATGGTTTTGATCTCGGTTTTTATCTCTTTTTCTTCTTTATTTTATTATTTTATGGAATATAAAATAATAAATAATTCTTTGGGCTTATGTTTAACCCTAGAAAAATTTCTAAGTTTTAATTTATTCCATTTTAGGTAGCAAAGTGAACGAATCTATACTATAATACTAAAATAATGTATTTTCTCTCTCCTCTTCTCCTTCAATTCAATCCTAGGTGGCATGCCTCTTTAATCACCATTCTACTTTTTTTTTATAGATTTTTGAATTATTTTTTAATTTCTTTCATTCCCTCTTCTTCTTTTCTCTTTTCTCATTCACAAAACCATTATTTTTTTTTATCTCACATTGCTCAAAGACCACAACTTTATTTTTTCCTTTGCCTATAAAAATACTAGAGTTGTGGTATGTGGTTTTAATAAATCCAAAAGAAGTCATGGGTTAAAAAAAAAGACTCACTTTCTTGGGTTCCGAAAAGAATCCACTTTCATGGGTTCCTTAAATGGAACTTATTTACTGGTTCATTGTAGTTGTAAAATTTACTAAATAATTAATTCAAGTTAAGAAAATTTAAAAATTATTAAATATTAATCAAATTTAAAAAAACATAACATCTCTTATAATAATAACTCTTTTTATATCTTAAATTTAAAAATCATATGAATAAAGAGTTCTAAAAGGTGATCCACTTGCTTATAAATTTAAAATGGTTATAAATTTTATATATTTCAAATACATTAATAATTAAATTAAAAACACAAATAAAAATTGAAATAATTTGTTTAAATACAAAAAAAAACACAAAAAAATGCATATATGAAATTTGTTATATCTTAAATTTAAAAAAATAAATAAAATTTGAAATATTATTTAAACCTGTGGATAATTTAATTTTAGAAAATTTTCTTGAAAAAATTTTAATTTTAATTTTAATTGATCACATCGATAATTTTTAACTGCTTAATATAATTAAGACTAATATTATTTCTAACTTTGCAAAATGAGCTAAGAATTAAAAAATAAAAATGTATATTAAAACTAACAAATAGTTTAAAACAAAAAAAAAAAAGATCAGGTTAATTAGGTAAGTTTATGATTTAGGATATATTCTAGAGCAAATTTTATTTTTTAGGATTAGATTAGATTGAATCGAGGTTTGGTAAAAAAATTAACTATAACTATTTTATGAAATTATGCAATTTTATTAAAATATTTTCTCATGTATTTAAAATTATATTTTCTCTATAAAAATTGTTATACAATTCCGTGCATCGCACGGGTCAACATTAGTCAACAATTAAATCCATGTGAGATTACAAAACTAATATATTCTAAATTTGAATTTAATTCAATAGGTAAATAACTTTAACCACCACAATAATCTAGATTATTTCTAAATATCATATCATTTATAATCAAACCCTTATTATATTGGAATAGGGTTCAGCTTCAAGATGTTCATAAATATCTATGGAATTATTCCAACATTTAAGAAAATAATTAAATATTTAAATAAATTTTATTACATATTTAAGAAAATCCATTGTCCTCCTATTTATTTGTGCTTTGCATGAAGGTTTTATCTAGGATCATCAATAAGAAGATTGCTTCTACGGAGGATTTCGTTTTCATTGGAGATGTGGAAAGACCAGCTTGTCTCACTTTTGTTTTGCTGATGATTTAATGTTGTTTTGTCATGGTGATCAAACTTCGGTTGGAGTTCTTAAAGATGCTTTGGATACCTTTTCTTGGAGTTCTTAAAGATGCTTTGGATACCTTTTCTTGGGTTACGGCCTAATATGCATAAAAGTGACATGTTTGCTTCTGGGATGAATGATGAGGTTAAGGATCTGATTGCTACGACGGTGGGCTTTAGATGAGAAGGGTTGCCATTGAAGTATTTGGGTGTCCCTCTGCTCTCTTCCAAACTTCGTGCTATGGATTGTGTAGATTTGGAGGGTCAGATACTTAAAAGGCTGAAATCTTGGACTAATAAGTTTCTTTCTCTTGCTGGTCGTTTACAACTCATTCAGTCTGTGTTGTTTAGTATTCAATTGTATTGGTGCTTTCAATTCATCCTGCCTGCTAAAGTTATTAAATCTATTGAAGCTAAGCTGAGATCTTTCTTGTGGAAAGGTACTTCTCTATCTGCTACTGGTGCTAAGGTTGCTTGGGATGAGGTTACTAAACCTAAGAAAGAGGGAAGATTAGGCATAAAGAAGATAAAAGATTGGAATAGAGTTGCAGTGTCTAGGTATGTTTGGATGTTATGTGATCTGTCTTCTACCTCTTTGTGGGCTCAATGGGTTCATATGAATTTACTGGGGCATAGTCAATTCTGGATAGATAAAGCTCCTTGGGATTGTTCCTGGACCTAGACAAAGATTTTGCAGTTAAGACCTCTTATTCGAGATTGTCTTACTTATAAGGTTGGGGATCGCAGATTTCTTTCTTTATGGTTTGATCCCTGGTTACGTTCGGGCTCTATTTGTGATTCTTTATTTGCAAGGGTGATTTATGACTCTGGACTATCCAAGTTTGCTAAGGTGGCTAATATTATTCGAGATGGTTGTTGGGCATGGCCTGGAGTTAATTCTAATGAGCTTATGGATCTCAGGGAGTTGACTAATTCCTTACCACAATCGAACCCTTCAGTTGGTGATAAGGTATTGTGGCGGCCTACTAAAGGGATGTTCACCATCAGATCTGCTTGGGAGCACCTTCGTGCTCATTCTATTGAGGTTGATTGGTATTCTTTTATGTGATTTAAATATCACATCCCTAGATATTATTTTATTTTGTGGTTGGCAGTGCATCATAGATTGTCAACTCAAGATAAGCTTATTTCTCATGGAGTTACTCAGCCTACAAAGTCTATTCCATGTGATGATGGGGTTGAAAGTCACCCTAATTTGTTTTTCCAATGTCCTTATACTAATTAGCTATAGTTTCACTTGTTGGGTAAATTAGGCTTGTAATGTTTTGCTACTTTATGGGATGATGTGATTAGTTGGAGTATCTGTCACGCCCCGGATTTATTTGTTAGGTATAAAAATAAGATGATAATAACACGCTGTCACACCCCAGAGTTTTCCTCCAAATTGGGATTGACCCGTAAGAAAAATTTAAGATAGTCAAAATCCCATGTTTATCCCAAACAATATTTATAAGTCATTGGACTGAACCATTTGATGGGATTTCAACTACAGGGCACAAAATAAAGATAGAGAAAAATATTACAGAGCCATCTAAGTGTCCCAATCACGCGATTAACATTACATACCAAATAAAAGCAAATTAGGTCTATGCTTAATAATTACAATCATCCAACAATTATTACAGACGAAAATATAGTCCTCTAGCTCTGTGCAGGAAAGAAGAAAAAAATAGATAACTCTTCTGATGGAATATTTAAGAGAAATTACTCTCTTTCCAGCTCATCTTCTGTATCCCTGTACTTAATATCCTGAAAAAAATATTCCCACAAGGGGTGAGCTACTAAAGCCCAGTAATCAGAATCTCCTAGGTGCCTATATGCAGTGGTTGTAATACTACACTGTATTAAGTGAATGTGTTTAAGTGGCATACTATTTATGCAACAATTAATTCAATAGATCTCAACTGAATAATATAAATTATACTTACAACGGTTCGATGAAACCGTCACCGTAACTACTATTTTACTTACATGTAAAATAATTAAATAATGATGTGTATACCACAATGAAGTCTGTGTCGCAGTGGTAGGGATCTTAGATTTAGATCTTCAAGGTCTCGGGATCAAACCCCGTAGCGATACAGGTTTCATACATATATATATATATATATATATATATATATATATATATATATATATATTTTTATAAAATATAAATCGAGAGGAATTAAATATAATTAAATAATTCCAACACATCATTCATACATAACAAGAGAGGTTGCTGGTCACAGTAAAATTTTGTAAAGGAGTTTAATCTAAATCCTCCTAAGATAGTCATACTCCTATCCTCCTCTACCCCCAGCCTTGGGAACCAGTGACTTTACGGGCTTAGCATCCAATGCATACCGACGGTGTCACCTACCAAAAACCTAGCCGTCGCGACCGGCTACCTGACTAGCCAGGTCAGAAGGGAGCATCTCCCAAATAAAATGCATGTTCCCATCTTCATCTAAAAGGCCATTTCTACCCACCCATCACCCCATTGCCAAAAATAGCTTTAGCACCAAGTGCCTTAATTTCTTCTCACCCTTTTACATTCCAAGGTACCTTGTACGGAAATCAGACATTTTTAATAACAACCGGCAATGTTCCCGGGCAATGAATCAAAAGTGAGATTATTTAGTCACATGCAATATATTTTTAAGCACTTTATCTATATCCATACTTTAATAGTAATTCTCAATAAATCAAAGATTTAACATAGTCATCAATATCATTATCACAAAGGTAGGCACTATATGTAAATTAACAATTAGCAAGTAAAAAAAAAAAATTTAGAATACAAATTAGTATTTTAGTTAATTGTTTTGACAAGCTTGTCGTACCAAATTTGATAAGAATAAAATTATTTCTAATGGTATATTAATTAGGTCGAGGTTGGTAGCTTAGTGGGTGGGCGACCCTAATTGCGATTTAAAGTCGCAAGTTCGAACCTCATTGGCTGCAAATCTCAGTTTTTGCTCCTTTTACCTTTTATTTTATTATTTTATGGAATATAAAGATAATAAATAGCTCTTGGACTTATATTTAATTTTTAGCAAAATTGATAAGTTTTATTTTATTCAAAAATAATTTAAATAAATTTTCAATCATCATCTTATTTATAACCGAACCCTTATCATAGGTTTTTGGCTTCAAGATATCCACAAATGTCCACAGAATTATCCCAATGTTTGGGAAGGTATTAAATGAGTTTCATTTAATTCACTTAATCATAAAAATATAATTATATAACTTGTTAGGTTGACAAAACAATGCCAAAAATAAATCAAATTCATTTAAGAAAGACCAAATGAGAAAAGAACAAGTCCATTGTTTCTTTTGGGCATTTTATCAAATACTAGCATTTTAGTTTGAATAAGTCATCCAACTATCCATGATGAACCTGATTATCTAAGTCAATTATCATCAATATTAGAGTGTCAAATAATACATAATATCTAGTTTAAAATAATTTCATATCAATAGAAATTATTAACATGACAATAACTAACAGAAGGAAATTGGAAATTTAAATAAATCTTTAAACATAATATTCTAAACAAATCCTAACAAGCATCAATTAAAGCTAAGCAGAATAGCAGCTTGAAAGAAAATTCATATAAAATAGAGCAAGACTCCAATATCTATAAACTTTATATCTGTAGAAACTAGACTTCAAGACTTACAACTTTCATGTTTTACACTTTTTAAAATTCTAAGGTCTAAAGTTACAAAAACAGCTTTGAATTCAGTTTGTTCAGAAAATATAGTTTTACACGTGCTCAGTATTTTGGGCATAACTTTTGACTCACAAATCGGATTGATGCAATTCTTTTTGGGTTGAAAAGAAAACTGAAAGGGCTACAATTTTTATGTTTTAGCCAAAGCCTAATTCCACCGTTTTAGGGGTTAGAACCACATAAGAAGTTACAAATAGAGAGCTGTCAGCATACTAAGTTACTTCAGTCAAAATTTTAGCTTCCCTACCCCCAATATACGGGTATTTATTTTTTATCACAATCAAGTTTCATACTTCAAACCAGAAAATGCATCAAATATATTTTAGGAGATTCATCATCCTACCTCAATGAAGATATTAATGACCAAGTCTGAGAAGGAAAAATGAGTTAGCTTTGAACACCACCCAAATTGGAAAATTCCAAGCCTTTCTTCTTCCTCCAAGCAACACCAAATCTTCAGCCTCACTAATTAATAATTTATTATTATTTCTCTCTTATTTTCTTCTCTTTGAAGACACACAATTTATAGGGAGTGTAGAGAAAATTATTGGTGGAGAAAAAATCAACTAAGGTAAGATCATGCCTATACAATTGGTAGCATGATCCAAGAATCATGCTTACTTTTTTGACTATCTAACCATATCATTTAAGAAAAGCATTGGGGAAGATGTATGGAGGTGGCATGATCCAGGAATCAAGCTAACTTTTTGACAAATTTAAACAATCATGCTAGCTTTTGACAATTTAACCAAATGCTTTAAATCATGTTAGCTTCCAAACAAAATGCTTTAAATCTTGTTTGCTAAATAATTTGAAAAAGATGCTTTAAGGTCATCAATGTGGGTCTTCTCTTTGTCCAATTAGTCAAATAATTTTGAAAGATGGTGAGAGTGTATAGAAGATGGAAATGAAGTTGTCGGGAAATAATTTAGAGCAACTATTCATGAGTCAATTCATTGAGTGATAAGGTGAGTTGAAATGAGTTGAGATGAGTCAAAAAAATGGTTGACCCATGGGTTAATGGTCTTGGTTTGAACCAAATAAGTAATTGGGCTAAGAAGTGTTTAGATAAAAATTTTAGAAATTCTACATTAAACTCCCACATAGGGTGAAATTTAATCCGAAAAATTTTCCAACTAATTTTTTATCATTCCAAAAATTTTCAAATGCTCAATTTTCTAGATTTTTAATATAATAAATATCACTACCACACTTAAATAATTTAATTAAGGAAAAAAAAATTCAGCTTATTACAGTTCTAATCTCTTTCTTGATTTCTTTTATTTCAAGTTTAATGTCTTCTATTGGAATTTTTTGTAATTTCTGAGGTTGTTTAGCCTTTTTTAATATTGAATCTAGATCATAACAATTTTCTACAACCTTTTCTTTATTCTTCTTAGTCTGTTGAAGGTTTTCTTTTAATTTTAATAAATAATTTCTTTTCAGCTGAGGGTCTTCTATATCTTTAATCATTTCCATAATTAATTCTTGTTCTCTGGTAATAACATTACAATGACAATTTTGTTTGATAATTTTGCTACTAGATGAATCATCAGATATTTCTGTATTAGATTCAATTGATGATGTGATATTATCTATTTCAAAGTCATCTTGAGAATTTGATTTTTCATATTCTGATTCAGAATTACTTAACATCAATATTTTCAATTGTTTTTTGAGGTGTTCATCAATATCTAAGGAGTTTATTTTACCTTTTAATGGACAATTATTTTTATAATGTCCTATTTTTCCACATTTATAGCATGTTGGGGGTATTTTCTGATTGTTAATAGGCTTTTTTGGTTTTTTTCTTATGTTGGAATTGATTTGGTTTATTTTTGTAGGGTTTTTTGTAAAAATTATCTTGGCTAGGTTATCTTTTCTTTTTATAATAGGTTTTTGGTATTAGCTTTTTATGTTTTTAATGTTTTCTTGATGGAGGTAAGTTTTGTTTAGCTAATCCAAATTGTTCACAAAATGTGCCTAACTCTTTATGTGATTGTGTTAATTCTCTTTGTAATCTTTGGTTTAATTGGAAATTAGTACAAATTTTAAATGCTATGTCTTTTATAGTGTCTGATATATCTGGAAATGTTAAATGTTCATAAGGTATTATGCCTTCATTTTGTTCTCTTAATCTAGTTTTTACTTTTTCAGCAAATAATCTTGGTAATCCATCAATAAATTTTTCTTTCCAGAACGGGAGACGTTGGTCATCTCTCATTCCAAGTTTTGTTAAAAATGTTTCTTCATACCAGTGGTAGTCTTGAAGTTTTGGACATTTTAAGTTTGTTAAGATTATGGACGATCTTTCTTCAATTTTTGATGTGTTTCCTATAAAATATTTAACAATAGAAAATATTAGGGTGTTAACAGCATCTTCTATTATTGTTGGATTATCATCTTCATCTTTGAATTTTATAGGTTCATTAAATTCATCAGTTTTGATAGCATTTAATATATTATCTTTTTCTGATTCAGTAAGATATTTATCCCACCAAGTTTTGAGTTTTCCAGAAAATCCAGATATAAGAATTTCTGCTACGACTTTATCAGAACATTGTTTTTTCATTTTATAAGCACTTGCAACCATTGTCATTTCTTGTAACTTATTAATCTTTGGATATTCTGTTAATCCATCTAAATTCCATTTATAGATTCCAGTGCCTTTGAAAAATTGAGTTGGTTCAACTAATTCTTCATATTGTTGATCTGGGAAAGATGGTCTTGGATAATAATTTTTTATTTGTTTTGTATTATGTTTGTTATGATTCCATGTAGCCATATTGATTGTTTGATCTTGGGGAGTAAAAGTTTCTAATATTTCTTCAACTTCTGTTTCAGATAATTGTGATAATGTGTGGATGGCTTTTATTGATGGAGATGGTGTTTCAGGAGCAACCATAAAAGTCAATGTGTTTTGTAGTTTTTTAATCTTATTATCAATATCTTGTATTAGATCTTTATCTTTTAATTGAGTATTGATTTTCTTAGGAATTTCGTGAGGAATAAATAAAGGTTTTTGATGTGAATTTTGACCTATTGCGGGTTCTGATTCTTGTAAATTATTTTCAATTCTATTTAATTGATCACTAATTGTTTTAAGGTTTTGATTTGTAAAGTTATTCTGTTCTAGGATTTTTTGTATATCTCTAGATGTTATATCAGACTCTGATGGTGATTTCATTTTATAAGGTGAAGCCTTAATGATTGAATTTCTATATTGGATAGATATTTCTTCATGAGGTAGATGGGTAGATTGTTTAGTACCTTCTGATGTATTCCATTGTTGGGGTTTTTGGGTAACATTTATTTCTTTGGTAAAAGGATAATTTATAGAATTATTGACAGCAAAATTTTCAAACCAATCAAAAACTCTAAAATGAGTTTTATAATTTTGAACATGTTTGTAAAATTCTTCTCTTATTGGTATTCTGGCAACTTCATCAAAGTTTGATAAGAACCATTCTCTTTTTTGATTGTTTTCGGATGATTCAAAATCTTTCTTTAATATACTTTTGTTCATAATAAATTCTTTATTAATGACAAATATTTGAGGGTCGTCTTGCATTTGAGATTGAGTTGGGGACATATGTTCAGAAGATTTATCTTTATCATCTTTTTCTTGTTGATTTATTTGATCCGTGTAAATAGGTTGGGGTATGGTTGATCTATTTCTAACTCTATTAAGGTTAAGAGGTTCATAATTGCTTGATGTTGGAATAGAGGAACAAGAAGATCTTGGGGGTTGATAGGAAGATCTTGGAGGTTGGTAGGGTTCTTTAGAATAAGAGGATCTAGGGGGTTGATAGGATTCATTAAAATTTTTTGTTTGAAAAGGTATTTCTCCTTCTTCTTTAATTTGTAAATTAGAAAGTTTTGTGGATAAAAATTTAAGTTTGACAGATCCATTTGGGAGTTCCTCAATTTGTTGGAGTTTTTTGTTTTCTATTTTTGGAGCGGGTATTTGGTCACTAAAATCCAGGCATTTGGCGACTAATTGGTCACTAAAAAAATCTTTTCGTCGACCAAATATTAATTTAGTCGCTAAAGACAAAATTTTGTTTCCAAAATTTTTTCTATAAGAATTTCGTGCCAACAAAAACTTTTGATAACCAAAAAATTTGGTCGCGGAATTTTTTAATAATTTTTGACATTGTTATTAGTTTTATTTTTTGTGGCCAAATAAGTTTGGCAGCTAAAATTCTACCCGTTTAGTAGCAATGGCAACGGGACAAATCGGAGGCGGATATAGTATTATTCAAATCCAAACTCTAAATCCTTCGCCTACCTCCAAATTTGCTCTGAAATCTAAACAGATATTTTTTTGAACCTCCATCCCTATTCTAAACGGAGAATGAATGTATCCACAGATATCCAAAACTCCAAATCGTCCCTATCCCTGCTCCAAATAGAATAACTAATTTTTTTTCTCACCATTCACAATAGAAAAAAATAAAACTACCAAAAATTTTTAATTTTTTTTATAATAACAAATAAATTTTTAAAATAACATAGAACTATAAATTTTTATCATAATAAGATAACTCATCTGTATAAGTAAATTTTTTCAAAAAATTTAAAATGTAATTATCTGCACTTATCAAACTATCTAAGAAAAAAAAATTAACAAGCTGCCTTCTCTATATATTTAAAAAAAATAATTTCCATTATAAAAAAAATTGAATGTTTCATGAAATATTTTAGTTAAACTATTTCAAAAATTTATTTTCCAGAGAACACTTTTGAATATCAATATTGAAAAGTTTAAAAATATATTTTAACTGAAAGTGTTAAAAAAACAGGGGAAACAATAAACTATTCAAACTTGAAGAAATAAGTTACTTAATGAAACAGTAATCTTTTGTATTAAAAATAGGAAATATAATATAATAGCAAATAAAATATTTTAATTATTTTTTAAAATTTGTATGTAAATCTTTTTCTAAAAACAATTGAATTTACAAGTCATAATGGGGTTTGAAATTGTATAAATTAATATAAATTTGTAAAAATTATAGTTTCATAATTCATGCAGTGAGTAAAAAATTTAAATTTTATAAGGATTTATACCTATTTAAGCTTTCTTGATTTTTGTGTATGAAAGAAATAAATTGAACTTTTAAACTTCAATTTGCACAAAAGTAAAAAAAAAAAAAATTAAATTTATAATTTCTTTTCCAAACACACCCTAATTAATACAAAACGATGACAATTTTTGTTTTAAAGTTATTTACCAATATTCAATTTAATGATAATAATAGTGAAATTCTATAAGTCTAGAGTATTATGAATGTAAATATTGTTTGTCATGGTGTGGTGACGATATTGTCATCATAATTCCAAATGATTCGGGGTTGTTTGGATATTTTTCAGGACAGATCGAGGCAGATTGGGGCAAATTCGAATTGGATATCGGATTCGGGGCAGATCGGGGTAGAGGCAATTCCATCCCCATATCTGATCCAATATCTAATTTTTTTTTTTTTAAAACTAAATCCAAATCCAATCCAATCTCCAAAAAAAATTTCAAATTCCACATCCATTTGGATCGAGTAACGGAATCGGATTCGGACAATTTAGCCGAAATGACTATCCCTACCATTTAGCGACTACTTGGTTGAGAAAAGTATCTCTTTGCCAACCAAATATTAATTTGGTTGCAGAATCTATATAAGACAGAATTTGAAGAGATATTTTTAGTCGTTAGATTAGTTTAATAGCTTAAATTACACTCTTATTTCTCTTTATTTCCTTCTATTTTCTCTTTTCTCATTCATAAAATGTATTTTTTTGTCTCACATCATTAAATGATTATAACTTCACTTTTACTTTTAGATATAAAATTATTATAATTGTGGCATGTAATTTAAATAAATACGAAATTAACTTATAGATTCTTAAGAATGACTCACTTGCTTAAAAATTCACTTTAGTTTTAAAATTTATATATTTCAAATTCTTTAAGAATTATAAGAAAAAATAGAAAAATGCTTGAATAATAATTACAAAAATGTTTAAAATTTATTTTTCTCATAGTAACGTATTTGTTAAAATTAAAAATAAATAAAATGCCTCAATATTAATTTAGCTTGGGAGTAATTATTTTTCTAATATGAAAATGATTAAAAATTTTATTTTTTGAAAGATAACTTAAAAATTATTTTTTCTCAAAATAACAACTATTACCTTTTTTTAATTTAAAAATAAAGAAAAGTTCCTAAATATTACTAAGATTGGGAGTAATTCTTTTTTTAATTCTTATTTTAAATTTAAATTGGTCATGTTGACCATATTTTTATAAATCTAATCTAGAAATTATTACAAAATCTTACGTGACACTTTTTATGTTAACCATTTTATTTTTTTAAATTCTAATTTTAAATTTAAATAAAATTGGTGGGGTTGACTATATATTTGTATAATAAAGAAACTCAAAATTTAGAATTAAAATTTTTTTTAACCGTTGAATTTATTTAATGGCCTAGATTATTTCTTTTTCTCTACAATTTAGTTGTCTTTTTAGTTGTTTCACATGAAATACTCTCTCTTACTCTTTCAATATTTTTTTGAATAATTTTTTATTAATATTTTTAAATTAACATTTTTAAAAATGTGATAATATTTATAATAAATAATAAAATTTTACAATTTTATTAAACACTGTATGGCATACTTATTAGACAAAGTTAGATTTTTTTCTTTAAATATAAAGAATGATATTAAACTATAATTGTTTTTTAAAAATTTCTTAAAAATAAATGTTGAAATTAAAATTTTATTTAATATATATAAAATTTAAAATTTTTAATATATATATTTTCACACATTTTGTTTCATACTTACATTATTTTTAGTGACTGCTGCCACTAGAATCCGAAAATATATATATATATATATATTTAAACCACGTAATCTGTAAAAAAAATATTTGTTCTTCAGACCTTGTACACTCGTAATAGATTATCTTATTTTATACATGATATATTGCTTACAAACATATACAATCGAAAATGTTCATCGCCTGAACATTCAACTTTCGAACTTTAACATCCTGAACCTATGAAAAATTATAAGATTGTGTTTGGCATGCAATATTTAATAGGATAAATATTATTTTTGTAAAATTTTATTTATTTTAATTATTAACGTATATTTTATAACATTACAAATGCATTATTTTTTTCATATACTTGTTAAAAATGATTTTTTAAAAAGTGAGGTAAAAGTTATAAAAGGTTGTGAGAGGAAACAATTAATAATTTATTTTATAATTGAAATGTTTGAAACTCGATAAAACTCTAATTTTTTTTAATTTAAATTTTTTACTTACTATATGAATTATGAAAATTATAATTTTTATAAATTTATACTAATTTTTACAACTTCAAACACTCGGCCCTAATATTTATTTTATGAATTTTTCGCCGCCACTGAAAAAAATTTCTAGATCCGCCATTATCTGTTAATTAGTGATTTTTAATTTTACATGTTATTTTTATAAATTTGTATGTAGATTTATTTTATAAATTTATATTTGAGTTTTTTTCAAGCTAAATTATATTTACGTGCCTTTAGGTATACGCAATTTCTAGTATTTTAATATTTTCAGATATTTTTAATAATTTTATTTTTCCCTACCAAAGAGATTTGGTCATAGAAAGTATAACATTTAGCAACCAAATGGTCACTAAAAGTAAGAAAAGTTTACCTCCAAAAAATTTTCTGCTGAAACTTAGCGCCAATAAAAAGTTTCGCGACCAAATATTTTAGTCGTGGAAGGCTTTATTTAACATTTAATAACAGCCCGTAATTTCCTTTTTGATATTTCATTTCCAGTTCTTCTTCTTTCTTTTCTTTTTTTTTTTTTGTGCAGCCAGAGGAGAGAAGAAATTGAAGGTCAAAAACGCTCGTGGCCATTGACGAGAGTGAGTGCAGTCGCTGTGCTCTCGTGTGAGCTCTCAAAAACCTTGGCCATTCAATCGCCAAGTCTGGGCTCATCATCTTCACCGTCTAGCCCATTTATGATTACAGCTACTTGTATGCTTCTTCTTTTGGTGCTGCTCGTACTCTCTCTCTCTCTCTCTCTCTCTCTCTCTCTACGCTTGCGCTTGCACTTGGTTGTGATCTCTGTTGTTAGAATGTTATCTTTGTCTTCCTCCGGTTTATTGCTTGATCTTTTGCCTCACAGGAGAGGGGAAAAAACATCCATTTTACTGTATGGTCTGTCACTTGATTTTCTTCAAATTCAATTATTAGATAAGAGTCTCAATTGGGTGGATATAACTTAATTCGCAATTATATCATTCAATGTAAGTTGAAAGTTGCTGAATTTGGATTGTTTTTGGGTACTAACAGTGAAAATAATTGATATTCCATCATGGAAATGTTGAAATTCACTTCAAATTTAGGGGAATAATTCGATTTTACTTTTAGTACATGTGGGATATAAAAGCATGCGCCCTTTCCTTTTGTTCTCTTTCCCCTTTTCTATTGTGATTTATCGTTTAGGATTGATTACCAATCGAATAGAAATTTGGAAGGGGTGGTTACTCTTAGCCACTGTTTATTGTTTAGGCTTATTTGAATGTTCTTGCAATTGCTACTGCTCACCCATTTTTTTTATCTACCCCCTCTCTCTCTTTGGGGGCTAGGGGTTTGATGCAGACTAAACGTTACTTCAAATTTACAATTAGAAGCTTTCTTTTATGTTTTGATTTATTTTTGGCAATTGCAATTTTAATGCCTTTTCCTCTTTTCTTTCTTTTTTTTTTTCTACATTTCTTTTTTTTTAATATCTAAATTTGTCCTAAAGTGAAGATTTCTATTTGTATTAATTTTCTTAATTACATTTCCCAATTAGAATCTTGTTGGAATGAAGGTTTCTAAATTTTATGTAAAGCATCTAAGTGCTTCGCCTAATAAGTAGATGTGAGATTATTGAGTACCAAATGAGTGTTTCTTTAATTGTCTCCAACTTTGCATATTCTTTTTGAAAGAAGTGGCCATTGTTGACGCCTTAATTCCTGTATACCAGTCTGAAGAATTACTATTAACAATACCAAAAAACCAGACGCTGATATTAAGTAATAGCTTCATCTATGTGGTCATGTGGAAATGTAGGAACGAATCTACTGGGGGGGGAATGATGATTAGAAGAGATAAATGCACAACTAGGCATGACCATGCACCACACCATCTGGGAATAGATCACCTAATGGAAAACCTTTGTGCCACACAATGTATAAAGCCACATAGCTCCTAAACTGGCAGTGACTACATAGCAGGGAAAGCCTTTTTATTTATTATTATTATTGTTGGGGAAGATATAGGAGAGGCCAAACAGGGGAGCTGTTAGACACTTAGAAAATGATGATGAACTGTGAACCTATTTTGTTCAATGATTGGCTCAGTTGTTATAACATTGATCAAGGCTGAGAATGCCAACAAGAAAATGCCTATTGCAAAAATCAATTGCCTTACCAGCTGAACAATAATAAATATAAATGTATGGTCCCTTGCAACGAGAAACTGAAATTTTAATCTCAACCAGCAGCGATCAGGAGAAATATGGGCACGTAATAAGAACACTGCCTTGCACTCTGTACAGTGAGAAAAGGCAAAAACCTCCTGAAATAATGATTTGAAATATCAGTCACTTGATAAACATTTTTTGTTCCTTTATTGTTTAAATAATTGTCAATTAAAATAAATGGTCTATATTCATTTTCCGTGTTTTGATGTTACCCAATCAAGTATCAAGAATCAGAAAATAAGCATTCACCTTGGCTGACCTCCAATTATCAAGACATGATCTATGAACAAACTTTTGGGTGCCTCTGCAATGGCATGGTGAAATCAAGTCTTCCCCTGAGAATGAATAAATAAGTGCCTTAATGAAACTATTTTAAAGAAAAATTTGCCTACCATCAAATGATGAATTCAATTACATGAACTAGGCATATATATGTTATTTTTCTTTTCCTTCTGTTGTCAAAAAAGGTGTGTAACAGGCTACTAACAGCATGATATGGTTAAAAATTGGGAAACTAATGAAGGTATATACCACTCGAATATCAGGCTTCCTCTGGTAAACAAGAAGAACCCAACTTTTTTTTGTCTTATATGACACTTTTTCCACTAAAATTTGATTTCCTTTTTGCTTTTGATAGCTTTTGTGCATGTTATTCACATTCACTCACAAAAATAAAATTTAAAAAAAATTGTAAAAAAATAATTAAAAACAGGCCAGCCTTTTTTGCCCCATAAGTGGGTTCTTTTATTTTTAAGCATATTGTTATGAATGTGAACACCATCCCTAAAAGCTACCAAAAGCAAAAGAAAATCAAGTTTTGGTTGAATAAAATGACATATAAGACCCAAGAAAAAAAAATTAAAAAAGCCAACTTCTTCTTGTTTACTAAACAAAGTGTCAATGCATGTACCTCCAATATCAAGGCATATACAGCATTGTGGCTGGTCTGCATTCACTAGATTGTAACTTTCATCAATGTCGATATTTTGTGAATCATTCACAGAAACAGGACAATCTTGATTCAAAGTTCTTATATAAGGTGAAGATTCTTCATATCTATGCTTAATGTTAGATTGACACAAGATAGGTTCTGTCTCTGAACTATCTTCTTCATATCTTCTGTATGGCATATTTTGAAAATTAACTGGTTTAGGACTTCTTTCATCAATAGATTTGGGTATCTTTTCCTTCCAACCATTTTTATTCCAAACTGATTACTTATTAGTTATCCACACAGACACATAGACACACGCACACACACACACACACACACACAAATGGATGATATGGCATATCCATAGTTGTAATTAAGCCACCTACCAATATTAAAAATGATCTTGAATATTTGATGATGGCAATTAATGCTCCAGTCTCCGTGTACTCACGCTTACAATTGTTTTTTATAGCTAATTGACCCCACTCTCTAGAGAAGGCTATTGTAGAAGTTGATAAGGCCAATGAATTCACCAGTGCAAAGAGCACGAGAGGTGATTGCTTTTATTTTATTCGTAAGAGGACTATTTTTATTTTCTATACCATTGGAGTTAGTTTTGCGTAATTCAGCTTTTACCAAAAACAACTCGATTTTGGGTGACAAATTAATTATTTTTTTTAAACCAATTTTTTCCTTTTTTTATCATGATAATATCTTTTATCATGTACCTTATGTTCTATAAAGATTAATAGAAACTTTTAGGCTTTTTTTAATTAACACAAAGACGTTAATTTTTTTTGTAATCTTTTTGACAATATTAAATATTGTTTATGATTATTTATTATATAGGTTGCTCAAAATGGATAAAAGTTGGATGAAAATTAAAGATCGAGTGAGCGATGAGTACATATTAGAGGTTAACACATTTATTGAATTTGTGACTACAAGTGTTGGATTAGATGGGAAGATTCGTTGTCCATGTGTGAATTGCATGAACATTAACAACTTGGATATTAATCTAGTGAAGTACCATTTATTATTGAGAGGAATCTCGCCAACATACACAACTTGGTTACATCATGGAGAAGACGTTACTGCTTGTTCGTCAAATCTAGAAACCAATGTTATAGATGATAATGGTAATGATTTTGAAGACATAATGACAACCAATGACATAGAACATAATAATGAACAACAAGGAAATGGTGATGAATTTTCTGATATGTTAGAAGATATTTATTATGGAAATTTGAGGAATGATCATGATATAGAAGGAAGTGTTGATGGAATAGAAGTGAATGATGTCCAAACCTTTGACAAGCTATTACATGAGGCTCAATGTGAGTTATACCTAGGTTGTAAAGAATATAATGTGTTGCATTCGTTATCACTATTATGCATGCAAAGGCGATGTTTAAGTGGAGCAACAAATCTATTAGCTATTTATTTAAGATATTCAGGAAACTTTCCCAAATTGTAATGAGAGGGTTCCTTGGAATCTTTATGAAGCTAAGAAGTTGTTGCGTGATTTGGGCTTGGGATATGAGTGTATAGATGCTTGCAAATTTGATTGTGCACTTTTTTGGAAGGAGAATGTAGGCTTAGATAAATGTTTGATATGCAAGACACCTAGATACAAACCACAACATAGAAACAAAAAGAAAATTGTACACAAGGTGTTAAGATATTTTTCACTTACATCGAGATTGAAAAGAATGTACATGTCAAGGAAAACAACTCCAGATATGAGATGGCACAAGAAAAAGCAAATAGATGATGGGATATCAAGGCATCCCGCTGATGGTGATGATGGAAGAATTTTGACCAAACATATCCTGAATTTGCTAAAGAACCAAGAAATGTGAGGCTAGGCATAGCCACCGATGGGTTTAATCCTTTTGGAAATATGAACAATTCATATAGTATGTGGCCTATCATAGTTACACCATACAACTTGCCACCATGGAAATGTATGAAAGAACAATTTTCATGATATTATTACTTATCCCAGGACCAACTGCACCTAGTCGAAACATTGATGTTTATATGCAACCATTAATCGATGAGTTGAAAGACTTATGGGAAAAAGGTGTGTGCATTTATGATGCATCGTCAAGATGCATCTTTCAAATGCATGTAGCTGTTTTGTGGACTATTAATGACTTTCCAGCTTATGGTAATTTGTTAGGATGGACAACAAAAGGCTATATGGCTTGTCCTAATTATAATGAAGAACATTCAACACAATCATTGAGAGGAAAAATTGGATACATGGGTGCTCATCGTTTTCTTCCTGAGGACCATCCTTGGCGAAGGAGTAAGCTGTTTGATGGTAAGATTGAAAACCGACCAAGACCAACGGTTTTAACAGGTGAACACATACTTGAACAAGTGTCAGCAGGTAAGTTTGCACCCTATGGGAAGGATCCCCATAATTTGAAGAGGCAAAAATTGATAAGCAAATATGAAGCAGATAATATCAAGAAAATAAACCTAAACTGGAACAAAAGAAGAATTCTTTTTGAGCTACCGTATTGGAAGACACTCAATCTCAGGCATAACCTTGATGTGATGCATATAGAAAAAAATATATGTGACAGTTTACTTGGCACATTGTTAAGCATTCTTGGAAAGAACAAGGATACCCCAAAAGCTCGCATGGACTTAAAAGATATGAAAATCAGAAAAAACCTTACATTTTAAGGAGCGTCCTGATGGTAAACTTGTAATGCCTTCTGCATTGTTCACATTGTCTCCACAAGAGATACAAATATTCTTAGACTTCTTACAATCTATCAAGTATCCAGATGGATATGCAGCAAACATTCCCAGATGTGTAAACACAAGAGATGGAAAGTTGTCAGGTCTTAAAAGTCATAACTATCATGTTCTTTTACAAAAAGTCCTCCCGGTTGGGATGCGTGGGTGCCTTAGCAAGGATATTTGCACTGTATTGTTTGAGCTAGGCAATTATTTTCAAGAATTATGTGCTAAAACATTGAATATAAGTCATTTTGAAAAAATAGAAGAGTACATAGTTTTGATTCTTTGTAAGTTAGAGAAGATTTTTCCTCCTGCATTCTTTGATATCACGGTTTATTTGCCTATTCATTTACCCCATGAGGCCAAACTTGGGGGGCCAGTGCAATATCGGTGGATGTACTCAATTGAAAGGTAATGCTCTCCAATTTTATATGTGAAATTACACATTCAATGCCAAAATAAATGTCTAATATGTAACATATAGATTGTTTTATGACATTTATATGAAGGTATCTTGGCACATTGAAAAAGTTTGTTACAAATCGAGCTCGTCCAGAAGGCTTAATTGCAGAGGTGTATCTTGCGAAAGATTGTCTTACCTATTGCTCAATGTATCTTGATGAGACAGAAACTGTGTTCAATAGAGAAGAGCAAAATGATGATGGTGGTGACCGTGGCCTTGGATTGGCAATATTCATTTAGAGTGTTCGTCTTATTCTTCCGATGTACCGACCTCCTGACATTACTTTTAAAGAACGAGAGATGGCTCATTGGTTTGTCCTTTACAACAGTTAAGAAATAGATCCATATTTAGAGTATGTTTTTGCATATATGTCTTTCTTTTAAAAAAATAGCAAATTAATTAGTTATAGTTTATATTACATTTGTTATTTATTTAAATAGAGAGCACAAACGCATATTGAAGAGTGAATGTACAAGGGATATCATGAAGAGGCAAATGGAGCTATTCCCTAATTGGTTTAAATGTCAGGTAAGACATAATTGTAACTTATCATTTTTTTTTTATTTATTCACCTAATTAACATCAACACCAATTAATATGCACTACTTTACATTGTGTAGATGAATCACTTGAGATCTCAGCGGTCGTTAGAAGTAACTAATGAATTATGGTCGTTAGCTAATGGCCCTGATCCGCTAATAAGACAATATTCAGGTTGCATATCTAATGGAGTTCGATTCCATATAAAGGAGCTAGAAATTCATCGAAGAAGTCAAAGTAGTGGGGTAGTGGTGGAAGGAGACCATAGGGGACAAACTCATGACTTTTATGGTCTATTATGCAAAGTATGGGAAATGAGATATATGTTTGATCATTGAGTAGTTTTATTTCAATGCGAATGGTTTGATACTGAAAGTTGCAAGACTATATACACGGATGCACATTGTACTACCATAGATGTTAGAAGTCGATGGTATACACATGACTTGTTTGTTTTACCAAATCAAGTGCAACAAGTTTTTTTTGTCAATGATAAGAAATTAGGCTTCAGTTGGAAAGTTGTACAGCATGTTCAACAATGTGGGATGTGGAATGTACCAGAAATAATGAGTGAGGAAATGAATGATGATGAAACAGATAATGTGTTCCAACAAGATGAAAACATCAATATTCCTTATATTGTTACTGAATATTACATAGGAGATGAACTATGTAGACATGATGTTGAAGCCAAAATCGTTCAAAATGACTTGATTAACACGAAGAGGCAGACACGTGATGAACTTATTGGGCTTGATCAATTTATATGTGATGAAGATGATAAGTTTGTGGAAATAGAGCACAATGATTATGAAGATGAGTTTCGTGATGATTTTGACTCTGAGTGTGATTCTGATTCTGAGTCTAACAATGATTATGATGTGTAACCTTGATTTTATTGTAAGTTATTTGTTTAAAAATATATAACTTGTACACTTATTGAGTTATATTAATCTTATAATTTGTACACTTATTATGTTACATTTATTTTATACTTTGTGACATTTACTTAATTACTTTGTGATTACTTATATTTTCTTTACATATAATATTATATAGGTTGTGGATATGCCAGCCGGTAAGAGAGTAGGATTGAGCAGTTGACTATCGACTACAGATGCTACATCTTCGGGGGAGTCACCTTGTGTTGATGGAGCCTTGGCATTAGGATCACCTACGCTAGCAGACTTACCTACGCATTTAGGAGAGTCACCATGTGTTGGTAGCAATGCAAGTTTTTAATACATTTGTCTTATATTCTATTATAATTTTTTTTATATTTTATAAGTTTAATTGATTACTAACTATCGAAAATAATAATAGCTTCTGCAAAAAGATCACGTGCTCGTGGCCTTATGAAGGGCAAAGGTGTGCAATAGGAACTTATTAAAAATAAAAGAAACAAGCTTCCAGTTAAAGTTTATTCGGTTGCAGCACATTCATCGAAAAAATGCTCGTAAGATTGCTAATCAATTGGGCTTCCAAATTCGTCTTAAGGCACCGTCACAAGGTGTCAATACTTGAAGCAAAATCGATAGGGGCACTAAAAAAGTCATATTTCAGAATATGTTGGTAATGTATTGTTTGAATTGCATACTTCTGTTTGGTGGTTCTTTGATATTTTTGTGTTTATGGTTAATAAGAATATATTACATGTGATATCTTGTAGCAAAATGTTTGAAATTGAGGATTTTTCTGAGCAGTATGTTCAGAACGCCATCGAGCAAAAATGCCACTCTATATATAAGGATTGGCGAAGCAAGTGGAAGCAACATTACCTGCAGTTGCTAAAAAATGAAAAAGACCCATATGAGAATGCCCCAGACCCCTCAAGACAAGATGATTGGAAGTATATGATTAACACTTTCTGGGCTTCTGAGCAACACAAGGTAATTTAATAATCGCCCATTTTGAATTCCAAACAAGAGGTTAAAATATTTGAGGTTTACTAATTAATTTATTTTCTAAGAAATGAGCAGCCCAAGCTAAAATTAACTGTGCTCAGTTGCCTTATAATCATACATCCGAATCCCAATCGTTCCCAATGAAATTATCCCTTCAGGTAATATGTTAGTCTTTATGTAATTTTAATATTGTATATGCTAGTCTTTAGAAACCCTTGTAATATGCATTAGTTGTTGCCTCCAAAATATCCTTAAATTATTAACTTCATATATAATTTCAATAAATTACCAAAACATCTTTAATTTTTATCATAATAAATAGACTCACGTGCTATGTTTTTTAATGGGAGGTACATCTATCTCAAGTGTTTCTTATAACCTCTTAATTTGCTATTAACTGGGGTTAGTCTAATTGTTAACTAACTTGAACTATTACTTATTAAATAGACTGAAAAGCTTGGAGATAAGGATTTTCCATTTTCTATGTTTTATAAAGACACTCATTGGAGCAAAAAGAAGAATGACTACATTCATAAAAAATGCCAAGAAAACTATGTAGTGTCAGCTACAATTTTTTTACAACTTTCTTTTCTATTTTATTCCCATTAAGACTATTTATAATGGTATCTTATATATTTTGAATATGTACAAGAGGAGATTGTCAGGCGACCCACTTTATACACCAAAGTAACTCTCCCAGATGGTGCTCGGAGAAAGATCTGGCTATTTGCTTGGATTTGGGAAGCGTCCAAAGCCATCCTTCTCAACAAGATCTAATGCATCCTCTAAAGTGTGTTATAAGGAGATTGAAAAGCTCAAGGCACAAATTAATGAACAAAATGCGATCATTATAGAACAAAATGAGCGCATAATAAAAAATTAAAAGGATAGGAAGGCACAGGAAGAGTAGTACCAAAAACAATTTGATCAATTATTTGCAATGATGCGAGATAAATTTGGAGATGGTTCGGAGGGGACATTGACCTAGCAAGTAGGATATGAATTTATTCTTTTTTTTATGTTTATTACCCCTAGAAATAAATATTATAATTTCTAATTTTTTAACAATTGTGTTCTTAACGCAGGAGGTTACTGTCAAGAAGTACTTCAACCAGGATTTCTCATCCGTTGCTTTGGCTGAATTTAGAAGTAAAGTAAGAAATCGCCACTAAGATTTTATATCTATGCTTAATTTGTTTGATAATAAAGTTGAGGCATTGCTAGCATATACCATTTTGAGTAACGAAATTTTAGATAGAATTTTTAGTAGTTATCCTTATTTAGTTTCATATATTTTTTAAGTTATATGGTCTAAAGATGAATACTTATACTTGCAGTGAAACAATTGTACTCATTTTTTGCCATGGCATGTCAAATGTTATAAAGAAAATTTAAATAATTGTAATACAAGAATGTTGTACATATACCAAGTTGATTGCCTGTTTAATAGGAAACAAGAAAATAACACGCATTTATAAGATCAATCTATCCTTAAAGTACAAAAAGAATCTACTTCTTATTATGGTTGTATATTCACACATCTTAACTCTTTATCAAATGTGTAAACTTTGCTGGATGACATTTTCACTATATATGACTATAATTTCTCTATACTGCAATCTTTTTCTTTTCAAAAAATAGTAAGCACACAATAGTTGAATAATTCTAACTGTTTCACGTCTCTTATATAATCACTTTTAGATTTAATAAAAAACAAAGAAGCGAAATAAAAAGGAAAATGAGTTTTAAAAAAAGAAACCCAAGAACTTTCCTTTCCTAAGCATTAGTACCTTGAGCTCTCAAATGTTTAGGCTTCAGCAAATTTTTCTTTTTATCTCCCAAAAGAAAGCAAATCTTTGAGATTAATAGATAAAATGCCAAATATTTTGCCTTATTTGAAACTTCTCTTCGCTTTAATTTTCTCTCCCATGATTATTTTCAATTTTATAACTTTCTCTACTAAGGTGAATACTTATGTGCAATGGAACTTATTTATATCTTTAGGAACATGACAAACGTTTGTTGTTTTTGAATGCTAGGTGCGCATTATGCTTGGATTGCGACGTCCAAAGGTTGTTTTTATTTCATGGTTGCTATTGAGACAAGAAAGTTTCATCAAAAACTTGGTTTTGTAATCGATTAATGATTTACGCCATATGTAAGAACTAGTGTAAATATGTATAAAACATTGTAATAGTATTATTGTTGAACTGATATATATTGGTTCTATGTAATTTTTGGAGACCACATGTATGTTATGATTTTGTTAAAAGTTTATGTTTTTGGTTGGGAAGATGTCATTGATCTTTAATTGACATTTTTATTTTTGGGTCAATTTATATAGTTTTTACAAGTGCACTTTTTTGTATGTAACGTTACAGGAAAATAAAGTTGAAAATAAAAATAATAGTGGCTGTATTATTTTTAAGCCTATTGGCGACCATTTGGTTGCTAAATGGCATCACCAAAATGGAATTCTAAATAGAATTGGCGACCAATGAGTTGTTAAATATCTAATATTTGGCGACCAATTGGTCGCCAAAAGAAAGGGGAGTTCTAATTTTTAGCAACTATATGGCGACCAATTGGTCGCTAAAACCTTTATATTATGCGACTAGTTAGTTGGGAAAAGATATAAAAGATTTGGTAAAATACTTTGGATTTGACAACCAATTGGTCGCTAAAAAATGAACTTTTGTCAACCAATTAGTGGCCAAAGATTTTATATTCCACAACAATTTTTTTTTATTTGGCGACCAACTGATCGCTAAACAAATGATCTTTGGCAACAAATTGGTTGCTAAAGGTTTTATATTTCATGATAAATTTTTCTAATTTGGTGACCAACTGGTCCCTGAAAATATGATTTTTGACGACCAATTGGTCGCTAAAAGTACCTTAATGGTGACCAAATTTTTGGTCGCGAAAACGTCTCTTTTGTCGATCAAGCCATGAATTGGTTGCTAATATCTTCCTCCACCAATGTTCCGAGACCAAATGCCGGCCAATTTTATTTTGGTCATAGAAGCCTTTAGCGACTATAAAAGATTCTTTAGCGTCCAATTTTGTTGGTCGCCAAAAATGTGCTGTGTTGTAGTGTAGACGGGTCTATCGATACACCTTCACTTGACATGCCCAAGAAACTTCACTTCTTCAAGCCAAAACTTACACTTACTCAACTTGGCATAAAGTTTGTGCTCCCTTAAAGTTTAGAGTACTAATCTCAAATGCTCCTCATGCTTTTCTTTGCATCAAGAATACATTAACATAAATTTATCCAAATAGAATATCCTGTTTATCAAATCCATAAAAGCTGTGGGGGCATTTATCAACCTGAAAGATATCACTTAAAACTGTAATGCGCATATCGAGTCCTAAAAGCCATCTTTGGTATGTCTTCCTTCTTCACTCTCAACTGATGGTAGCCTAATCTCAAATCAATCTTCGAAAAGCACTGCAAACCCTTGAGTTGGTCAAATAATTCATCGATCCTAGGCAGTGGGTACCTATTCTTTACTATCACCTTCTTTATTTATTGTAATCGATGCACATCCACAATGAGCCATCTTTCTTTGCCTCGAATAATGCCAGTGCTCCCCATGGGGAAGTACTAGGACGAATGAAACCTTTAGCAATCAAATCTCAAGTTAAGCCTTCTACTCAACTAGTTTTGTTGGAGCAAGTCTATAAGGCACTATGGGTATCGACTATGTGCTTGGAACCAAATCAATACTAAATTCCACTTCTTGTTTAGGTGGCAACTCTATCAAGTCTTTTGGGAATATATTTGAAAACTCACACACAACTGGTGGCAACTCTGCCTCACTACTCACCTCCTCCTCCAAACCTAAGCTGGTAAATAAGCTATACAAATCAACCCTTTTCTACTTGTCTAGAAAAGGTGTGACTAAAGAATCTCTACAATCACCAATGAATCGTATCTGATCACCCTCAGATGTATGCAAGATTACTCTCCCTTTGGCACAATCTATTATTGCTTGATAAGCCAACAATTAATCTATGTCAAGAATAATATCAAAGTTGTTTATCTCTGGCACAATCAAATTGAATAGCAAACAATGATCGGATGCGGAAATCTCATCAATTATGATGATCTCACACCCTCTTACAAATATGAGTTAAAATAGTGTGACCCCCAATTAGTGTCTCAACACGCACAAGTAAGGCTAATCATTCCACAACTAATTTCAATGCAAATGCAAAACGTGTAGAAATAAATAAATGCGATGCTCTAATATCTATAAGTACTGTAGATCTAGAAGTAAAAACAGGAAAGTACCTCTAACCACAATCGGTTCAGTAGGCCCATCACCTCCTGTCAATGCAAAAAACTCTTTCCTATGTTTGCGTAGCTGGTGGCTTGCACCTTTCTGGCCCTATTGAGATCCACCCTACATTGTCCTTAAAAATTATGGTTGCACGACCTATGATCCTAATGGTCTAAAACTCTGCCGATAAGAAACTGATTGAGTGGGTTGCTGTGGTCAAACAACACTTGAAGTCCCCTGCCCTTGTGGGCAATCTCTTTGAATATGGCCCTATTGGCCACATTGGTAACATGACCTCGAATCAATCCTCTGCTTAACACTACCTACCCAACCCCTTTGAGTACATTCTGATTTTTTATGTCTTGGTTACTTGCACTGGAAACAAATAATTGAACTTTGTGAAGTTGTCCTAGTTGTAGAATGAATAGGAGGTGCATTGCTCCACTAATACTGTGAAGCTTTTCTTTGTCTCTTTTTCTTTTCCTCATGTTTGGTGGAGGAGCTAAACTCTTACCCTACCTGTTATTTATCTGCTGCCTTGTGTCATTTAGGTCTTTCTCTACTATTAAAGCTTGGGATGTCAACATTTTGTAGTCTTCCAAATGTAGAAGTACTATCCTACCCCTACTGGCTAGACTCAAACCCTCTTAAATCTTCGACGTTTGTTATACTTCGTTGAAACCATCTCTAGTGCATACTTAGAAAGAGTAAAAAACTTACGCTCATACTCTAAGACTATCATCGTACCTTGGATCAAATTCATGGACTCATCTCTTTTTACACCTCTCACTGGCAGTGGACAAAACTATTTCCTAAACATCACCTTGAATTTCTCCTAAGTTATTTTACTCACATCCTAAGAATCTTCTATAAATGTTCACCAATCATTTGCTTTTCCAATCACTTGAAATGTTGTGTAAGACACCTTCACCTGATCTTGAATAATCCTTATCACATTAAATATCCTCCCACACTATGATAGGAAATTCTCAACTATATCTGGATTTGCCTCTCTATCAAATGTTGGTGGATTCATCCTCTTGAACATAGTTAACGCTGAAATATATTCGTCTTTTTGTACTTCTCCTATGATCTTCATCATAGCTGTGACCATATTCCACATAAATTCTTTTGGGTTAACTAGACCTCCTTGAGAAACATTGGCCACCCCAGCCTGATCCTTAACAACTTAAGGTGCATTAGCCACCCTGCCTGCTCGTTTTCTACTTAGGGAACATCAGCCTCTAGTGGAACTTCAGCACTAGATGGGACCTCTACTCCCAGTGGTGCATTAGCCACTCTTGGTGGTACCTCTGCTCTAATTCCTATACGTGACTCCCGATCATGAACCATGTCAGGTTGCATATGCATATCCTCAATTGCTGGGACTCTTCGTCCCTAACCTCAACCATGACTATGACCTCAGCCACAGCCTCGACCGCTAGCATTGGAGGCATATTCTAAAAATGGAAACCATGAAGAGAATAAGAAATTGATTATTATCAATCCACAATTTTGATTCCCAACAATTCTCATGAAATTAGATAAGACATGTAAGCATGCTATCACATAGAAACCTTGTTCCTTACTATTCCTGGGTATTCTAACCTAAGCTTTAATGCAAATCAATCACACCCTGAATTTTCACAAACTCAATAATATGAACAGACAACCATAAACCATCAATCCAAACTAATCAGAGCCAATTATATTTAATGATAATGAACTAACAACCTTCATACTTAGATTAAAAAAATCCATCTCTGGTCTCCCAAACCGAGACTTACACAATAATCAAATTCCAATAAAAAAATAAATAAAAATAAAATGAATAATTATGCAGTTCTCTCCCTAAATATAATTAGTGAGCTACTCAAAATATCTACTCTGCCTAAGCGGTCCTATCATAACCATTGTCTGGTGCAACACTCGCACTTGCATCTGAAGTTGTAGGGGTATAAGCACAATATACCAATATGTATTAAAATAATCAACTAATGCTCAAAAAAAAAAATTAAACAAATTATGCACGGGTGCCCTAGCAAGAATCTCTAACATACCATGCCCACACACATCACACATCACAATTATTTAAATTTAAATATTTTGAACTTGAAATAAAATAAAATAAATTATTTTAACAAACCATAATCTCAATCCATTGGGTTAGGAATTGCTTTCTAGTCAACCTACGCCTTAGTTATATGATATCAAAAATATCAATTCAACTACGCTTCGCAGGTTACTAGTCTACTGGACATGATGACCGACCCCGCGTGAGTTCCTAGTCTTTCAACTAGCAAAGCTTTCAGTACCGTCTATTAATCCTACTACCTCTCTTGACCCAAAACCAAAATCATAAAATTAATGAATAAATAATTTATTTATTTATTCAATTCCAAGTCATTCTTTAAAAATATTTCTTTCCCTTATTCAAGGTTCCATAATTAAATTTTTGTGCCAACTTGATTTCAATTCCTCAAAATTAAAATAAATTTATACCATCTTTTTTTATCTGCAAGACAACCACAATCATACAATTAATTATACAACAATAAATCAAATAATCACATAAATTCATCAATTTAAATCACACATAATAAATTTAATTTTTATTTGACTTGACCCCTGCCTCAATTTAATTCTGCAGAAAAAAATAGAGTATTGCTCAGATTCGCACTAAACTAATGCTTCAGACTAGGAACAAAAGCTCTTAGGACCAACACTTGATGTCAAGTCACCACCCAAAAAAAAAAAAAAAAAAAGCTACCTATCTCTCTGTGTTTCTCTGGTATCTTTTTTTTTTCTTTCTACTGAACTACTTTTGCTCAGCATGCACATATAAGTGTGTATATATATACAGATAGCATGCCCGGGTGATTCTAGAATGTTAATTCCAAGTAGGATTCCAAGTTTACACTTAGCTAAACTCCTAATCACATACTGACAAGTGCAATATATATAATATTATTATTTGGTAAATATATATATATGAATATATATATCGACACACATAGCAGTGTGGATTAAAAAATAATATTTTCATTAAATTAATAATTTATCATAAGTAAACTATAATTTTTAAAATTCACAAAAATGTTTAAAAATTAAAAAAAAAATCCTCATACAATTTGTGCATCCAGAATAAAAAATTCCTCAAAATTTAAATCAACTAAATAGTTTTTTTATTGAATTAAATATTAATTAAAGAAATTAACAAGAATTAAAATTTCTGGGTCATCACATCTTACCCTCCTAAAAAAATTTTGTCCTCGAAATTAGAAAATACCTGAATTATTGAATAATTCTACATACTTATTCTTTATCTCTGACTCTCATAATATCCCATTCGTAATAAATAGCATAAAGTACAAAAATCACCCTTACACTTTACCCTCAATCTCACTTTAGTCTCACTAGTTTCAATTGCAATAGTCAAATCCCTGCACTTTCGGTCAACCAGCAAAGTAGTCCTTCCATCTATTACCTCTTAACTATAACCATTAAGGCAAGGGTAAAACCGTCATCTCTCTAAAAATTTTCGCTCTCTAACTTTTTTCACTGTTCTTCATTTTTTAGTGACTTTTCAGCCACTATTCAGCCCTTTTCGGTGATACCACTGGACTCCATGCTTGCCAACCTCTCTTCTTCAATCTTAGGTGGTTGGGCTTGATTTTCCAGTGACCTATCAGCCACCATGGCTGCTAAAGAACCTCCAGATCCACCGCCCAACATTCTAGATGATGTGGATGTAACTTTCAGCCATGTTTTGGTTATTTTTTATCATCCTATGGTGAGTCTGGCACCCTCCTATGTAAATATTGGTTTGACCGTATTTTTTCTTTTCCTGTTACAACTTAAGTGAATCCTAACTCGATTCATGTCCCTGATAAAGAAACTAGAGCTCCTCTTGAGTTGGTTTATACCCATTTGAATCAAGATGAAATTCCTTCTCATTTTGTTGATTTCAGTCAAATTTCCTCAATGATTCTTGCTAAAGTCGAAGAGATACAATTTGTTTTTCTTCAATCAACATTAGGAAATAATCTTCAAGCTGCCAGCATTGTTTCAGCAAATTCTCGAGTGGATTTGGCCCCAAAAAACCCTCTAATCGACCTCCAAAGTTTCGGCTTTGTCCCTCCCATTTTTCCAATGGTTTCAACAACTCTGGCATCCCTTGCTCAGGCAACCAGTCTAGCTTTCGGTGCCAGCACTAGCTTTGCCATGGCAACTGGTCGGTAACCTCATAGTTCTTCAGCTGCCATCCCTTTTCCCTCAAACCCTAATCCTATGAGAAAATGACAATTTTACCCTTGCCCTAGTGGTTGCAATTAATGGATAACAGACAGAAGGATTATATTGCTGCTTGACTGAAAGTGTAGGAATTTGACTGTCATAATTGAAACTAGCAGGATCAAGGTGAGACCATGAATAAAGTGTAAGGGTACTTTTTATACTTTACCCTAATAAATATTGTTTATATATTTCATATAATCCTTTTGGTTCCACTGTTTCAATTCATTTATTTTACATCGAACTCTAAATCTTTTGTTCTTTTTATAACTCTCATTAATAAATCACAACTATCAAATCCTCCAATTTTATACTTTCAATGGTTAAATTATCATAGAATAGACATTCCCTGAGGAGATGACTCGATTCTTAGCAATTTTATTACTTGACAAATTTTTGCACTTGGAAATTGTCATTTGCAAGCATTTCAATTTTAGCATTCTCTCATTCTTTACCAAGTGTTTCTATTTCTTAAATATATTAAAGTATTTGATTTATTTTTTAAAAAATAAACACATACTTTTCTTGTTGAATCATCAATGAAGGTTAAGTAGTAGGATGAGTCATTGCGATATGAAATAAGAGTAGGTACCCAAATATCAATGTGAATTAGTTCTAACTTTTTCTATTTCAACATTTTGCCAGCCTGTGAGAAGTTCACCTTTTTCTATTTGTTGTAATACTGTCTTCACACAAACTTAGATCAACTGATTTTAATTTTAGTAATTTTTCCTTCAAACACATCATCTTCATCCATTTTTTCACTCATATAACTTAACCTATAATGCCAAAATTTTGTATCAACTGCCCATTTTTGCTATAATAATTATATCCCTACTATTTGTAGTCATATAAAGAGTGTCCATCTTTTTACCTCGAGCCACTACCATAGCCTTTTTTGTGATTTCTACGAACCAGACATGAAAGATATAGAATATCTTTCATCATCAAGTTGACCCATATGTATCAAGTTTCTTTCCAAACCAGGAATGTATCTCACATTCCTTAACACTCAAATAGTCCCTATTTGCATTTTTATTCTTACATCAACCGTACTTATAATCTTCAAAAGTTGATCATTAACTAAATAAACCTTACCGAAATCACCATCCACATAATTTTCATGATTTCATAACTACAACAAGCATGAAGTAAAGCCTTTGAATCTAGTACCCAAGACTCAAGAAGGCTATCAATGATAAGAATCAAAGCATCACCAATATCTTCAATAGCATTAACAGTTTGTTTATTCTTACCTTTTTCATTTGTTTTCTTAGAAGCCTAACACTCGTTTCTGAAGTGTCCCAATTTTCCACAATTCCAATATCCTGAAGAAGATCTAGAATTCTCATTATTACTGGACTTCGACTTGCTCCTAAATCTCGATTTGGACTTACCATGATCCAACTTCCTGGATAGTGTTTTGCCCTTGCTTTCTGTACTTAATATAGTTCCTAATGTTTGACTTGTTTCTGTTTTACGAATGACTTTGATAGTAATTAGATCCTTAACATCATTAATTTTAATTTATTTTTACCAATAGAATTGCTTACCATTGTTATCATGTCATTCTAACTATCATGTAGGGATGACAAAAGGATCAAGGCTCGAAACTCATCATCATAGTCTATCTCTACCAACTCAACAGAGTTGTAACAGTGTTGAACACATTCAAATGTTCTGTCACAGAAGCATCTTCCTGTATCTTCAAAGTAAATAGCTGCCTCATTAGATGTAACTTATTTGTTGCAACAGGCTTCTCATACATATCTGACAACATTAAGAGATGCAGTGGTTTATTCCTATTGCAATATTAAACTCCACCTTACGTGCCAATGATAGCCGAACCACACTTGGAGCTTTCTTGTCTAGACCTTTCAATTCTATGTCACTCATCTTATGAGGTGTCTTCTCTATCAACAATAGATACAGATCTCTACTATAGTAGTCTTCAATTTTGCATCCTCCCAAATCCAAAGTTTGAATCATTAAACTTCTTAATCGTCACTTTTCCTTCTTGTCTAAATATTGCTTCCACTCATAACGAACCCTAGGCTCTAATACTAGTTATTTGGAAAATCGAATAGATTTTCGTGATTCTTAGGAACGAGAGCAAAGTGATTAAAAGAAGAATAAAAGTGAAAGATAAAATCACATAGACGAGATATAGAGATTTTATGTGATTCACCACTAGGGCTAAATTTACGTTGTTACTAACTGTTCTCTCTTATTATCAAATTTCATGTTCAATTATACAGGAAACAAAGTATTTATATATATATATATAAACCTTTAAAAAAAATGCCAAACTTGGAGCTCATTAACTAAAGTTTAGGAAACTTCCAAATCGGACCAAGAAACATTTTCAGGTTGGGTCAAAATGGAATCCAGGCCTTATTTTTCAAATTCCACAAATTCAACAATTATATATTAGTCCCTTACATTATTAGAAATATTCCGATTTTAGTGGTTTGTTTTGTTTTGTTTTGTTTTTTTGTTTTTGTTTTTGTTTTTGTTTTTTTGGTTTTTTTTTTTTTTTTTGGTTATAGGAAACGTATTTTATGTTGAATCTACATTTTAAAGCTCTAATATTTACTTTTAATTTCATTGTAATTCTAGAATAGAATCCTAACACTTCCTAGAAATGCACTCTAATATTTCATATTGCATATACTTATTACATGCTATACTGGTCAAGGTTTTTCTAATAATTAATTGATCTCTAATGTTCATAATCAATTTTTTCGTACTCAAATCAAGCCTAAAATAAATTTGTAAAGAGATATAAATTTTGATAGTAACTATAATATTATTTTATTATGATTTAATGTAATAATTACATGATCAAATCTCAAACAGCCAAAACAGTCGCGTATATTGAAATATCTCTTTTTATTTTATATATATATATATATATATGATTTTGACATGATAAAGGTAACAGTGCTAATGTTTTACAATTATTATTATCACTAGTATTAATATTGTTAACCATGGAAGACCAACATTAACCTCTTGATTTGGATCACGAGGATGATGATTGATTGATGTTACATGATCATTTTCACATACAACAAACAAAGCACTATATAAAACCTTTGCCTTACCCTCTAGAATTACCAAAACCTCAAACCTTCTCCTGAGAGATAGAGATTTATCTTCCTTCTTTTAGAGTGCCAACAAATTGTTAATCTTTTGATTTGTTTAAGAAGAAGATGGCAATTTGACTTTGTTACGGTATTCTGCAAGTGCCCATAATGGGTATATATTCCTGTAGGCTGCGTAGTGTAACATGCAGTTTTTCATAAAAACTCCTGTAATTTCCTGGTGGCCAACAAAAAATAATAATAAGTAAATAAATTCTATACACATTTAATTAGCGAATGTTGAAAAGTAAAGAACATTGCTAAAAAAATTAAAATTAAAAATTTCAATGCTCTGGGCCTTGATTTATACGAAAGTCAATGAAAAATATTTTGTTTATTATTCATACCGTTGAGTGAGTATATTAATTATTTCATTTTGTAAAATTTTATTAATTGAGAGATATAAAAGAAAAAATAAATAATAGTTATAAATTTGACTGATGAAAATACTTAATTAAGCAGGTGGTATTGGATGTAACATTTGAATAAAGGGCTATAAAATTAAAATTAGAAGTAAATAGTAGTTATAAAAAGAAAATATTCCAAATAAATATTTTTTTGCCCTAAAAATTAAATTTTAATAAACTAAAAATTGAAATTCCAAATATATGAATTTGTACTTCTGGTACAACAAAGGTTCGAGTATTTAGAATTTCAGTAAAAAGGAAATTTTTAGCCCAAAACTTTATTTTTCTTCTAAAACATTTCATATTCAATTTGGTAATGAAATTACTAAAATAGGTAGGAAAATTTGGAAATTATTTTACACAAACGCTCAAATGGTGAGTAGTTTAAAGGGTACAAGAGAAATAAAACAAAATTCTGATAAAAATGGAATTCAACAAAAAAAAAAAGGACAGAAAACAAAGACTTCAGGAACACCCTCCAGTTTCCTTGTATAATAGAATTGATTATTATTATTTTTATGTAATGTTACCCTCCATTACTATTGTATATGAATGCTAATTAAACTTGAGTATACCGTGCGGTGGATTAGTAAATCACCTCTTGGGGGAAATCTCCGTCTTCCAGTTGTGAATTGATGAGCAACTTTGCAGCACGATGTAGAGGTGTAGGGTCTCTCTCAGCCTAATCAATCACATTTTACAAATTATTTTATTTTATTTTATTTTATTTTATTTTATTTTATTTTGAGTATATATATATATATATATATATATATATATATATATATACATCTATATCTATATTGATGATGTTGATGCAAGCACAAGATCGAATGAGTACGCGGAGGAATTTTACCTGACCAGCATGAATTAGAGCCATCATTGCCCACGAAGTGTGCACCAAATTGGATTTGTTTTCTTCAAGTGGTATATATTTCTGTTTTTTTGTAAAGAAAAATGAGAGTATGGGCTTAATTAAGCACAGAGATTGAATTAATGAACGAAATTGATTAAAAGAAATTGCTTCTAGTCAGGAGGAGTTGCAAACCTTTTCGGGGCAAGAAAGGTAGCTCTCTCCCCACCCTCCATTATCTCTTTGGGAATTCAGCAAAAATTGGACAGCTCTACGAACTGCTTCACAATTTTCATAAGTCTTCCCAGCTGCTGCAAACCCTCCCACTGCAAACCAAGTGCCGTAAGTGAAGCAAACCCCCCAATTACCGTACCTGCACATTGACATCCACGAGAGATTAATATCCGGATGAGGACATGGCTGTGACTGCAAACAAGTTTTTAGGCACGTCAAAAGCCTAGACACACCGAAATTAGTGGAATTGGAGAATTAGTCGGCAGATATTGTTTTAGGCATATGAGGCCTATAATATCATTTCAAAAAGGAAATTTCAAGTTTTTGAAATTTTAAGTCAGACGGCGTGACAATTGAGATTTATCTAGTTGAACCCATTTTTGATACTTAAAAATATTATTTTCTACTTTTTCGGGCAGTTTTTTATTATTGTATTAAAAAATCTAATTTTTTTTTTCTGTCTGAAATGTTAGAATTTATCGTTTTCAGTTCTATCAACCAATATATCATTTTTTTTTTTTTTTATGCATCTTATCGGTAAAAGTCTTCATGTCACATAGCATTACTCTAAAAACAAGAAGAAGTAAAATTTGTAGAACACTAGCTAACATTATAGGTACCAAGATCCATCTGGCATTTGGATGTTTTCAAGGAAACGAATTGCATTCGTGATGAAAGCTTCAATTTCCTTCTTGCGGTGTCCCGGGTACAATTTCATGAATAGCACAAAAGCCTGGATTGCCGATCCAGTACATTCTACGTACTCGTGTTCAATGACAATATCAGCAAAAAACTCTGTAGGATTAAGAAGCTGCGGCCAACAAGGAGGGCAACAAACTCAAAAAAATAAATAATTAAATAAAAAATTAAATATATTACTATACATTTTTATATTTATTTTATTTTTTTGGTAGTGCTTCAAAAAATGCATTGAAAATTCGCACCTCTAGCCAAGCCCCTGCTTTTACTGGCTCCCACGCCGCTAAACCCCCAGTTTTGCTCTGTAAATTAAATTTGATAAGGTGTTGTTCTTACTTTTACAGGAGAAATATTTTAACAAGCAGGAAATTAGATAAAACAAATTCATTTAAGTGATTAATTTTACCTGTAATGAAAGAATAAGATTCACAGATTCGTATAACATTTTTGGGTCATGTTTTTCACCAACTATTTCAGGTGGCAGTTGAGACAGCAATAAACAACACTGCAAAGCCAAAAAAAAAAATCATTCACAGGATCAAGATTTTATTCGTAGACCTCCATGTTAAACCATGGAATTGTTAAAAAAAAAAAAAAAAATTACCTTAAGCCCCTCTGCAGTGCAGTCTGAGACTTGCCAACCATGGTCTTGATCAGAGAACGTCCAGGATCCTTTAGAAATGTGCCTGAACATTTTTTTGAAATTGCCGGAAGGGTTATCTTTTACCTATTTAGGTATTTAAACAAGCAAGCAAGGATTATATTAGTAAATTATATTGTCATGAAATAGCAATAAAAAAATAATAATAAGTATTACTAAATTTGGGGAAAATATAATACCTGTGATTTCTTTATGAAATCATGCCCCTTCTTAAGAGTTTCTGCTGCTTCCTCGAGTAGATTACAAGCTAATACTGCTTGAACTGCAAAGCCCGTGTCCCATTGTTGGCTGCCAAAACTCTACATCCAACGAAAAAATAAAAAAAATTAACAACATATATAGGTTTTAGATAGATTTCTTTCTTTATTTCTTTCTTCCTTTATCTGTCTTTCTTTTTTTCTTTTTTTATTTTCCCCTTCAATTACTTCAAATTTACTTTAATTATATTTAGAAAATGGGCTAATATATACCTGCATTTTCATTCCATCTTCAGCCACCCAAATGTAATCAGGGACCCTCGCGAGATGCTTCTTGAAGTAATCACCATTAGGATCTTCCACCCAACAACAGAGCATACATAACACTTTCTCAACGCATCCAATGGTAATGTACCGGCTGTTCTCGTCTTCGTAATGGATGTAGTCCATCGTCACTTTCAGTGCTCTCTCTCGCACTTTGTTGAAGGGCCAATGCGTGAGCAATGGCTCCGTTGTTAAGTAGAGGCTATCCCAAAGCAAATCCTGTATCAGAGGATGGGGGTGGTACAAATCTTCCTGCGCCAACAAAAAATTTTTGTGCGATTATTTGGTTTTCTATTGGAGAATTCTTGATTGAAAAAGATGTAACATATATATATATATTTACCTTTGCACACAAATGTCGAACTTTCCTCCAATTAACTTCCTCGTATGGTTGAGAATGGAGCTCTTTCCTCAATTGTCGAACAAGGTCTGTGATGGGTCCAACGAATCTCTTCCCATATAGGTACGACATTGGCATGTAAACCAATCGACAGTAGCACCACATTTTGCTGCATATATAGAACAGCAAACATACATAAGTCGAAAGTGGCTCCTCCATTTTCCATCAAACAATTACAACATGAGATACAGGGGCGAATTCAGATTTGGAGCTCGCTTGAGCTGAAGGTAGAGTAGGTTAGGGTACAAAAATTTAGGCTAAATAAAAAATTTAAATAGAGAGTAAACTAAACTACAAAAATTTAGTGTGAACTAAATTTGAAAAAAAAAAAAAAAAAAAAAGAGAGAGATTTTGAGCAGAAAAAATTATTTTTGAAGCTACCCGCAACAACCTAGAGCAATCCTAGAATCGTTCACCCTAATAACATACCTGGATGCATTGGTAAATAGGGAGGAAGGATCCAGAACTCTGGTGGCATGGGATTGCAGCCTGACCAATCAAACAATCCAAATATCTGCACACCAATATTAAAAACAGAGATAAAAGAGTAAGCAATAATAGCCATAAAACGTCGAGTATCAAAGCTAAGTACAAGAGCAATTTGAATATGGAGCTCTATATACCGAAAGCCATGTCTTTCCCCAAGAGGGTATGGCAACTACGCCGCCATGATCGTGGATCCATTTTCGCCCTCTTTCCGCGGCATTGTTTCGACCGCCCGATGGGCCGTCTCCGAGAATACGCATGCAAATATAGTTAAGTACGGTGCAGAACATGATACTGTGGCCCTCTATGTGGAATCCCCAACCTCCATCTTCATTCTTCAGAATTACCCGACAAATTTAAATTAAATGGTTGGAGTTAGTAAGTGTGACACTTCTGTCAAAAACATCTAGTGCAAGGATCAAGTCAAATTTTAGAGCTAATACTAATATTTTTAATTCATATTTGTTAATAGGTGTTTGAGATACTGATTAATGATTAATGAAAACATATCATATATTAATATTTCGCACTTTTGCCATCCCTATCATATAATATTACGGTAAGTGTATTTGTTGATTTTTAACTAGTACCCTTAAATACCCGTTAACAGGGTTCTTTTTAATTTAGTGAAGATTTCATTCATACTTACTTGGTGGTTGTATATGTATCTAAGAATTTCTTCTTTATGTTCGGCCGAAAACATGCTATCCAAATGTCCAGTTATGTATAGACACATGACCTGCAATATTGCAAGTAGTATAAAATTTTTAACAATTTATTGCGTGTTATATTTAAAAAGTCACAAGAAGAAGAGTGATGGGATGGAGAACAAACCAATGGAGGTAGAAAGTATAAAGGGCCTGCATTCTCGGCAGGCCAGTGCCCATCCTCTGCCTGAATGGCTTGAAAGAAGCGCAATGCCCTTTTCATTGTGACTGTGGCAGCCTCATAGGTAACATCCTCATCTTCCGCAACCTTTACTTGTGGAATTGTTTGCTGAAAATTATTTTCCTTCAATAACTGCATATACAGAATAGGAATACAAAATGACATTAATAAGTAATTATCATTAATTAACTCACTCTTCAAATATGAACATCTATATACTTATATATGTATATGGTAACTTGTCAAATGGTCAAACAACACAACGATATGATTCATTATTTGTATAACTTGATGGACAAATCGTTTCTTGATGCAAGATATTCAAATTTTATAAATTTTGTGAGAAAATTTAATTAAATAAGAAGAAAAACTAAATTATATATGTATGTATACATGTATTTGATAATAATGACGACATAAGATCTATTTAGAACTCTACAAAACTCCATAACAATCTAAAAATTTTCAAGAAATTTAAAATTTTTAACTTACTGCATGAATTACAAAATTACAACTTTTGGCTGCGTTTGGCATAAAATTTTTCTCTGAAAATCTTTATAAATCTCTGTTAACTTTATATCACATCAACTTTTTTTCTTTCACTGCACGCAGTACGAACCCTCAATTTATCTCACTTTTTCTTACTTCAAACAAACCCTTTGTAATTTATACAAACTTTTATAATTTTAAACATCCTCGTGATAGAAAGTTTCAATTAAATTAGGGTACGATAAATGAAAGAAATTGATTAATTTAATCAAGCAAAGAATTGAAATATTAATAAACATAAAAGTAAGTTTAGCTGAGTTCTTTTGTTCCCGATAAATTACTTCGTACACTTCTAAAATTGAGTGTGGCGGCAGGCGAGAACAACTCCACGTGCGTGCGTATGTATACAATATACATATAAATTTATATATACTATCGTAATAAGACAAAATCTTATTATTTGATGAGAATTTAAATTTAGTAAAACATTAAATTTTGTGAAAGATGAAGCTTTTATCTCTCTCTCTCTCTAATACCGAAACTTAAGGAATGTTTGTTTTGGAGACAACAGAAAATAAATTTTGTTAGAGTAATTTTTATCCTTCATTACAATAGTTTAAAAGATGAGATAATAATTACACTGGATAATATTACTTCTTAGGGTGTAAATTTTTACTGATAGAAAATGTGAGTAATAAAGAGTAATAGAAAAATTATACTATTTTTTTATTGTCTCGTAAAATATTTTTTTACACTCATCTCTCAAGTGACATTCTCTCTTAGTATTCTAAAAATAATAATATTATTATCAGGGTAATATTTACTCTCTCAATCCAAATATAAGTATCACGATATTATTACCCTCAACTATTACTGAATAACAATTATCTTGTAATCTTTTACTTTCAAAATTTTCATCTCGTGCCAAATGTTACCTTGTAACTACATAAAATTTTAAGATAATTAGAAATAAATTTTCAATAACTACCATTTAATTAAATAATTATACTTTTTTATTTTTTATTTTCTCCAAATGTCTCTTAATTTCCCAATATTTTTATTTTTCCTCTTTAAATACTCATTATTTATTGGAGTGTCACTATTTACTCTTGATCTAAATTTTGTTATCTAATTTTTTTTTGACTGTTAAAAAAAAAGAACATAAAAAAAAAAAAGTTTAATAAGCACTCGTGCGTGAATCCACACTAATGTGTGTATATATATACCAGTGGACTCAATTAGTTAATTTTTTATTTTATTTATTTATTTATTTATTTGTGCATAGAAGAATTTTAATATACATATAAATAGTAAAATTAGGTATTAATAGTATACATAAAATTAATAAAAATTAAGTGTTAGCATAATTTAAACGGAAAATTGTATTTAAGTTATACTTTATAATCTTTTAAGGCTATTAGTCATACAAAAAAAAAAGTATTACTTTTAAGTCACATTAATGTAGCAAGTTTTGTGTTTAAGTCACACTTTTGAGTGGGTCCCACGAATTTGTTTTAAATATAGTTTCTAATATACCGATAATATCCTTTATTTCTATAACTAAGTTACACAAGTTATTTCCGAAAATTTCAAAAATCACGTGAAGATATGGTTTACTGAGAATCACGCTTCTTCCGTTTTTTTTTCCTTCCTTGTTTTCAGTTTCATTATTTACAATTTTAGTCGTGAAGATATGAAGAAGATAGAGCTTATTTGGCCTATCTTCTTCATGGATTGATTTTGCCGATTGGCGTTTTGAGCTATCTTCAAAACAATACCGGTACTGTTTCAAAAAATATGATGATATTGGCTCGTATGGTTGGTTTGTGTTATGTATCGATTGATGTTTTTTAGGCAGTATGAAAACAGTACCGGTCCAAAACAGTACCGGTAATTGGCTAAGGTTCCTTACTGTCCTGTGATACTGTTTCAAAAATAATAATGATGTTGGCTCATATCATTGGTTTGTGTTATTATTGATTGATGTTTTTAGGCAGTATAAAAATCGTACCAGTCCAAAACAGTATCAGTACTGTTTTATCGGTATTATTTTCAAAACAATACCAGTACTGTTTTATCGGTACTATTTTCAAAACAGTACCATGAATTATAAGTAGATGACGAGTTTTAAGAGCAATAGAAATCCATGGGGTCGATTGGCGTTTTGAGATATCTTCAAAACAGTACCGGTACTGTTTCAAAAAATATGATGATGTTGGCTCGTATCATTAATTTGTGTTATGTATCGATTGATGTTCTTTTAGGCAGTATGAAAACAGTACCGGTACTGTTTTTAAAACAACGCCATGAATTATAAGCAGATGACAAGTTTTGGGCAAGAGAAATCCATGGAGTTGATTAGTATTTTGATCTATTTTCAAAACAGTACCAGTACTGTTTCAAAATCAGAAAAAATAAATATACTTAGGAATGATGATCGATTTAGGTTTTTCCCAAACAATTTTAATTTTGTTTCTAAAAATCGATTTTGCTTGCTTTGTAAAGAAGATGGAAAGTCACGGAAGTTATGAGTGAAGTGTGTACTATTTTCGGATAAAACTAACAATTTTGAAATGTAGTGAAAAACGCGTGATGTCCTTTTTTGTCTTTTTGTTGCAAGTGTGACTTATTTACAAATAAATTTTTTAGGTATAACGTAAATTCTTATAACTTCATAAATAGTGACCAGCTTCCAAAAATCCCTAATTCAAACTTATAACCTAATAAGAAGTGGAACTATTTTTTTTAACGAAAGGCTACCTTGTCAAATGAAAATTTAAATGAATGTGAGGAGAATCTGTCTTACAAGTCCACGTGCCGCACACGGGCTCCCTTAAATCAAGAAACCTTCGTTTTTCGGCTACTTGGGCCTACCATGCGGTGTTCAAATACCAGTAATAATAATACGTGCCTACGGCACTAAATAATGAACAAAATTACTATTAAATTTTTGTATACTTAAAATTTTAGATAAAAAATTTGAATAAAAAATTATAATAATTCTTGAATTTTAATTTTTTATTTTCTAAAACTTTGGGGATCATTTGATTTATTTTTCTATTTTTTGTTTTCTATTTTTTATTTTGAGTTCATTTTTTATTTTGTCCTTTTAAAAATAAAGAAAATAGCTCAAAATTCATTTGATTACTTGTGTTTTAAAATTTATTTTCGAAACCTGAAAATGAGTTTACACATGAAATAAAAAAAAGATAAAAAGTCATTTTGAGAGTATTCAACAAAAAAAAAAAAAAAAGAAAAATTTCAAAACAAGGAGAATAAAGTATTTTCTTTTTCTTCGTTCTAAGATTTTTAACACATAAAACAAAAACAAAAAATAGAAAACACAAAAGTAAACCAAATGCCACCTTAGATTTTAATAGTTGTTACATGTGTTTTACTCTCCATTTTCAGTTAATTTTTAATAAATATCATAAAAGAAAATATAAATTATGGTGTTTTAATTTGGAAGATTCAACTTTTTAGAAACCATAATTTGACAGAATTTAAATTAACAGTTTTGATTTATAGATGACTTTACCCTTAAAATATGATAAAATTTAAAATGTTTAAATCGTTTTGTGAGATAAATAGTAATGGAGTCCACTAAATAAAAATTAAGCGGAAAGCTAAAAATATAAAATGACCTTAATCGTTGAAATTTCTGTGTTTGTGTTTGTATTTCACTCTTCTCAATCCATTTGAACTGTTATATTTTAATTTAACGATCCCCAACAACAAATCACCAAGCTGGCATAAAAACCTTATATTTGGCCCCAAAATCCAATTTAAATGGGGAGGCTAAAATCACTTGATGTTAGCTCAGTGGTACTAAAGTTGATATTGTCATATTAAAATTTTAAAAATTCAGATTTATTCACGTTTTTTTTTTAAATTAAGAATATGTGGATGAATGTGAATTGTTAAATTTTAACCTAATAGTTCTTTACTTAGGGCATGTTTGAAAACGCTGTCATTTTTTGTTGTTTTTTCTGTTGCTGTTTTCTATTTTTTGTTTTCTATTACCGTTTATTTTTTTTAAATAAAAATTGAAACTGCGTTTGGAAATACAAGTTTATTTATAATTTTATTTTTATTTTAGAAAATATTTAATTTTATTAGTTTTAAAAAATTAATAGAATTTAATAAAATATATTTTATATTAATTTAATTTAATTAATATAATTAATTAAATTAATATAGTAAATTATTTATTAAAATCATTTAATTCAATAAATATAAATTATATTAAATTATATTATTTATTAAAAATAATTTAATAAAATATATTTCATATTAAATAAATAATTAAATTAGATTAATTATTAAATTAAATTATTTATTTTTAAAGTAATTAAATTCATTTAATTATTTATTAAAATAATTTAATAAAATATATTTTATATAAATTAAATTAATTAAATCATAAATAATTTAATTTAATTATGATATTTATTTAAAATAATTTAATAATAATTATTAAATTAAATTAAATTAAAATTTGATGTAATTTAATTATTTATTATTAATTATTTTATATAAATTGATTTAATTATTAAATTAAATAAATTAATTATGATATTTATTTTAGATAATTTAGCAATAATTAATTACTAAATTAAGTTAAATTAATTAATTTAGTTTTATTATTTATTAAAATAATTTATATTAATTTATATAATTAATTTAATTTATTGAATTTAATTATATTATTTATTAAAATAACTTATTTTAATAAAATAATTTATTTTTATGTAATGTAACAAAAATAGACAAAATTTTAAAATTGACAAAATATTGGCAACAGAAAAAAAAGTAGAGTAAAAACACATTTTTTCTGTTTACGTTTTTCTATTTATATTTTCATTTTTTTTGGAAACAAAAAAACATAAACAGGTTTATTAAACATGTTTCTATTGCGAATTTACAAAATTTTGAAAATATAAACAAAAAAATAGAAAACAGAAACGTTACCAAACAGGGTCTTAATGTTCTATGTTGAAATTACAACAGTGCCCCCGAGATATTTTGGATGGTTGACATCAAATTTGATGTCAGTCCAGTGATATCACATCTCTTAGCCGTTGAATTAAAATTCAAAAGTTTAAATATTATCAAATATGTTTCTATCGTAAGTTTACAAAATTTTGAAAACATAAACAGAAAAATAAAAAACAGAAACGTTACTAAACGGGGTCTTAATGTCCTAAGTTGAAATTAGAACAGCGCCCCCGAGATATTTTGGACGGTTGACATCAAATTTGATGTCAGTCCAGTGATATCATATCTCTTAGCTGTTGAATTAAAATTCAAAAGTTTAAATACATTTAAATATTTTTGTATAATTTTTAATTAAAAAATATTTGAATACATTTAAATCATTGGATATGAAATCAATAGTGTACACGCGTGATGTCATCTCACGATCATCACACTCGCTGCCAGCCTATCAATCCAATTTCAACGAAATTCGACGAAAAACGACATTTCCTCATCCGTGTTTACATTATATCATGATATAAATTTTTTTATTAATACGAAGAATAAAATGATATTTTCATATTATTGAATTAATTTAACATTACTTATAAATAAAAAAAAATTTAACAGAAAAAATTTGAACGAATGTAATACAGGATGCACATAACGGAGACAACAAAAAAATATAAGTGAAATAAATTTTTAATTATTTTTTCTTTAAAAAGAGTTTGTTAAAGTTATGACTGCTACTTATGCCCGATTTAGAGAAGTAGAAAAAAGAAAAAAAATACTAACTTTTGATATTTTAAGCGTTTAGTAAAATTTAACAGGTTGTTAAAAAATTAATTTTTACTGAGTTGTCAAAAGGTATATGCTTATTTCATTTAAACTTAACTCAAAATTTATTAAAATTTTTATCAAACACTTAAAAATTATCAAAAATTATTAAAATTTTTTATTTATTTTATCAATTACGGTGTCAAAATTACTAAAAAATTCTATTTATTTTACTAAATACATAAAAAAAATTCACCATAAATTTTTACCAAAAAAAAAAATTATCAAAAATTAATAAAAATTTGACTAGTTGGGAAAGAAGCCGTTCCCACACAACCGTAAAATGGGAGGTGCAGAGGTAGCGCGCTTTCTCCGTCATTTTCAGTCATCTTTCACTTCAATTCAAAGGTACGATAACTCATCTTAAAAGTCAAACCAGATGCCAAATTTTTCAAAAAGGAGTAGTAGAGAGAGGGAGAGAGAGAGTTAAAAACCTGCAAGCGGTAAAGAAGATCCCCGTTGGGCTTGACTCTTTTCCTGTTTTGGGTGAAGAGCTCGCGAGCTCTTTCAACTTCAGCGCGCTGTTCGGGGGTTCCGTAATTGGGATCGAACTCCCAAATTTGACGACCCACAAAGTTGTTCGTGCTGTAAAGATATTCCCCATAAGGCCCCCCTCCTTCTCCGACCTTTAGCCTCCACATCCTCCACGTACTTCCTCTTCCCTGCAATATTATTTTTTTTTTGTTATAATAATCAAATAAAAGTAAAATCAACACACTCTCTCACCACCGCTGAAAGACCCATAACTTTATTTTTTATTTTTTAAAGATATTTTCTTCCTAGCTATTTCAATTATTATCAAGTTTGAATGCTATCACCTTGTCACTATAGTACTTAAAAAAAATTTGCTTCACCTAACAGAAAAAGAAAATGCTCAATTAGATTAATATGAGCAAAGCTCCAATGGTGTCTTCTTTCAACACGAAGCACTGCCAATCTTATATGTGTGTGTGTGTGTGTGTGTGTGTAAGGTGAAAGAGAGACAGAGAAAGGTTGCTTGTTGGATTACCTGCTGTTTCCTAAATCGCAGTTTGTGCACTTGGGTGGAAAAAGGTTGGTGACCTTGATATATCCCGACTAGAACAAAAATAAATACAGAGAGAGAGAGAGAGAGAGAGAGAGATGGGAAATTCAAGTTTCCACTGAAGAGAAAAGAAGAGACAACCACCTCATTTATACACAAAGGCGAAGTACATGCATTTCTTTCTATACATTTGGGTTATTTTTTTTTTTTTTTTTCGTTCTCAATACTGACCTAAGAATTCCACGCAGTAGTAATTTCTATGCGTGTAACCACCTCGTCCTCTCGTTAAAGAATTCCACTTATGCAAGTAACCATCTCGTCCCGTCGTCAAAGTATTCCACTTCTATGCATGTAACCATCTCGTCCCCTCATCAAAGAATTTCACGTGATAGTAATTTCTACGCACCTCATCAAAGAATTCCACGTGATAGTAATTTCTACGTATGTAACCATTTCGTCCCCTCGTCAATAATGCCATCTTTTTTTTTTTTTTTTTTTTGGATAGTACGTCAATAATGCCATCGAAGTCAAGGGTGGAGGCTATAGGACAACGTCTCTACCCACCCCTCGCTTTGTTTTTGTTTTTTTTTTTTGAAAATATATATGTTGACACATAAACGTGGGTGTAATCCTCATTAAAATTTTAATATAATTAAAATAGAGTTATAAAAATAATTAACAATTTAAACTGGTGGTTCAAATAGTAAATAATAAGTAATTAAAAGTATTTAAACAAAATAATAATTAATTAAGAAGTATTAAAAAAATTATAAAAATAGTTGGTAGTTAAATGACTTTTATAGAAGAGAAAAATATAAATGACAAAAATTACTTAATTACGTAGCAGTTATAAAAATTTACTTTTCAATATTAATAAAATTATAGATAATTATAAAGAGTTTAAAACTATTATAGAAAAAAACAAATTGCAAATAAAATTTTATAAATTTTAAAGTCTTACTATTATTCTTAGTAGACACTCAATTTTTACCTTTTAAATTTGCGATTTTTTAAAAATATCTACACGTATATATATACAGTGCATCTACTTTTAAAATAATTTTTATTAAATTTTTATCATTTTTCGTTATATTTAAATGATTAATTAAATTGACTAAGCCATTTATATTTAGATTGACTAACTCATTTAAATATTACCTCACTTGTTTTAATACCAAGTTTTTTATTGCTCGGTCCATAATCATCTTAAGAGGCCCCGATTTCATTTAAGTAATCTTCAGCCAACTTATAAACTGGGAATTGCTAATGGCTAAAAGCACATAAATAATGAAAATTTTACTTTATATTAAATTTATAAGTAAGTAGTTCTCTTGTAAAAAACATGAGTTCATTTACATCTATTAAAATTATGCATCACAGTTATAGTAGTTTTATGTATACAAAAAAAAAAAAAAAAAAAAAAAAGGTAAAATTGTAGTCATCTAATAATGTGGAACAAAAAATAAATATATAAAATTTTGTGAATGAAAAAAAGAGAAGAGAAGAGAACAGAATAAAGAAGAACAGTGCCATGTAAGATTAAAATGAAAGATATAGGAGAGAGAAAAACTTTAAATTTAAAATTAGAATTTAAAAAAAAATTACTTCCAAGACTTATTCAAAGATTTGTAAAAAAAAAAAAATAGAATAGTGAATATAGAGAGTGCCACATATAATTTGATAATAATTTTTATTAATTTTATAAAAATAGCTCAAATTACAAATATTATTATTAATCTTATATTGTATTTTATAAAATAAAATAAACATAATCAATATGACCAATTTAAATTTAAAATTAGAATTTAGAAAAATAATTACCATAAGCCAATCTAAAATGTTTCTATCTTAGACGGGTCTATCAATACACTTTCACCAGACACGACATACCCAAGAAACTTCACTTCTTCGAACCAAAACTCACACTTACTTAACTTGGTATAAAGCTTTTGCTTCTTTAAAATTTGGAGTATTAATCTCAAGTGCTCCTCATGCTCTTACTTGTATCAAGAATACATCAATATATTATCAATGAATAGTGCCACAAATTTATCCAAGTAGTATATCCTGTTCTTAAAATCCATATAACCTACAGAGGTATTTGTTAACTCGAATGGCATTACTGAAAACTGGTAAAGCCCGTATCGAATCCTAAAAGCTGTTTTTGGTATGTCTTCCTTCTTTACACTTAATTGATGATAGTCTAATCTCAAATTAATTTTCGAAAAACACTATGAACCCTTGAACTAGTCAAACAAGTCGTTGATTCACGACAGTGGGTACCTATTCTTTTTTGTCACCCTGTTCAATTTTATGTTGAATCTACATTTTAATTCTCTAATATTTACTTTAATTTCATTGTAATCCTTGAATAGAATTCTAACACTTCCTAGAAACGAACTTCAATATTTCATATTATATAAACTCATTATATGCTATATTGGTCAAGCTTTTTTGATAACTAATTGATCTCTAATGTCCGTAACCAACTTTTTCACTCAAATCAAGAATAAAATAAATTTGTAAAGAAATATAAATTTTGATAGTAACTATAATATTATTTTATTATGATATAATTTAATAATTACATGATCAAATCTCAAACAACCAAAACAGTCGCTTATATTGAAATATTTTCATTATTATTATTATTATATATATGATTTTAAAATGATAAAGGTAATAGTACTGATATTTTACAATTATTATCATCACTATTATTAATATTGTAAACCACGGAAGACAAACATTAACCTCCTAATTTGGATCACAAGGATGATAATTGATTGATGAGATGCTTCATTACATGATCATTTTCACATACAACAAACAAAGCATTATATAAAACTTTTGCCTCAGCCTCTACATCTCTTGAATTACCAAAACCTCAAACCTCCTCTTGAGAGATGAGAGATTTATATTCCTTCTTTTACAGTGTGAACCAATTGTTAATGTTTTGACTCATTTAAGAAGAAGACGGCAATTTGACTTTGTTACGATATTCTGCAAGTGCCCATAACGGATATATATTCCTGTAGGCTGCGTAGTGTAACATGCAATTCTTCATAAAAACTCCTGTAATTTCCTGGTGGCCAAAAAAAATAATAATAAGTGAATAAATTATATACACGTTTAATTAGTGAATGTTGAAAAGTAAATAACATTGCTAAAAAAATTAAAATTAAAAATTTGAATGCTTTTGGCCTTGATTTATACGAAAGTCAATGAAAAATATTTTGTACCCGTTGAGTGAATATATTAATTAATTCATTTTGTAAAATTTTATTAATTGAGAGATATAAAAGGAAAAATAAATAATAGTTATAAATTTGAGCGGTGAAAATACTTAATTAAGTAGGTGGTATTGGATGTAAAATTTGAATAAGGGGCTATAAAATTAAAATTAGAAGTGAATAGAAGTTATGAAAAGGAAATACTTCAAATAAATATTTTTTTGTACTAAAACTTAAATTTTAATAAACTAAAAATTGAAACTCCAAATACATGAATTTGTGCTTCTGGTACAACAAACGTTCAAGTATTTAGAATTTCAGTAAAAAGGAAATTTTTAGCCCAACACTTTATTTTTCTTCTAAAACATTTCATATTTAATTTGGTAATGAAATTACTAAAATAGGTAGGAAATTTTGGAAATTATTTTACACAAATTCTCAAATGGTGAGTAGTTTAAAGGGTATAGGGGAAATAAAACAAAATTTTCATAAAAATGGAATTCACAAAAAAAAAAAAAAAAAAAAATTGAAAACAAAGACTTCAGGAACACCGTCCAGTTTCTTTGTATAATAGAATTGATTATTATTATTTTTATGTAATGTTACCCTCCATTACTATTGTATATGAACGCTAATTAAACTTGAGTATACCGTGCGGTGGATTAGTAAATTACCTCTTGGGGGAAATCTCCGTCTTCCAGTTGTGAATTGATGAGCAACTTCGCAGCACGATGTAGAGGTGTAGGGTCTCTCTCAGCCTAATCAATCACATTTTACAGATTATTTTATTTTATTTTATTTTGAGCATATATATCTATATCTATATCTATATTGATGATAAAGATGTAGGCACAAGATTAAATGAGTACGCTGAGGAATTTTACCTGACCAGCATGAATTAGACCCATCATTGCCCACGAAGTGTGCACCAAATTGGATTTGTTTTCTTCAAGTGGTATATATTTCTGTTTTTTTGTAAAGAAAAATGAGAGTATTGGTTTAATTAAGCACAGAGATTGAATTAATGAACGAAATTGATTAAAAGAAATTGCTTCTAGTCAGGAGGAGTTGCAAACCTTTTCGGGGCAAGAAAGGTAGCTCTCTCCCCACCCTCCATTATCTCTTTGGGAATTCAGCAAAAATTGGACAGCTCTACGAACTGCTTCACAATTTTCATAAGTCTTCCCAGCAGCTGCAAACCCTCCCAGTGCAAACCAAGTGCCGTAAGTGAAGCAAACCCCCCAATTACCGTACCTGCACATTGACATCCATGAGAGATTAATATCCGGATGATGACATGGCTGTGACTGCAAACAAGTTTTTAGGCACGTCAAAAGCCTAGACACACCAAAATTAGTGGAATTGGAGAATTAGTCGGCAGATATTGTTTTAGGCATACGAGGCCTATAATATCATTTCAAAAAGGAAATTTCAAGTTTTTGAAATTTTAAGTCAGACGGCGTGATAATTGAGATTTATCTAGTTGAACCCATTTTTTATACTTAAAAATATTATTTTCTACTTTTTCGGGCAGTTTTTTATTATTGTATTAAAAATTCTAATTTTTTTTTCTTTCTGAAATGTTAGAATTTATTGTTTTCAGTTCTATCAACCAACGTATCATTTTTTTTTGTTTTTTATGCATCTTATCTGTAAAAGTCTTCATGTCACATAGCATTACTCTAAAAACAAGAAGAAGTAAAATTTGTAGAACACTAGCTAACATTATAGGTACCAAGATCCATCTGGCATTTGGATGTTTTCAAGGAAACGAATTGCATTCGTGATGAAAGCTTCAATTTCCTTCTTGCGGTGTCCCGGGTACAATTTCATGAATAGCACAAAAGCCTGGATTGCCGATCCAGTACATTCTACGTACTCGTGTTCAATGACAATATCAGCAAAAAACTCTGTAGGATTAAGAAGCTGCGACCAACAAGGAAGAGAACAAACTCGAAAAAATAAATAATTAAGTATAAAATTAAATATATTACTATACGTTTTTATATTTATTTTATTTTTTTGGTAGTGCTTCAAAAAATGCATTGTAAATTCGCACCTCCAGCCAAGCCCCTGCTTTTACTGGCTCCCACGCCGCTAAACCCCCAGTTTTGCTCTGTAAATTAAATTTGATAAGGTGTTGTTCTTACTTTTACAGGAGAAATATTTTAACAAGCAGGAAATTAGATAAAACAAATTCATTTAAGTGATTAATTTTACCTGTAATGAAAGAATAAGATTCACAGATTCGTATAACATTTTTGGGTCATGTTTTTCACCAACTATTTCAGGTGGCAGTTGAGACAGTGATAAACAACACTGCAAAGCCAAAAAAAAAAAAAAAATCAATCGCAGGATCAAGATTTTATTCGTAGACCTCCATGTTAAACCATGGAATTGTTAAAAAAAAAAAAAAATTACCTTAAGCCCCTCTGCAGTGCAGTCTGAGACTTGCCAACCATGGTCTTGATCAGAGAAAGTCCAGGATCCTTTAGAAATGTGCCTGAACATTTTTTTGAAATCGCCGGAAGGGTTATCTTTTACCTATTTAGGTATTTAAACAAGCAAGCAAGGATTATATTAGTAAATTATATTGTCATGAAATAGCCATAAAAAATTAATAATAAGTATTACTAAATTTGGGGAAAATATAATACCTGTGATTTCTTTATGAAATCATGCCCCTTCTTAAGAGTTTCTGCTGCTTCCTCGAGTAGATTACAAGCTAATACTGCTTGAACTGCAAAGCCCGTGTCCCATTGTTGGCTGCCAAAACTCTACATCCAACGAAAAAATAAAAAAATTAACAACATATACAGGTTTTAGATAGATTTCTTTCTTTATTTCTTTCTTCCTTTCTCTGTCTTTCTTTTTTTCTTTTTTTTTTCCCCTTCAATTACTTCAAATTTACTTTAATTATATTTAGAAAATGGGCTAATATATACCTGCATTTTCATTCCATCTTCAGCGACCCAAATGTAATCAGGGACCCTCGCGAGATGCTTCTTGAAGTAATCACCATTAGGATCTTCCACCCAACAACAGAGCATACATAACACTTTCTCAACGCATCCAATGGTAATGTACCGGCTGTTCTCGTCTTCGTAATGGATGTAGTCCATCGTCACTTTCAGTGCTCTCTCTCGCACTTTGTTGAAGGGCCAATGCGTGAGCAATGGCTCCGTTGTTAAGTAGAGGCTATCCCAAAGCAAATCCTGTATCAGAGGATGGGGGTGGTACAAATCTTCCTGCGCCAACAAAAAATTTTTGTGCCATTATTTGGTTTTCTATTGGAGAATTCTTGATTGAAAAAGATGTAACATATATATATATATTTACCTTCGCACACAAATGTCGAACTTTCCTCCAATTAACTTCCTCGTATGGTTGAGAATGGAGCTCTTTCCTCAATTGTCGAACAAGGTCTGTGATGGGTCCAACGAATCTCTTCCCATATAGGTACGACATTGGCATGTAAACCAATCGACAGTAGCACCACATTTTTGCTGCATATATAGAACAGCAAACATACATAAGTCGAAAATGGCTCCTCCATTTTCCATCAAACAATCACAGCATGAGATACAGGGGCGAATTCAGATTTGGAGCTCGCTCGAGCTGAAGGTAGAGTAGGTTAGGGTACAAAAATTTAGGCTAAATAAAAAATTTAAATAGAGAGTAAACTAAACTACAAAAATTTAGTGTGAACTAAATTTGAAAAAAAAAAAAAAAAAAGAGAGAGAGAGATTTTGAGCAGAAAAAATTATTTTTGAAGCTACCCGCAACAACCTAGAGCAATCCTAGAATCGTTCACCCTAATAACATACCTGGATGCATTGGTAAATAGGGAGGAAGGATCCAGAACTCTGGTGGCATGGGATTGCAGCCTGACCAATCAAACAATCCAAATATCTGCACACCAATATTAAAAACAGAGATAAAAGAGTAAGCAATAATAGCCATAAAACGTCGAGTATCAAAGCTAAGTGCAAGAGCAATTTGAATATGGAGCTCTATATACCGAAAGCCATGTCTTTCCCCAAGAGGGTATGGCAACTACGCCGCCATGATCGTGGATCCATTTTCGCCCTCTTTCCGCGGCATTGTTTCGACCGCCCGATGGGCCGTCTCCGAGAATACGCATGCAAATATAGTTAAGTACGGTGCAGAACATGATACTGTGGCCCTCTATGTGGAATCCCCAACCTCCATCTTCGTTCTTCAGAATTACCAGACAAATTTAAATTAAATGGTTGGAGTTAATAGGTGTGACAGTTCTGTCAAAAACATCTAGTGCAAGGATCAAGTCAAATTTTAGAGCTAATACTAATATTTTTAATTCATATTTGTTAATAAGTGTTTGAGATACTGATTAATGATTAATGAAAACATGTCATATATTAATGTTTCGCACTTTTGCCACCCCTATCATTTAATATTACGGTAAGTGTATTTGTTGTTTTTTAACGAGTGTCCCTGAATACCCGTTAACAGGGCTGTTTTTAATTTGGTGAAGATTTCATTTATACTTACTTGGTGGTTGTATATGTATCTAAGAATTTCTTCTTTATGTTCGGCCGAAAACATGCTATCCAAATGTCCAGTTATGTATAGACACATGACCTGCAATATTGCAAGTAGTATAAAATTTTCAACAATTTATTGTGTGTTATATTTAAAAAGTCACAAGAAGAAGAGTGATGGGATGGAGAACAAACCAATGGAGGTAGAAAGTATAAAGGGCCTGCATTCTCGGCAGGCCAGTGCCCATCCTCTGCCTGAATGGCTTGAAAGAAGCGCAATGCCCTTTTCATTGTGACTGTGGCAGCCTCATAGGTAACATCCTCATCTTCCGCAACCTTTACTTGTGGAATTGTTTGCTGAAAATTATTTTCCTTCAATAACTGCATATACAGAATAGGAATACAAAATGACATTAATAAGTAATTATCATTAATTAACTCACTCTTCAAATATGAACATCTATATACTTACATATGTCTATGGTAACTTGTCAAATGGTCAAACAACACAACGATATGATTCATTATATGTATAACTTGATGGACAAATCGTTTCTTGATGCAAGATATTCAAATTTTATAAATTTTGTGAGAAAATTTAATTAAATAAGAAGAAAAACTAAATTATATATGTATGTATACATGTATTTGATAATAATGACGACATAAGATCTATTTAGAACTCTACAAAACTCCATAACAATCTAAAAATTTTCAAGAAATTTAAAATTTTTAACTTACTGCATGAATTACAAAATTACAACTTTTGGCTGCGTTTGACATAAAATTTTTCTCTGAAAATCTTTATAAATCTTTGTTAACTTTATATCACATCAACTTTTTTTCTTTCACTACACGCAGTACGAACCCTCAATTTATCTCACTTTTTTTTACTTCAAACAAACCCTTTGTAATTTATACAAACTTTTATAATTTTAAACATCCTCGTGATAGAAAGTTTCAATTAAATTAGGGTACGATAAATGAAAGAAATTGATTAATTTAATCAAGCAAAGAATTGAAATATTAATAAACATAAAAGTAAGTTTAGCTGAGTTCTTTTGTTCCCGATAAATTACTTCGTACACTTCTAAAATTGAGTGTGGCGGCAGGCGAGAACAACTCCACGTGCGTGCGTATGTATACAATATACATATAAATTTATATATACTATCGTAATAAGACAAAATCTTATTATTTGATGAGAATTTAAATTTAGTAAAACATTAAATTTTGTGAAAGATGAAGCTTTTATCTCTCTCTCTCTCTCTCTAATACCGAAACTTAAGGAATGTTTGTTTTGGAGACAACAGAAAATAAATTTTGTTAGAGTAATTTTTATCCTTCATTACAATAGTTTAAAAGATGAGATAATAATTACACTGGATAATATTACTTCTTAGGGTGTAAATTTTTACTGATAGAAAATGTGAGTAATAAAGAGTAATAGAAAAATTATACTATTTTTTTATTGTCTCGTAAAATATTTTTTTACACTCATCTCTCAAGTGACATTCTCTCTTAGTATTCTAAAAATAATAATATTATTATCAGGGTAATATTTACTCTCTCAATCCAAATATAAGTATCACGATATTATTACCCTCAACTATTACTGAATAACAATTATCTTGTAATCTTTTACTTTCAAAATTTTCATCTCGTGCCAAATGTTACCTTATAACTACATAAAATTTTAAGATAATTAGAAATAAATTTTCAATAACTACCATTTAATTAAATAATTATACTTTTTTATTTTTTATTTTCTCCAAATGTCTCTTAATTTCCCAATATTTTTATTTTTCCTCTTTAAATACTCATTATTTATTGGAGTGTCACTATTTACTCTTGATCTAAATTTTGTTATCTAATTTTTTTTTGACTGTTAAAAAAAAAAGAACATAAAAAAAAAAAAGTTTAATAAGCACTCGTGCGTGAATCCACACTAATGTGTGTATATATATACCAGTGGACTCAATTAGTTAATTTTTTATTTTATTTATTTATTTATTTATTTGTGCATAGAAGAATTTTAATATACATATAAATAGTAAAATTAGGTATTAATAGTATACATAAAATTAATAAAAATTAAGTGTTAGCATAATTTAAACGAAAAATTGTATTTAAGTTATACTTTATAATATTTTAAGGCTATTAGTCATACAAAAAAAAAAAAGTATTACTTTTAAGTCACATTAATGTAGCAAGTTTTGTATTTAAGTCACACTTTTGAGTGGGTCCCACGAATTTGTTTTAAATATAGTTTCTAATATACCGATAATATCCTTTATTTCTATAACTAAGTTACACAAGTTATTTCCGAAAATTTCAAAAATCACGTGAAGATATGGTTTACTGAGAATCACGCTTCTTCCGTTTTTTTTTTCCTTCCTTGTTTTCAGTTTCATTATTTACAATTTTAGTCGTGAAGATATGAAGAAGATAGAGCTTATTTGGCTTATCTTCTTCATGGATTGATTTTGCCGATTGGCGTTTTGAGCTATCTTCAAAACAATACCGGTACTGTTTCAAAAAATATGATGATATTGGCTCGTATGGTTGGTTTGTGTTATGTATCGATTGATGTTTTTTAGGCAGTATGAAAACAGTACCGGTCTAAAACAGTACCGGTAATTGGCTAAGGTTCCTTACTGTCCTGTGATACTGTTTCAAAAATAATAATGATGTTGGCTCATATCATTGGTTTGTGTTATTATTGATTGATGTTTTTAGGCAGTATAAAAATCGTACCAGTCTAAAACAGTACCAGTACTGTTTTATCGGTACTATTTTCAAAACAGTACCATGAATTATAAGTAGATGACGAGTTTTAAGAGCAATAGAAATCCATGGGGTCGATTGGCGTTTTGAGATATCTTCAAAACAGTACCGGTACTGTTTCAAAAAATATGATGATGTTGGCTCGTATCATTAATTTGTGTTATGTATCGATTGATGTTCTTTTAGGCAGTATGAAAATAGTACCGGTACTGTTTTTAAAACAACGCCATGAATTATAAGCAGATGACAAGTTTTGGGCAAGAGAAATCCATGGAGTTGATTAGTATTTTGATCTATTTTCAAAACAGTACCAGTACTGTTTCAAAATCAGAAAAAATAAATATACTTAGGAATGATGATCGATTTAGGTTTTTCCCAAACAATTTTAATTTTATTTCTAAAAATCGGTTTTGCTTGCTTTGTAAAGAAGATGGAAAGTCACGGAAGTTATGAGTGAAGTGTGTACTATTTTCGGATAAAACTAACAATTTTGAAATGTAGTGAAAAACGCGTGATGTCCTTTTTTGTCTTTTTGTTGCAAGTGTGACTTATTTACAAATAAATTTTTTAGGTATAACGTAAATTCTTATAACTTTATAAATAGTGACCAGCTTCCAAAAATCCCTAATTCAAACTTATAACCTAATAAGAAGTGGAACTATTTTTTTTAACGAAAGGCTACCTTGTCAAATGAAAATTTAAATGAATGTGAGGAGAATCTGTCTTACAAGTCCACGTGCCGCACACGGGCTCCCTTAAATCAAGAAACCTTCGTTTTTCGGCTACTTGGGCCTACCATGCGGTGTTCAAATACCAGTAATAATAATACGTGCCTACGGCACTAAATAATGAACAAAATTACTATTAAATTTTTGTATACTTAAAATTTTAGATAAAAAATTTGAATAAAAAATTATAATAATTCTTGAATTTTAATTTTTTATTTTCTAAAACTTTGGGGATTATTTGATTTATTTTTCTATTTTTTGTTTTCTGTTTTTTATTTTGAGTTCATTTTTTATTTTGTCCTTTTAAAAATAAAGAAAATAGCTCAAAATTCATTTGATTACTTGTGTTTTAAAATTTATTTTCGAAACCTGAAAATGAGTTTACACATGAAATAAAAAAAAAAAAGATAAAAAGTCATTTTGAGAGTATTCAACAAAAAAAAAAAAAAAAAAAGAAAAATTTCAAAACAAGGAGAATAAAGTATTTTCTTTTTCTTCGTTCTAAGATTTTTAACACATAAAACAAAAACAGAAAATAGAAAACACAAAAGTAAACCAAATGCCACCTTAGATTTTAATAGTTGTTACATGTGTTTTACTCTCCATTTTCAGTTAATTTTTAATAAATATCATAAAAGAAAATATAAATTATGGTGTCTTAATTTGGAAGATTCAACTTTTTAGAAACCATAATTTGACAGAATTTAAATTAACAGTTTTGATTTATAGATGACTTTACCCTTAAAATATGATAAAATTTAAAATGTTTAAATCGTTTTGTGAGATAAATAGTAATGGAGTCCACTAAATAAAAATTAAGCGGAAAGCTAAAAATATAAAATGACCTTAATCGTTGAAATTTCTGTGTTTGTGTTTGTATTTCACTCTTCTCAATCCATTTGAACTGTTATATTTTAATTTAACGATCCCTAACAACAAATCACCAAGCTGGCATAAAAACCTTATATTTGGCCCCAAAATCCAATTTAAATGGGGAGGCTAAAATCACTTGATGTTAGCTCAGTGGTACTAAAGTTGAGATTGTCATATTAAAATTTTAAAAATTCAGATTTATTCACGTTTTTTTTTTTTTAAATTAAGAATATGTGGATGAATGTGAATTGTTAAATTTTAACCTAATAGTTCTTTACTTAGGGCATATTTGAAAACGCTGTCATTTTTTGTTGTTTTTTCTGTTGCCGTTTTCTATTTTTTGTTTTCTATTACCGTTTATTTTTTTTAAATAAAAATTGAAACTGCGTTTGGAAATACAAGTTTATTTATAATTATTATTTTTATTTTAGAAAATATTTAATTTTATTAGTTTTAAAAAATTAATAGAATTTAATAAAATATATTTTATATTAATTTAATTTAATTAATATAATTAATTAAATTAATATAGTAAATTATTTATTAAAATCATTTAATTCAATAAATATAAATTATATTAAATTATATTATTTATTAAAAATAATTTAATAAAATATATTTCATATTAAATAAATAATTAAATTAGATTAATTATTAAATTAAATTATTTATTTTTAAAGTAATTAAATTCATTTAATTATTTATTAAAATAATTTAATAAAATATATTTTATATAAATTAAATTAATTAAATCATAAATAATTTAATTTAATTATGAAATTTATTTAAAATAATTTAATAATAATTATTAAATTAAATTAAATTAAAATTTAATGTAATTTAATTATTTATTATTAATTATTTTATATAAATTGATTTAATTATTAAATTAAATAAATTAATTATGATATTTATTTTAGATAATTTAGCAATAATTAATTACTAAATTAAGTTAAATTAATTAATTTAGTTTTATTATTTATTAAAATAATTTATATTAATTTATATAATTAATTTAATTTATTGAATTTAATTATATTATTTATTAAAATAACTTATTTTAATAAAATAATTTATTTTTATGTAATGTAACAAAAATAGACAAAATTTTAAAATTGACAGAATATTGGCAACAGAAAAAAAAGTAGAGTAAAAACACATTTTTTCTGTTTCCGTTTTTCTATTTATATTTTTATTTTTTTTGGAAACAAAAAAACATAAACAGGTTTATTAAACATATTTCTATTGCGAGTTTACAAAATTTTGAAAATATAAACAAAAAAATAGAAAACAGAAACGTTACCAAACAGAGTCTTAATGTTCTATGTTGAAATTACAACAGTGCCCCCGAGATATTTTGGATGGTTGACATCAAATTTGATGTCAGTCCAGTGATATCACATCTCTTAGCCGTTGAATTAAAATTCAAAAGTTTAAATATTATCAAATATGTTTCTATCGTAAGTTTACAAAATTTTGAAAACATAAATAGAAAAGTAAAAAACAGAAACGTTACTAAACGGGGTCTTAATGTCCTAAGTTGAAATTAGAACAGCGTATCTCTTAGCTGTTGAATTAAAATTCAAAAGTTTAAATACATTTAAATATTTTTGTATAATTTTTAATTAAAAAATATTTGAATAAATTTAAATCATTGGATATGAAATCAATAGGGCACACGCGTGATGTCATCTCACGATCATCACACTCGCTGCCAGCCTATCAATCCAATTTCAACGAAATTCGACGAAAAACGACATTTCCTCATCCGTGTTTACATTATATCATGATATAAATTTTTTTATTAATACGAAGAATAAAATGATATTTTCATATTATTGAATTAATTTAACATTACTTATAAATAAAAAAAAATTAACAGAAAAAATCTGAACGAGTGTAATACAGGATCCACATAACGGAGACAACAAAACAATATAAGTGAAATAAATCCTTAATTATTTTTTCTTCAAAAAGAGTTTGTTAAAGTTATGACGGCTACTTATGCCCGACTTAGAGAAGTAAAAAAAGGAAAAACAAATACTAACTTTTGATATTTTCGGTAAAATTTAGCAGGTTGCTAAAAAATTAATTTTTACTGAGTTGTCAAAAGGTATATGCTTATTTCATTTAAACTTAACTCAAAATTTATTAAAATTTTTATCAAACACTTAAAAATTATCAAAAATTATTAAAATTTTTTATTTATTTTATCAACTACGGTGTCAAAATTACTAAAAAATTCTATTTATTTTACTAAATACATAAAAAAATTCACTATAAATTTTTAACAAAAAAAAAAATTATCAAAAATTAATAAAAATTTGACTAGTTGGGAAAGAAGCCGTTCCCACACAACCGTAAAATGGGAGGTGCAGAGGTAGCGCGCTTTCTCCGTCATTTTCAGTCATCTTTCACTTCAATTCAAAGGTACGATAACTCATCTTAAAAGTCAAACCAGATGCCAAATTTTTCAAAAAGGAGTAGTAGAGAGAGGGAGAGAGAGGGTTAAAAACCTGCAAGCGGTAAAGAAGATCCCCGTTGGGCTTGACTCTTTTCCTGTTTTGGGTGAAGAGCTCGCGAGCTCTTTCAACTTCAGCGCGCTGTTCGGGGGTTCCGTAATTGGGATCGAACTCCCAAATTTGACGACCCACAAAGTTGTTCGTGCTGTAAAGATATTCCCCATAAGGCCCCCCTCCTTCTCCGACCTTTAGCCTCCACATCCTCCACGTACTTCCTCTTCCCTGCAATATTATTTTTTTTTTGTTATAATAATCAAATAAAAGTAAAATCAACACACTCTCTCACCACCGCTGAAAGACCCATAACTTTATTTTTTATTTTTTAAAGATATTTTCTTCCTAGCTATTTCAATTATTATCAAGTTTGAATGCTATCACCTTGTCACTATAGTACTTAAAAAAAATTTGCTTCACCTAACAGAAAAAGAAAATGCTCAATTAGATTAATATGAGCAAAGCTCCAATGGTGTCTTCTTTCAACACGAAGCACTGCCAATCTTATATGTGTGTGTGTGTGTGTGTGTGTAAGGTGAAAGAGAGACAGAGAAAGGTTGCTTGTTGGATTACCTGCTGTTTCCTAAATCGCAGTTTGTGCACTTGGGTGGAAAAAGGTTGGTGACCTTGATATATCCCGACTAGAACAAAAATAAATACAGAGAGAGAGAGAGAGAGAGATGGGAAATTCAAGTTTCCACTGAAGAGAAAAGAAGAGACAACCACCTCATTTATACACAAAGGCGAAGTACATGCATTTCTTTCTATACATTTGGGTTATTTTTTTTTTTTTTTTCGTTCTCAATACTGACCTAAGAATTCCACGCAGTAGTAATTTCTATGCGTGTAACCACCTCGTCCTCTCGTTAAAGAATTCCACTTATGCAAGTAACCATCTCGTCCCGTCGTCAAAGTATTCCACTTCTATGCATGTAACCATCTCGTCCCCTCATCAAAGAATTTCACGTGATAGTAATTTCTACGCACCTCATCAAAGAATTCCACGTGATAGTAATTTCTACGTATGTAACCATTTCGTCCCCTCGTCAATAATGCCATCTTTTTTTTTTTTTTTTTTTTTTTGGATAGTACGTCAATAATGCCATCGAAGTCAAGGGTGGAGGCTATAGGACAACGTCTCTACCCACCCCTCGCTTTGTTTTTGTTTTTTTTTTTTGAAAATATATATGTTGACACATAAACGTGGGTGTAATCCTCATTAAAATTTTAATATAATTAAAATAGAGTTATAAAAATAATTAACAATTTAAACTGGTGGTTCAAATAGTAAATAATAAGTAATTAAAAGTATTTAAACAAAATAATAATTAATTAAGAAGTATTAAAAAAATTATAAAAATAGTTGGTAGTTAAATGACTTTTATAGAAGAGAAAAATATAAATGACAAAAATTACTTAATTACGTAGCAGTTATAAAAATTTACTTTTCAATATTAATAAAATTATAGATAATTATAAAGAGTTTAAAACTATTATAGAAAAAAACAAATTGCAAATAAAATTTTATAAATTTTAAAGTCTTACTATTATTCTTAGTAGACACTCAATTTTTACCTTTTAAATTTGCGATTTTTTAAAAATATCTACACGTATATATATACAGTGCATCTACTTTTAAAATAATTTTTATTAAATTTTTATCATTTTTCGTTATATTTAAATGATTAATTAAATTGACTAAGCCATTTATATTTAGATTGACTAACTCATTTAAATATTACCTCACTTGTTTTAATACCAAGTTTTTTATTGCTCGGTCCATAATCATCTTAAGAGGCCCCGATTTCATTTAAGTAATCTTCAGCCAACTTATAAACTGGGAATTGCTAATGGCTAAAAGCACATAAATAATGAAAATTTTACTTTATATTAAATTTATAAGTAAGTAGTTCTCTCGTAAAAAACATGAGTTCATTTACATCTATTAAAATTATGCATCACAGTTATAGTAGTTTTATGTATACAAAAAAAAAAAAAAAAAAAAAAAAGGTAAAATTGTAGTCATCTAATAATGTGGAACAAAAAATAAATATATAAAATTTTGTGAATGAAAAAAAGAGAAGAGAAGAGAACAGAATAAAGAAGAACAGTGCCATGTAAGATTAAAATGAAAGATATAGGAGAGAGAAAAACTTTAAATTTAAAATTAGAGTTTAAAAAAAAAATTACTTCCAAGACTTATTCAAAGATTTGTAAAAAAAAAAAAGTAGAATAGTGAATATAGAGAGTGCCACATATAATTTGATAATAATTTTTATTAATTTTATAAAAATAGCTCAAATTACAAATATTATTATTAATCTTATATTGTATTTTATAAAATAAAATAAACATAATCAATATGACCAATTTAAATTTAAAATTAGAATTTAGAAAAATAATTACCATAAGCCAATCTAAAATGTTTCTATCTTAGACGGGTCTATCAATACACTTTCACCAGACACGACATACCCAAGAAACTTCACTTCTTCGAACCAAAACTCACACTTACTTAACTTGGTATAAAGCTTTTGCTTCTTTAAAATTTGGAGTATTAATCTCAAGTGCTCCTCATGTTCTTACTTGTATCAAGAATATATCAATATATTATCAATGAATAGTGCCACAAATTTATCCAAGTAGTATATCATTTTCTTAAAATCCATATAACCTACAGAGGTATTTGTTAACTCGAATGGCATTACTGAAAACTAGTAAAGCCCGTATCGAATCCTAAAAGTTGTCTTTGGTATGTCTTCCTTCTTTACACTTAATTGATGATAGTCTAATCTTAAATTAATTTTCGAAAAACACTATGAACCTTTAAACTAGTCAAACAAGTCGTTGATTCACGACAGTGGGTACCTATTCTTTTTTGTCACCCTATTCAATTTTATGTTGAATCTACATTTTAATTCTCTAATATTTACTTTAATTTCATTGTAATCCTTGAATAGAATTCTAACACTTCCTAGAAACGAACTTCAATATTTTATATTATATAAACTCATTATATGCTATATTGGTCAAGTTTTTTTGATAACTAATTGATCTCTAATGTCCGTAACCAACTTTTTCACTCAAATCAAGAATAAAATAAATTTGTAAAGAAATATAAATTTTGATAGTAACTATAATATTATTTTATTATGATATAATTTAATAATTACATAATCAAATCTCAAACAACCAAAACAGTCGCTTATATTGAAATATTTTCATTATTATTATTATATATATATGATTTTAAAATGATAAAGGTAATAGTACTGATATTTTACAATTATTATCATCACTATTATTAATATTGTAAACCACGGAAGACAAACATTAACCTCCTAATTTGGATCACAAGGATGATAATTGATTGAGGAGATGCTTCATTACATGATCATTTTCACATACAACAAACAAAGCATTATATAAAACTTTTGCCTCAGCCTCTACATCTCTTGAATTACCAAAACCTCAAAGCTCCTCTTGAGAGATGAGAGATTTATATTCCTTCTTTTACAGTGTGAACCAATTGTTAATGTTTTGACTCATTTAAGAAGAAGACGGCAATTTGACTTTGTTACGATATTCTGCAAGTGCCCATAACGGATATATATTCCTGTAGGCTGCGTAGTGTAACATGCAATTCTTCATAAAAACTCCTGTAATTTCCTGGTGGCCAAAAAAAATAATAATAAGTGAATAAATTATATACACGTTTAATTAGTGAATGTTGAAGAGTAAAGAACATTGCTAAAAAAATTAAAATTAAAAATTTGAATGCTTTTGGCCTTGATTTATACGAAAGTCAATGAAAAATATTTTGTACCCGTTGAGTGAATATATTAATTAATTCATTTTGTAAAATTTTATTAATTGAGAGATATAAAAGAAAAAATAAATAATAGTTATAAATTTGAGCGGTGAAAATACTTAATTAAGTAGGTGGTATTGGATGTAAAATTTGAATAAGGGGCTATAAAATTAAAATTAGAAGTGAATAGAAGTTATGAAAAGGAAATACTTCAAATAAATATTTTTTTGTACTAAAACTTAAATTTTAATAAACTAAAAATTGAAACTCCAAATACATGAATTTGTGCTTCTGGTACAACAAACGTTCAAGTATTTAGAATTTCAGTAAAAAGGAAATTTTTAGCCCAACACTTTATTTTTCTTCTAAAACATTTCATATTTAATTTGGTAATGAAATTACTAAAATAGGTAGGAAATTTTGGAAATTATTTTACACAAATTCTCAAATGGTGAGTAGTTTAAAGGGTATAGGGGAAATAAAACAAAATTTTCATAAAAATGGAATTCACAAAAAAAAAAAAAAAATAGAAAACAAAGACTTCAGGAACACCGTCCAGTTTCTTTGTATAATAGAATTGATTATTATTATTTTTATGTAATGTTACCCTCCATTACTATTGTATATGAACGCTAATTAAACTTGACTATACCGTGCGGTGGATTAGTAAATTACCTCTTGGGGGAAATCTCCGTCTTCCAGTTGTGAATTGATGAGCAACTTTGCAGCACGATGTAGAGGTGTAGGGTCTCTCTCAGCCTAATCAATCACATTTTACAGATTATTTTATTTTATTTTATTTTGAGCATATATATATATCTATATCTATATTGATGATAAAGATGTAGGCACAAGATTAAATGAGTACGCTGAGGAATTTTACCTGACCAGCATGAATTAGACCCATCATTGCCCACGAAGTGTGCACCAAATTGGATTTGTTTTCTTCAAGTGGTATATATTTCTGTTTTTTTGTAAAGAAAAATGAGAGTATTGGTCTAATTAAGCACAGAGATTGAATTAATGAACGAAATTGATTAAAAGAAATTGCTTCTAGTCAGGAGGAGTTGCAAACCTTTTCGGGGCAAGAAAGGTAGCTCTCTCCCCACCCTCCATTATCTTTTTGGGAATTCAGCAAAAATTGGACAGCTCTACGAACTGCTTCACAATTTTCGTAAGTCTTCCCAGCTGCTGCAAACCCTCCCAGTGCAAACCAAGTGCCGTAAGTGAAGCAAACCCCCCAATTACCATACCTGCACATTGACATCCATGAGAGATTAATATCTGGATGATGACATGGTTGTGACTGCAAACAAGTTTTTAGGTACGTCAGAAGCTCAGACTCACAAAAATTAGTAGAATTGGACGATTAGTCGGCAGATATTGTTTTAGACATATGAGGCCTATGATATCATTTCAAAAAGGAAATTTCAAATTTTTGAAATTTTAAGTCAGACGGCGTGACAATTGAGATTTATCTAGTTGAACTCATTTTTGATACTTAAAAATATTATTTTCTGCTTTTTTGGACAGTTTTTTATTATTGTATTAAAAAATTTAATTTTTTTTTCTGCCTGAAATGTTAGAATTTATCGTTTTCAGTTCTATCAACCAACATATCATTTTTTTTTTTTTTTATGCATCTTATCTGTAAAAGTCTTCATGTCACATAGCATTACTCTAAAAACAAAGAAGAAGTAAAATTTGTAGAACACTAGCTAACATTATAGGTACCAAGATCCATCTGGCATTTGGATGTTTTCAAGGAAACGAATTGCATTCGTGATGAAAGCTTCAATTTCCTTCTTGCGGTGTCCCGGGTACAATTTCATGAATAGCACAAAAGCCTGGATTGCCGATCCAGTACATTCTACGTACTCGTGTTCAATAACAATATCAGCAAAAAACTCTGTAGGATTAAGAAGCTGCGACCAACAAGGAGGGCAACAAACTCAAAAAAATAAATAATTAAATAAATAATTAAATACGTTACTATACGTTTTTATATTTATTTAAATTTTTTTTTGGTCGTGCTTTAAAAAATGCACTGAGAATTCGCACCTCTAGCCAAGTCCCTGCTTTTACTGGCTCCCACGCCGCTAAACCCCCAGTTTTGCTCTGTAAATTAAAGTTGATAAAGAGGTTTTGGTAACTTTTTTAAAACCATAAAGGAGAAATGCTTGAACAAGAAAGAAAATAGATACAATAATAAATGAATTTAAGTGATTAATTTTACCTGTAATGAAAGAATAAGATTCACAGATTCGTATAACATTTTTGGGTCATGTTTTTCACCAACTATTTCAGGTGGCAGTTGAGATAGCAATAAACAACACTGCAAAGCAAAGTGCAAAAAAAAAAAAAAAAAAAAAAATCATTCACAGAAACAAGATTTTATTCATAAACTTCAATTTTAAACCATGAAATTGTGTTAAAAAAAAAAAGAAAAAAAAAGATCACCTTAAGCCCCTCTGCAGTGCAATCTGAGACTTGCCAACCATGGTCTTGATCAGAGAAAGTCCAGGATCCTTTAGAAATATGTCTGAACATTTTTTTGAAATCACCAGATGGGTTGTCCTTTACCTGTTTAGGTATTTAGACAAGCAAGCAGGGATTATATTAGTAAATTATATTGTCATGAAATAGTAATAAAAAAATAATAACATGTATTACTAAATTTGAGGAAAATATAACCTGTGATTTTTTTACGAAATCGTGCCCTTTCTTAAGAGTTTCTGCTGCTTCCTCGAGTAGATTACAAGCTAATACTGCTTGAACTGCAAAGCCTGTGTCCCATTGTTGGCTGCCAAAACTCTACATCCCAACAAAAAAATAAAAAGATTAACAACATATATAGGTTTTAGATAGACTTCTTTCTTTCTTTCCTTTCATTTTCCCTCCAATTACTTCAAATTTACTTCAATTATTGTTGGAATACGTGGTTCATATTTAGACTGAAAAATTAAGAAGGAACAAGAATTTTGAAGTTAATAAGAAAAAATATTCCAGCCATTATGAACGTAGGCAATCTGACCGAATCACGTTAAATATTTTGTATTGATTTCTTATTTTTTTTTATTATTTTCTTCGTTCATATTCACATTACAATTATATTTAGAAAATGGGCTAATATATACCTGCATTTTCATTCCATCTTCAGCCACCCAAATGTAATCAGGGACCCTCGCGAGATGCTTCTTGAAGTAATCGCCATCAGGATCTTCCACCCAACAACAGAGCATACATAACACTTTCTCAACGCATCCAATGGTAATGTACCGGCTGTTCTCGTCTTCGTAATGGATATAGTCCATAGTCACTTTCAGTGCTCTCTCTCGCACTTTGTTGAAGGGCCAATGCGCGAGCAATGGCTCCGTTGTTAGGTAGAGGCTATCCCAAAGCAAATCCTGTATTAGAGGATGCGGGTAGTACAAATCCTCCTGTGCCAACAAAAAAATTTTGTGCGATTATTTGGTTTTCTATTGGAGAATTCTTGATTGAAAAAGATGTAACATATATATATATTTACCTTTGCACACAAATGTCGAACTTTCCTCCAATTAACTTCCTCATATGGTTGAGAATGGAGCTCTTTCCTCAATTGTCGAACAAGGTCTGTGATGGGTCCAACGAATCTCTTCCCATATAGGTACGACATTGGCATGTAAACCAATCGACAGTAGCACCACATTTTTGCTGCATATATAGAACAGCAAACATACATAAGTCGAAAGTGGCTCCTCCATTTTCTATCAAACAATCCCAACATGAGATACAGGGGCAAAGTCAGATTTGGAGTTGGTAGAGTAGGTTAGGGTACAAAAAATTAAGCTAAACAAAAGATTTAAATAGAGAGTGCACTGAACTATACAAATTTAGTGTGAACTAAGTTTGAAAAAAAAAAGATTTTGAACAAAAAAAAAATTATTTTTGAGCAAAGCTACCGGCAACAATCTAGAGCAATTTTAGAATCGGTCTAGCCTAATAATATACCTGGATGCATTGGAAAATAGGGAGGGAGGATCCAGAACTCTGGTGGCATGGGATTGCAGCCTGACCAATCAAACAATCCAAATATCTGCACACCAATATTAAAAATAGAGATAAAAGAGTAAGCAAAGCATCAAAGCTAAGTACAAGAGCAATTTGAACATGGATCTCTATGTACCGAAAGCCATGTCTTTCCCCAAGAAGGTAGGGCAACTACGCCGCCATGATCGTGGATCCATTTTCGCCCTCTTTCCACGGCGTTGTTTCGACCGCCGAATGGGCCATCTCCGAGAATACGCATGCAAATATAGCTAAGTACGGTGCAGAACATAATGCTGTGGCCCTCTATGTGGAATCCCCAACCTCCATCTTCATTCTTCAGAATTACCAGACAAATTTAAATTAAATGGTTGGAGTTAATAAGTGTGACACTTTTGTCAAAAACGTCTAGTGCATGGATCATGTCAAATTTTAGAGTTAATACTAATATTTTTAATTCACATCTGTTAACAGAGGTACCCATTAACGGTCAATGAAAATATATTATATAATAATATTTCACATTTTTTTCATCTCTACCAAATAACATTAAGTGAAATGTATTTGTTGATTTTTAATTAGTATCCCTGAACACCCGTTAACAAGACTCTTTTTAGTTTACTGAGGATTACATTCATACTTACTTGATGGTTGTATAAGTATCGAAGGATTTCCTTTTTATGTTCGGGTGAAAACATGCTATCCAGATGTCCAGTTATGTATAGACACATGACCTGTAATGTAAGTAGTATAAATTTTTCAACAATTTATTAGTGTGTGATATTTTAAAAAGTCACAAGAAGGAGAGTGATGGGATGGAGAGCAAACCAATGGAGGTAAAAAGTACAAGGGGCCAGCATTTTCGGCAGGCCAGTGCCCATCCTTTGCCTGAATGGCTTGAAAGAAGCGCAATGCCCTCTTCATTGTGACTGTGGCAGCCTCGTAGGTGACATCCTCATCTTCCCCAATCTTTACTTGTGGAATTGTTTGCTGGAAATTATTTTCCCTCAAGAACTGCAGCATAGAATAGGAATACAAATATACGACGTTAATAAGTAATTGTCATTAATTAATTCTCGCCTCAAATATGCAGATCTATACATATATATACATATATATATGTGGTAACTTTTCAAGGGGTCAAACAGCACAACAATATGATTCATTATATGTATAACCCGATGGAGAATCGTCTCATGATGCAAGAAAATCAAATTTTATAAATTTTGTGAGAAAATTTAATTAAATAAGAAGAAAAACTAAATTATATATATGTATATATGAATGTGTTTGACAGGAATGACGACTTAAGGTCTGTTTGGAAATCTACAAAACTCCACGTGCATGTGTGTGTATATATGTAAAAATTTATATATACTATCAGAATAAGCCAAAGTCTTACTATTTGACAAGAAGTTAGATTTACTGTAGTATTAAATTTGGTAAAAGATGAAGATTTTTTTTCTTCTAATACCTAAATTTCTTAGGGTATGTTTGTTTTGAGGGTAACGGAAAGTAAATTTTATTGGGGTAATTTTTACCTTACATTACAATATATAGTTTGGAAGAGAGAATAATAATTGCATTGGATAATATTACCCCTTCTGGGGGCTAAATTTTTACTGGTGGTGAAGATAAGTAATGGGGAGTAATAGAAAAATTATATAATTTCTTCATTATCACGTAAAACATTTCTTTATATTTCTCACTTAAGTAATATTCTCTCTCACATTCCAAAATAAATAATATTATTATCAGGGTAATATTTAGTCTTCCAATCTAAATATAAGTATCATAAACTTGTTAATTACTCTCAATTATTATAGATACCATTAACCATGTAATCTTTCACTTCCAAAATTGTTACCTTATACCAAATGTTACCTTATAACTACATAAATTTTTAGATAATTAGAAATAAATTTTCAATAACTACCATTTAATTAGATAATTTTATTTATATATTTTTATTTTCTTCAAATGTCACTTAATTTCCCAATATTTTTATTTTTCTTCTTTAAATACTCATCATTTATTTAAATATCAATATTTACTCTTGACCTAAATTTTGTTATCTAATTTTTTTGACCATTTAATGAAAAAAACATAAAAAAGAAACAAAAGTTTAACAAGTACCCACGCGTGAATCCACTTATAGTGTGTGTGTACATACCAGTGGATTCAATCGGGTAATTTATTTAATTCAATTAATTAATTGTTATTATTATTATTATTATTTTGCATAGAAGAATTTTGCATAATTAGTAAAATTATGTATTAATACTATATATAAAATTAATAAAAATCAATTGTTAGCATAATGTTTCGTTTGGAAACCTTGGATAATGGCTTATGAGGTAAATGACTTATTTGCTTATTTGTAAAATGATCAAATTTATTTTTTTACATTTTAATTTTCTCTTAAACCTTAAAAAATAAAAATGTCAAATTATCAGAAACTAAAAAGATAGTTAAAAAAATCATCTTTTTTTTTTTCTGTTCAAACACAAAAAAATACCCTTTTTTTAACTAGTTAAAAAAAAAAATCACCTACTTCACCTTTCAAACCAAGCCTAATTCACACTTATAAATTAGTAAGAAGTGGAGCTACTTTTTTTTTAACGAAAGGCTATCTTGTCAAATGAACATTGAAATAAAAGTGCGAAGAATCTGTCTTTCATGTCCACGTTCTCCACGCGGACGGCTCCCTTAAATGAGGAAATCTTCGTTTTTTGGCTACTTGTGTCAACTCTTGGGTATGGTGTTTTTGGAATTGAGGAGAATCTCTCTTACATGTCCACGTGCTCCACGCGGACGGCTCCCTTAAATGAAGAAATCTTCGTTTTTCGGCTACTTGTGTCAACTCTTGGGTATGGTGTGTTTGGAAGTGTTTTAGTTAATATAAATTTATAAAAGTTATAATTTCATAATTTGTATTATGAGTAAAAAATTTAAATTTTATAAAAATTTGTAAAATTTTATTGAACTCGAAACACAAATATATATATTTAATAATATATAAAAATTATAATTATTAATAAAATAATGGTACCACACACTTAAAATTTGGGGTGAAAGTGAATCGAGTTGTTTAAGAGTTATGCGAGCTCGAATCGAAAAAAATTCAACTTGAACTCAATTCGTGACTAAAGGAAGTTGGAATCAAGTTTGATTTATAACTCGTTTACATTCGAGTTCGGGTTTGAGCCTAGAAAAATTAAATTCAAAAACTCGCGAGTCGTCTCAATAAAATTATATATATATATATATATATATATATATTAATAATATTTTTATTATTTTTTATAAATATTTTATTTATTATATTTTAAACTAAAATAACGTCGTTTAAGTTTAATCAAACTATTCGCGAGCTGATTTAAGTTTACATTCTTCTTTATCAAATTGATCTTAAGCCTATATAAAAATTTGAAACGAGCTCGAAATTAGTGTAAAAAGTTTGAGTCGAGTTTGAATAACTTAAAATTTGATTCAATTCGATTCGTTTCCATCCTTACTTAAAATATTTGAACTATTATTACTATGAAGATTTTTAAATAATTAATTTTAAATTTATTATAATTAATTATGGTAAATTACTTAAATTCGTAACAAGATATCAAACCTATGTAAAAGTTCGAAATGAGCTCGATCGAAATCGGTATAAAGAGTTTGAGCCGAGTTCAAATAAATCAAAATTCAACTCGATTCGACTCGTTTCCACTCTTACTTAAAATGTTTGAACTATTATTATTATGAAAAATTTTAAATAATTATTTTTATAATGGTTTTAAATTATTATAATCAATTATGTTAAATTACTTAAATTCGTCACAAGCCTTTAATCTATGGTAACAAAAATTATATTAACAATTATTCTCAAATAATTAACACATAACTATTTGATCTTAAATTTAAAAATATAAGTAAATGCGAAAACAAGATAAATGGAGGTGGAAGTAATTTTAAGGAAAAGAGAAAGCTAACATAAATTTTTATGTCAATTCAGTTATAATGAAGTCAGGAACTATTGGATTAAAATTAAACAGTTTAGATATATTCACATTTTTTAAATCCAAAATAACGTAAATGGATCGAGACCTTTAAATTTTAATCCAACAACATCCGATCATAAATCACTGAGTTAGGAAAAAAAAACTTATGTCAACCCTCAAATCCAATTTAAAGGGGAGGCTAGTATCACCTAGTAGCGTTAACTCAGTAATATCAAAATTAGAATCGTTGAATTAAAATTTAACAGTTTAAATTTATTTATTTTTATAATTAAAAATATATGAATAAATTTCAATCATTAAATTTTAACTTCTAACTTGGAGCCGAAGGACATTGCAACATGGCCCCCGAGTGCATCCAATTTCAAGTCTCGTGTTGGGCATTCGGGCAGAAATTCCGTGAAAAACAAAATTTTCTCATCCGTGTTATCTGGTCCTGCGTTGTAAATACTAATTTAAAAAAAAAGAAAAAAAGAAAAAAAGAGGAATGATAAAGACGGTGTCGGGGTGACTCTTGTTTCCTCAGACTTCTGATTTCTTATTTTTATTGTGTGTCTTCACTCACCAGCAAATCCTTAAGCCATCCTGTTTGCACACCTCCCCCCCCCCCCTCGGGGGGTTGTGGCCCCGTACATTTTTTTTAAGTTAGATCGTTTAATTTTTAATTAAAAAATAAAAATTTCTCTCTTTCATATTTAATATATTAAATTAACAAAAAATAATATTAATAATGATTTATATACATATGTATGTATATTATTAATTTATATAAATAATATATATTTAAAATATTAATCTGCGTATAATAATTTAAAATATGAATATAAAAAGGGTTCAATTATTTAATAAATTAATTATAGTGCATTTAAAAAAAAAAAAGAAGATATATCATATCATAATATAAATATTGTTTTATTAATATGAAAAATAAAATGATAATTTCATATTATTGAATTGATTTAAAATTATTTTTAAATAAAAAAATTTAATAAATAAGATCAGAGTGAGTGTAATACAGAATACACATAACCGAAACCATAAAAAATATAAGTGAAACAGACTCGTGATTATTTTTTCTTTTAAAAGAATTTGTTAAAGCTATGGTTGATACTGAGGCCCGATTTAGAAGAGCGAAAAAGAGATAAAAAAAATATTAATTTTTGGTATTTTAGGTATTTGGTTAAAAAGTTGGTGGGTTACCAAAAAATTAATTTTTGTTGCGTTTACAATAGGTATAATGGTAATTCCATTTAAATTGAACTTAAAAATTACTAAAATATGTACCAAATATTTAAAAAATTATTAAAATTTACTAAAAATTTCTATTCATTTTACTAAATACTTAAAAGTTATAAAAATTAATAAAAATTTTTATTTATTTTACTAAGACTGTGTCTAGTTTATTAAAAATTACTTAAAATTTTTAAAAATTTCTAAAATTTATTCACTTTTATTTACTTATACGAATTTCAAACTCACAAATTATTTCATTTTATTTTACTTTTTGTCACTCCAAATATATTTTAAATACACAAAAAAAAAAATTCACTATTATTTTTTACCCAAAAAAATTATCAAAAATTAATAAAAATTTGACTAGTTGGGAAAGAAGCCGTTCCCAAACAACCGTAAAATGGCAGGGGTAGCACGCTTTCTCCATTATTTTCAATCATCTCACACTTCAATTCAAAGGTACCATCACTCATCTTAAAAGTCAAACAAGATGCCCCAATTTTAAAAAAAGGAGCAGAGAGAGGAAGGGAGAGTTAAAAACCTGCAAGCGGTAAAGGAGATCCCCGTTGGGCTTGACTCTTTTCCTGTTTTGGGTGAAGAGCTCGCGAGCTCTTTCAACTTCAGCGCGCTGTTCGGGGGTTCCGTAATTGGGATCGAACTCCCAAATTTGACGACCCACAAAGTTGTTTGTGCTGTATAGATATTCCCCATAAGGCCCCCCTCCTTCTCCTACCTTTAGCCTCCACATCCTCCACGTACTTCCTCTTCCCTGCAATATTATTTTTTTTTTGTTATAATAATCAAATAAAAGTAAAATCAACACACTCTCTCACCACCGCTGAAAGACCCATAACTTCATTTTTTATTTTTTAAAGATATTTTCTCCCCAGCTATTTCAATTATTATCAAGTTTGAATGCTATCACCTTGTCTATAGTACCCAAAAAAATTTGCTTCACCTAACAGAAAAAGAAAACGCTCAATTAGATTAATATGAGCGAAGCTCCAATGGTGTCTTCTTTCAACGCGAAACACTACCAATCTTATATATTTGCGTGTGTGTATAAGGTGAAAGAGAGGCAGAGAAAGGTTGCTTGTTGGATTACCTGCTGTTTCCTAAAGTGTAGTTTGTGCACTTGGTGGAAAAAGGTTGGTGGCCTTGATTTCCCGACTAGAACAAATATAAATACATAGAGAGAGAGAGAGAGAGATGGGAAATTCTAGTTTCCCACTGAAGAGAAGAGAAGAGACAACCACCTCATTTATACACAAAGGCCAAGTACTCGTATTTCTTTCTATGTAGGAGGTGTTTGGCAACTCAAAAATTAATAAAAAAAATCAAAAGTTAGTTTTCATGTATTTGGCAAAACTATAAATTTTGCCACTTTTTTGATTTGCTACAGTAAAAAGTACCACTCCATCATTATATCTTTTTTTGATTTGTTACAGTAAAAAACATACCAAATATCTAAAAGTTACAACTTTTTTACTTTGCTACAGTAAAAAATTTACCAAACACTCAAAAATTACTAAAAAAATACTAAAAATTTCACTTGGTTCAACCAAACACACAAAAAAGTACAAAAAACTAAAAAACTACCAAAACTTAAATTTTTTTTTAATTTCCAAACACCCTCGTAGATTTAAATTTATAAATTTTAAAGTCTTACTATTATTCTTGATAGACACTCAATTTTGACTTTTTAAATTTGTAGTATTTTAAAAATATCTATATACATATACATGTACAACTATTTTTTTTAAAATAGCTTTTATTAAATTTTTATCATTTTCCATTATATTTAAATGATTAATTAAGTAGACTAATTAAGCCATTTATATTTAGATTGACTAACTCGTTTAAATATTACCTCACTTGCTTAAATACCAAGTTTTTTATTGCTTGGTCTATAATCATCCTAAAGGGCTCTGGTTTCAATGAAGTGATATTCAGCTAACTTATAAACTAGGAATTGTCGGTAGTTAAAAGCACATAAATAATGAAAATTTTACATTGCATTAAATTTATTAAATTTATAGTAAGTAGATCTCTTATAAAAAAAAAAAACATGAGTACATTTATATCTATTAAAATTATATTTCACAGCTATCGTAGTTTTATATATGCAAAAAAAAAATAAATAAATAAAATTGTAGTCATCTAATAATATAGGACAAAAAAATAAATAAATAAAATTTTGTGAATGAAAAACAAAAAAAGAAGAAGAGAAGAGGACAGAATAAAGGAGGAGAGGATCAAGTAAGTATAAAATGAAAAATGATAGGAGAGAGAAAAATTTTAAATTTAAAATTTGAATTTAAAAAAAAAATTGCTCCTAAGACTAATCTTATTCAAAAATTTGTAAAAAATAAAAAAAAAAATAAAACTGTAAATATAGAGAGCGCCACATAAAATTTGATAACAATTTTTTATTAATTTTATAAAAATAGCCCAAATGACAAATATTATTATTAATCTTACATTATGCTTTATAAAATAAAATAAATATAGTTAATATGATTAATTTAAATTTAAAATTAGAGTTTAGAAGAATAATTACCACAAGCCTAATTAGTATTTAGGAATTCTTTTGTATTTTTAAAATTTTAAAAATAATAGGAGTTCTTATTATAAGAGAAATAATCTAATTATTATTTAATTATTTTTTATATTTTTAAACATAATTCCTAATATATTTGAAATATGTAAATTTTATAATTATATTAAATTTATAATCAAGTAGGTCTCTTGTAGGAACCCATGAGCTCATTAACATATGTGAAACTATAATTGGTTTTGTATATGCAAAAAAAAATATGAATTTTTAGTCATTTAGCAATATTGTGAGATAACCAAAAACAAAATTGGAGAAAAAAAGAAATAATATTGATTATTAAACAAATCTAACAATTGAAAATATACAAATTCAATTTGTAGAGCTTTCTTATATAACACATATATATATGTATATATTTCTATCACTTAATTGCTGCCACATCAGGAGCTCATCGCTTATCCCTAGCTATTTAATATTATTCTCATTTTCCTTCTCCCACTACTACTACTATTACGATTAATTTTGTCTCCATAGTTGAATATTAATGGTGTTTTGTGAAAATTCGTGGTTATTTTTAATTTAATTTAATTGTATTATTTACTGATATGTCTATCATTTTTAATTTCGTTTTAATCTTCCCTTTCTCTTTACAATTATTATGATTAATTTTACATTAATGGTTTAAAGTATCTTTCAAAAACCATTTTATTACTATTTAATTATTTAATATTCATTATCTTTGAGAGTTGAATAAAAATTTATATCATTATCTTTGAGAGTTGAATAAAAATTTATATCCTTACTCTGAATGTACGGCTACTATACATTGATACAACATAAATTTATATTTATTACATCGTAATTGTTTATATTATAGTTGAACACGTAACTATTTATTTTTGAATATTTGTTTACATTTTTAAATTTTGCAAATCCAAGTACCTACTCTAGTAATATTGTTTTTTTTTTAAATAATTCTAATTTAATACTCTCTTAAAAATAATTCCTTACCTAATATTTTTCTTACTATATCGTCTCTTACTTTTGAAAAGATATTTAAACTATAGAAAAGTATTCAAAAGAAATTAGAAAGAATGAGAGTGTGTGTTTTTGTGTGAAATAACTGAAAAGACAACCAAAGCAGAAAGAAAAGAAGTAATACTGACCATTGAACAAGTTCAACGGTTAAAAATATGTCAAATTTAAATTTTTAAGTTTCTTTATTATATATATATGTATTATTTGATGTCGTGTCAAGAATATATCCCTGCTTAATTTTATCCTTATTTTTCTTCTCCCCTTGCCGTTAATATGATTAATTTTGCATTCTTGATTGAATATTAACTATATTTTGAACATATTTGTGATTATTTTTTAATATAAATAAATTGTATTATTTACTGACTTGTTAAGATGTTATCTCTATCTATTTAATTTCGTTTTTATCTTCTCTTTCTCTTTCTCTTTCTCCTTACAATTACTATTATTAATTTTGTATTCATAATTTAAAGTGCCCTCTAAAAGTCATTTTATTTTAATTTTGAGAGTAGAAATAAAAATTTATATCCTTATGTTAAATCTGAATGCATAATTACTATTACAAAATAAATATATATTTATTGCACAATAGTTGTTTATGTTATAACTAAACACCTAACTACTTATTTTTTAATATTCGCTTATACTTTATTTTAATTTAAATATTTATTTTTAATTTATCTTTTAAAATTAAAATTTAAATATCACTTTCTTTTTTTAAATAAAAAATCTAAATTGACATTATTTAATAAATATTCATAGAGTGCTTAAAAATATATCATTCTTTCTTTTTTTTTTCATCATTTTTTTGGGTGTTTTCCCTCCACTTTTTCATCAAATCGAGCACTTGATGGATAACAAAAAATATGAAAAGCTGAAAATATTTGACCCAATTAATTTGATAGCTCGAATTGATCATGACACGACTCAAAACACAAATTACAATGATAAAAGTTGAATATAACACTATGCAAGCACTTAAATTTAAGATTAATACAATTTTAATTAATACCAATTTAACCTGTTTATAAAATAAATTAATCATTTACGGACCATTTGGTAACACACATTGTCATTTTTTATTTATATTTATCTATTCATGTTTTTTTTTTTTTCTAAAGTGAAAACTGAAACTATGTTTGAAAATGTAATTTTATTTACAATTATTATTTTTTATTTTCATAAAATATTTAATTTTATTAGTTTTTAAAGAATAATTGAATTTAATAAAATATATTTTATATTTTATTAAAAATCATTTAATTCAATAAATATGAAATATATTAATTTATAATTTAATAATATTATTTACTAAAAATTGAATAAAATATAATTGTTAGATCATTTGATTTAGTAAATATAAAAATATTAATTATAATTCAATTATATTAATTATTAAAAACAATTGAATAAAATATATTTCATAATAATTTAAATAATTTTATTATGATATTTATTAAAAGTAATTTAATAAAATATATTTCATATTAAATAAATTAATTAAATTAAACTAATTGTTGTTGCTTCATTTTAGAGTAGATTTGACAAATTTAGACCTTTTTCAAATTTTTTTATTAAAATTTATTAAAAAATTTTCAACTTTAATAAACTTTTTTAGATTTTTTAATTCAAATATTTACCAAATGCATAATTTTTACTAAAAAGTGTTCGTGTTAGCATCAACATAAAAGTTAAAAAAAAAATTATTTATTTATTTATTTATTTATTTATTTTGGTTTACAAACAGCCCCTTAGTTCATGATAACGCACCATGCACAGGCGAAGCCACGCGGATCACGCATCTGCTCGGTTGGTGATATGACTTTCCCGTCTTATAATTTTTTATTTTTTAATTAGTCCACGCGGATCACGCGCACACCCACATGGTTTAGCTGGCCAGCTGGGTGAAATCGATTTTTAACTTTCCACTCTCCTAAGTTTTTTTTTTTTAAATGACTTTTCACTCTCCGGATTGCACAAAATTCAAATTTTCTCTTTAATTGTAGGTTTAGCTTGGGATTGAAAAAATTTATATATGTCTTTTTGCCCCCCAAAAAGCTAACGATTTAATTTTTTTTCACATTTAGAAAATAGAAAAAATTATTATTATTTTGCACTTATTCGATATTTTTGCTTTTCATGATTTAAAAAGATTTAAAAAATGTTTGAGAATAATTTTGATCAATTTAACAAAAAAAAAATCAAAAAATTAGAGTTACTAAAAACTGATGGTTCCCAAACAGAGCATTAAGATACTAAAAAATACCCTTCTTTCTACTTGTCATTTTTCTCTCTCACACTTTTTTTTAAACAAAAAAAAAAAAAAACTTTATAAAAATTATTTTATTTGCCCCTCACTGTAAAATAATTTGCACTTTAATTTAAATTTAAGTATGTATAAGGTGATGTTGTATTTTTTTAAATATTAATCATTTTCTTTTCTCTCACTTCTTCTTAACTCACATTAAGGGGTTGTTTGGAGTAAGAAAAAATGAGATAAATTGAGATAAATTGTGGTTTGGGGAGAGTTCGTAATGCGTGCAGTGAGAGAAAAAGTTGATGTGATATAAAGTTAACAGAGATTTATAGAGATTTTTAGAGATTTTCAGTAAATATTTGCACACCAAACAGGCCCTAAATAAAAAATAATAATTATATTTTTTTCCTTAAACTCTTAAATAAATAAAAAGAAAATTATTATTATTTCTTTTACTTTTCTATCCTAATTAATATATTCTCTTCTCTGTCTCTCTCTCCCCCACCTAAACCACAAGCCAACTCAAATTTCTAATCTTATCCCCAGGGGCCAGAGCTCATAAAAAGGGGTTGAATTCATAAAACTGCAATCATTAAAGGCATCCGTCATCGAACTTAACGATAATAGGAAAAGGAAATTAGCCAACTCGTTGTTTTGTAGTTTCAGGGGTTGCAGTCGAGATTCCAAATCGTGCCCTTTCAACATTTAAGTGTGCCCATCCAAATCGGTACATACATATGTGGACTAAATTTCACAGTCAAGTAATGTACGCTTTTTTTTTTATTTATTCAAATAATAATTATTAAGCCCCGTTTGACATACAATAAATCTCTAAAAAGCTCTATAAATCTCGAACAACCCCTCTACCTCTAATTTTTTCACCATTATTAATTTTAAAAAATTTTAATATTTTGCTAAAAAAATAAAAAAAATCTAAAAGTAGATTAATCGAATGTGTAAATTTTTTATACAATTATATTTTTCGTGTCGAAAGTTTTCAAACGAGTATCATTGTTATTATTTTTTGTGAATTTGTTTGAATCCGTAGGAACGAATTTGAAAAACCATTCTCACGATTTGTTACTTTTCAAAAAAAAAGACTACCAAAATTAACCTCAAATTATATTTTATTTCAATTTATCTTATTTTTTTTATATCATACGGAACCTAAGAATTTCTTTAAAAAATGTAACAAAGTTATGCAAAAATCTATGAGGATGCAATAATCAATAAACGCATGTGAGCGCACATGCAACGGTGGAAGTGGTGATGTGCCGCACACTCACCTTTCACCCATTATGGGTTTAAATCTGAGCGTAGGCATCCACCTCCCCCAAAAAATAATAACAAACACCTAAAAAATAATAAAAAACACAAAAAAAAAATTGTTATCCCATGTATAACACTGCTACGTTCCATCAAATAATCGTCATTAAATGACCCAAATACCTCTAAATGCCATTTTAATTGCATTTTTGCATGGCTGTTACATTTTTCAAGGTGATTTTGGACATTTAATGACTATTCTTTCATTTAAAAAAAAAAAAGAAAAGAGAAGAAAAAAGACAAAAGAGTATTATACATGCCTACGTGATACCACCCATTTGGTTGTCCAGTTCGAATATTGAGATTTGTGTTTCTATTCTAAGAGACAATTAATTTTTTGTTATTGTTTCGTGATTTGAATAGAAACCAAAGAGACTTTGTATTGTTTAAATGTTAACATATAATTCCTTTCACATTCTATTTAAAAATGATAAATTTGATGATATTCTAATTTTATTTGGTTAAAATTTTCATCAATTATTATATTTAGGATTAAAATAAAATTTTATCAGTTGAATTTGATTTCATTTCATAACTTATATAAAATTTTAAAATTTTTATATCATTTAAAATATAACCTAAAATAATAGAATTTGATGAGAATTTAATTTTCTTATTTTTTTTAAACTATGCATCCAAGTAATTAAAGAAATTTACCTTCATATATCATATTTACTATATTCTATTTCCTATTAATATGGTCAAATTTAATATTTTTGTTAATCAATTTAATTCAATTTTTAAATTCAAACATGTGTTTCAAATATAAAATTTTATTTATCAAATCAAATTAAATTAAATTTTTGTTTTAAAATCAGATCAATTATAAAATATGAATGTTTTCAAACCGTACGTAATTGCTTAGGCACTAAGGACCCGTTTGGAGTATCAAAATCCACAAAAATTCACTAACTTTAACTAATTTTTCGTACTTTCTTCCAATCAAATTTCTCTACAAATCATATTTATGTCACATTTTTCTACTTTTATTGTACTTTTTAATCAATTTTTTGTCAATGAAACACACCCTAAGTGTCAAATAGAAAAAATTACATAAAAACAATCATTTAGTAGAAATATTTTATTTTTATGAGCATAATTTTTGAAATGTTAAACAAGTAAATTTTAAAAACTAAAATTTCAATCCACAAACTTTTATGAAAACATTTGGAACAAAAATTAAAGTTTTACGCACGCGAAGTTAGGTGGAACATGCAACTAAAGTATAATTTCACTGTAGAATCTTCCACTAATTAATGTTGACCCTGAAAATAATAATTCCCAGGTCAAAATTTATTAAAAAAAGAAAATTTTGTTGTCTCTTTTTTAAATTTTAAGACAAAGAGATGCTTTCGGAGTTGACTGACTCTACAAAGAATCTTGGAGCTTATCTTGTGATCCTCTCAAATCTTGTAGCTATATTTAATGAAATCAGTACTTTGTTCAAGATAAATTTTGTTATTTAGGTAATTAATTTTCATTTATCTTTTGGAATTTGATTAAAAAAATATATGTTTTTTGATTGTTGGAAAAAATGAATAAAATTTTGCGATTCTCAAGAATGTGAATAAAATGATTAAAGTGAAAATAAAAACGAAAAATAAAATTATACAGACGAAATACAGAAATTTGATGCGGTTCACCACTTAGGCTACCTCCATGATATTGTTGGCTGTTTTTTTTTTTTTTTTTATCATCAAAAGTCATGATCAATTGTATTGGAGACAAAATAAGGTATTTATACCTCAAAAGAAGACACTAAAAAATACGTCAATGCTAGAGTCCATTAACTAAGGCTTAGCAAATGTTTAAATGCTACCGTGCAACTTTTTCAGGTCGTGTCAAAATGGAATTCAAGTCATGTTTTTTAAATTTCATAAACTTAACAATCTCCCACTTGGAGGTTGTCAGAAAACATACTCTCACTATACAAACTTTTATATCAATAGGAACCAACTTGCCGACAATACAAGCTCAAGTTTTAAGCACGCAAACCAACTAAAACTACACATAGCCTCAATCTATTAATAGTGACTATTTTGGTAAACATGTCAACTAGATTTTCACTTCTCAGATCTTTTTCAAATAACAGTATACCATTTTCTGGGAGAGAGCAGATGAAATGGCATCTCAATTGAATGTGTTTTGTTCTTACATGAAAAGTCAGATTCTTTACAAGATGAATAGCACTCTAACTGTCAGTGTACAAAATACTGTCCTTCTACTCTTTTTCCAATTCAAACAAGAAACACTATAAACAAATCATGTCCTTACTAGCCTCTGTGATTGCATAGTACTCTGCTTATGTGATAGATAGAATCACAATCTTCTACAACTTATAGATCTAACTTACAGCTATGCAACCTAAGGTATAGACATAACCTGTAGTACTTTTCTTGTTAACATCATTACCAACCAAATCTAAACCAACATAACCCTAAAGTTTCAAACATCCTCTTTTGAAATGCAAAGCCACATCTGAGGCACCCAACAAATAATGAAAGATTCATTTAATTGCTTTGCAATGTTGTTTACTTGGATAAATCATATACTTGCTCGCAACTCCCACCATATGTGCTATATCTGGCATAGTCCATACCATTGCATACATTAAACTCACAATAGTTAAAGCACAAGGTGTTAGTTCTATGTAAGCACTCTCCATCTCGGTGGTAAGCAAATGATCTTTTAGTTAGTCTAAAATGACTAGCTAAAGGGGTGTTAACTGGCTTAGCATCCTGCATACGAAACTTGTCAGGCACCTTATTGATATACTCATCTTGTGATAACATCATTGTTCCAGCCACTTTATCCCTGATTACCTACATTCCAAGTATCTGTTTGGTAGCTCCCAAATCTTTCATAGCAAACTGCTATAGCAATTGTCTCTTCACATTATTTACTTCCCCCACATGATCCTACAATTAACATATCATTTACATACAGAAATAATATAATGATAACTATTGTCAAGCCTTTTTACATAATAACAATGATTTGCTTGGCATCTTAAGAAACTAATTTTATACATGAAACCGTCAAACTTTTTATATCACTATCTTGGAGCTTGTTTTAAACTATACAAACTGTTTTGTAGCTTGCATGGAAGCTCATTATTACCCTAAGCTTTGTAACCTTTTGGTTATACCATGTAAATATCCTCCTCCAAATCATCATGGAGAAAGGCTGTCTTCACATCCATCTATTTAAGCCACAAATTCTCTGCAGCTACAATTCCTAAAACTAACTTGATGGTAGTTAGTTTTATAGTACAGAAGAAGATTTCTGTAAAATCAACACCTTCCTTTCGTTAGAAGCCTTTCATAACCAACCTAGCCTTGTATTATTTGCTGCTATTAGCTTAGTCTTCTATTCTATAAACCCACTTATTTTAAAGTGCTTTCTTACCTTTTGGAAGTTCAATTAATTCACATGTGCCATTGAAAATTAGTGAGTCCATCTTTTTATTCATTGTTGACTCCTACTTGTTCGCATTCTTTGTTTATGAAACTTCATCATAACTTTTTGGTTTACCACCATCACATAATGACAAATAATGTAAAGAAGTAGAATATCTCTAAGAAGCTTTGTATTGTCTATTTGATCGCCTCAACCCTATAATAGGTGTACTTGGTTCTGCATGTGGATTAATGCCATGCCTTTAGTCTCAAAACTCGAGGATGTGAGCACTAACCAAATACATCAACACATGCAATCATATACATAACCATAAACCATTCACAACCCCTAATCAGAGCCACACAACCACTCTGGAGCAAAATATAATATAATATAATATAATATAACTAAATAAAATAATACAAAATGTGCCACAGTCATCATTGGGCATAGTGCTCCATAATATAAATATAACACCATCGAAGTATAATCATAAATACAACTTTCTACTCTATCTGAGAGCACAAAAAATAACATAAACCTTATAGTTGAGGTATCTAAATATATAATTGTAAATCAAAGATGAAGTAGAAGGACATGTTTCCTTTGGTAGGCCCTTCTTAGAATCTACAACCATAACTGTAGGAGGATGAGCACTAGTCCACGTGTAGCTACTGTACACGTAAGCATTCAAGCAAGCAATATAGTATGATACTAAGTGAACAAGCGATTCATATATCATACAATACAACATCGTTACATTAGCATACCAAATCACACACACAACACTAATACTCAACACCTAAATTCAACTGCAACTTACTCACACACCAACACATAGGACGTGTACTCTGTGCCGTGAAGACTGTCTGAATACACCATTGTAGGTGTTTGCACCGTAAAGACAATCAAATATGCCATTGTAGGTATCTACATCACGAAGGCAATCGAATTACACTATTGTAGGTGTTTGCACTGTGAAGGCAATCCAAATACGCTTTCTGGGTTACTACCTATTGGAAACGATAACTAACCTTACGTAGTTTAGGAAAATCTTAACCCTTGAGTGTGTAAACCCTTATTTAATAGTACCTACCTGACCTAACACTGACTCATCCCACATTTAATAGATATCATAATCTTCTACAGGACATCATGGTCCAAATCATCTTATTGTATTATAAATTTTGATACCTTCTAGGTTGTCCTGTTTATGGTTATTACATCCTTATCTAACATCTTCGATTTTTTTAATCATTTCTTAGTTTTTCTTTTAAAAACCTCAATTTAAAAAAAAATTAAATTCATGTTTCTTTTTGAAAACTCTAATCACCTTCTTATCAATAAATTATTTCTTTAAAAACTTCATTTCCATAATCTATTTTCGAATAATTTCTTTTGAAAAACTTCATTCATTTGAAATTTTTCTCAAGGTGTTAAAAATTATTTCTTTACTAAAACACTTGGAAAATCTAAATGCCTTTCCTTTTTGAAATCGCATTGAAAACATTATAAATTTTGAAATGATTTCAGAGATTCAGTACTATTAGGTTTAGCAAAATCATCACATAAAGTAAAATTCTATTATACATTAATATAGGCGCATGAATTAAGGAGGGAGTGTGCATAGGCCAGCCCGGCAATATAGAATAGGAATCCGAGTGTAGGGGGTCATTTGGGCACATAAAAATGAGCCTCCGGGTGCATGGAACCCCTGTGCTAAAATGTATTTCAGTCTCTATTTTACGTTTCTTCATATTCTAGCTTCATTTTTTTTTCGAATTAAATCTAAAATTATCTAAACTCGTGATTATTTTCAATTCTTAACAGTGTATAAAAACAACCACAACCTTGCTTTATTAATTGAATTGAGCTTTTAATACAGTTAGATTTTATATTTCAATGTCTTCTTCCTTAGTTCATCAACATATATATGCACAACAAGTATATCAATTCATTGATCAAATTTATTTCCCAAAGTATATATATTGTAAACATGTTATAACTACGAATGTAAGCTAAACAAACCAAGAAAACATGTAGCACCTTCCTCGATTTACTTAGTGAATAAAGAAATTGTGTGCTAGAAAGTTTAGTTTTGATGGAAACCCACCACAATCCGATCAAGCAATCTAACACCAAACTAATGATTGGAATACGTTCTACAGTAGCTCAACTGATCAATGGGACAAGGAACTCATGTTTGATCCAGGTTTTACTTAACTCTCTTTAACTTAGTTCTCTTTTTCCCTTGGTTTGGTTTTTGCCCAACAATTGAACCCACACGTGCAGGTCGTGAATTCACTACAACAATAAACACTTTTAAGGACCAAAAATTTGGTCGCAAAAAGTTACTTTTTGGTCGCTAAAACTTTTGGTGACCAAATATAATTTGGTCGCCCTTTGGTCGGCAAAGGCTAGTGGCAGAAGGTATTGGCGACCAAAAATATATTTGGTCGGTAAATGTATAATTTTTGCCAACCAAACTTTGGTTGCTAAAAGATACGCCTTTGGCAACCAACATATATTTGGTCGATAAAGGTTTACTCTTTAGCGACCAAAAATTTGGTCGCCAAAGGTTAGTTTTTGGCGACCAATATATTTGGTCAGCAAAGACCAAAGGGTCTTTAATTGAAAATTTGATTTAATTTAAAAATAAAAATAAAAATTCAAATGTGGCGCCACGTGGCATCATTTGCTGACATGTTATTATGCCATATGGTAACTTGTGTTATGCCACGTGTCGACCTATGATTCCACCACGTGTCAGCATATGATTTTGCCACGTGTTGAATTTATATTTTTGAGATTTTTGTTGTTATTGCTGAGATTCGAACTCGTGCCATTTCTTTGGAACTTCATGTGGTTGACCACTAGGCCAAACTATTATTTGTATATATATTTTACACTTTTTGTATATATAAACAAACTTTTATCACTTTTGGCGACCAATTGGTCGCCAAAGGTATGCCTTTAGCGACCAATTAGTCGCCAAATGTATGCCTTTAGCAACCAATTGGTCACCAAAAATGATAAAAAAATTTATGATTTTATTTAATTACTCTAACTTTTTTATAATAATTTTTCAACACTTTTGTCAACCAATTGGTTGCAAGAAATACCCGTTTAAAGACTAATTAGTTAGCAAAAATGATAAAAAAATTTATTATTTTTATTTAATTATTTTAACTCTTGTTTCAATAATTTGAAATCATAAACAATATATGAAACTATGTAGGTATTTAGTAAATAATTTATGAATAACTATTATATTTAACTAAAAATAATTTTAAATTTTTTTTATTTTCCTCCAATTCGTATGTGTAGCACATATTTAATACATATCTTTAATTTAGTTATATCATGGCTCACTAAATATATATTTTTCTTCATTTTGTATTTATATTTTTAAAAATAATTTGGTCGCATTTAGTTTGAGTTTTAGAAAATTATTTTTAAAAAGCAAAATTTTTGAAAACTATTTTAAGAATTTATTTCTAATAAAAAAAATATTTTAGGTGATTATATTTGAAAATAAGTTCTAAAAAGATAAAGAAATGAAATTACTTAAAATTAATAAATAATATTTGTTACTTTTATTTTTAAATTTAAAATAATGTCACTTTAATATAATTAATATTAAATTACACTAAACAATTATTAGATATTAAAACGTTTAATATTCATTTGATTATAAGTTATACAAAATATAAAGGTTACTCCAACATATTTACTTTGAAACAAAAAATGATTATACATTCAAATTATCTAAATTTGATTTGGTGAATTTAGTTTTAGCATTAATTTGGTAACATTCTTTTATTGATCCATGATTATAATTTTTGATAATTTTTATAAATTAATAAATAAATGTTAAAATAAAATTTATGAAATCTAATTTAAATCATACAAAGAGATAAATAAATTTGTTTAAGAGAAAAATAGAGAAAGAAATAAAAGTCAATGAATTTTATTTATTCATTTCATTTTTTTAGCGACTAAATTAATATTTGGTGGATGAAGAGATTTTTTTAGCGACTAATTGGTCACCAAATACTTGGAATTTAGCCACCAAACTTATTTGGTCGCTAAGAAAGAATGCCAAAAATTATGAAAATATTTCGCGACCAAATGTTTTGGTAGTCAAAAGTCATTATTGGCGCCAAAGGATGGAGGGAAATATTTTAGAACTCTTTAGCAACTAAATTAATATTTGGTCAACCAATTGGTCGCTAAATGTTTAGAATTTTGCGACCAAACTTATTTGGTCGTTAAAAATAAATGTCAAAAAATTATAAAAATATTCCGTGACCAAATGTTTTGGTAGCCAAAAGCCATTGTTGGTGCCAAAAGGTGGGGGGAAATATTTTAAAACTTTTTATCGATCAAATTAATATTTGGTCGCTAAAGGTTAACTTTTAGCGACCAATTGGTCGCCAAATGCCTGAGATTTAGCGACCAAACTTATTTGGTCGCTAAAATAAATGTCAAAAAATTCTAAAAATATTCCGCGACCAAATGTTTTGGTAGCCAAAAGCCATTATTGGCGCCAAAGGGTGGAAGGAAATATTTTAGAACTCTTTAGCGACCAAATTAAGGTTGACTTTTAGTGATCAATTGGTCGCCAAATGCCTGGGATTTAGCGATCAAACTTATTTGGTCGCTAAAAGTAAATGTCAAAAAATTATAAAAATATTCTACGACCAAATGTTTTGGTAGCCAAAAGCCATTGTTGGCGCCAAAGGGTGGAGGGAAATATTTTTAGAACTCTTTAGTGACCAAATTAATATTTGGTCGCTAAAGGTTGACTTTTAGCGACCAATTGGTCGCCAAATGCCTGAGATTTAGCAACCAAATTTATTTGGTCGCTAAAAATAAATTATTAGCGTCCAAATGATTTTTAGTCGCTAAAAACTAATATTTAGCGACTAAATTTAGTTTTGGTCGGGAAAAGTGATCACTAAAAATGCTTTTTCTTGTAGTGATTGTTATAACGACACACACATATATACATATATATTTATATAAACCTGTTTATCTCATAAACCTTAGGTAACACTATGCTGCTATGTGTTTTGCCACCCTCAGAGATACTTAATGTGAAGTTTGCTAAATATTTGAAGCAATATAGGCCAATAGGAAGAATGGTTTAATTGAAGAAAGTAAGTCAATTGCAGCATTGACCCACATTCATAAAGAAAGGCTGATGTTATGGTCAACAAATAGCATTCAAGTGTTCGGTCGATTTTAGTGTTGAAGGATTCATGATGGATCTAGATCGGCTAGGTTGGGCCAATAAAGATTGGACATAATCTTGAAAGATTGTTATTGGTCAGGAAAATTAAATGAAGATCGGCCAAGGTGATTGGCCAATATAACTGAAGAGCATGGATGAGATAACTACCACCAGTCTAAAGTTTATGCTACAGTTAAAGAGTGATAACCAAAAACTCAGGACGTGCTGTAGTAGGAAACGTTGGAGGTTATTTGTTTGAAGTGCCAGACAATAAAAATAGATTGAGAGGGACTAAGAAAGGGTTCCTCAATTGCACCTCTCCCTGCGAGATTTTATTTTCCTGCAAGTTTTACTTTTCTATATTTATTTTTCCTACACTTTAGATTAGTTCCTCTTCAACCTCACTAGTAAAGATGTGATTTATACGTTCTTGTCACCTGTACCTGTTGTATATTTTGGAGCTAAAGTTGGTATCATCACTGATAATGAAGGTTGGGATATAAGTAAATTTGGTTTTTTTTTTTTTTTTTTTTTTTTATCAAACTTTCTTCTCTTTGTTATTGTTTGTTGTGCTTTACTTGTTTTTATCATGTACTATAGTTCAAAGTCCTAAAAAGGCAAAAATCCCACATTTTTAGTTCGCTTGATTTTGCACTTAATTCTTTCATCTTCTGAATCTTTTAATCTTGGCTCACCTATGCACACACAAACACACTAAGCTAAAAAGCAGTGAAAGAACATGAGTTGATTTAGCACAAATATTTTTTTGGCATGCTAGATGGGCAATTATTCATAGTATATGATAATCACACAAAAACAAAGTCTTAAGTTTAACGAAGAAAATGAAAAGCAATGATGACTGATGAAGAGACCACAAAAAAACGTTAGTCCATCATCTAATGAGTTTAACTTAAAAGCGACCAATTTTCTATATTTCGTAAGTCTATAAGGGAATAAAACACTGAGATCATGAACATCTTAACTGTAATGGTTCATACATTACAATTAATTGATAAGAGGTTGGCTGATTAGGCCACCAGCCAACCCAGGCTAGACAGAAACTCTTCAGTGGCTAGAGGGAAACAGGTGTTTGAGTCTCAATGTAATGTTCATTAGGGGCAAGAGGGTCGATTACTGACTAGCCCTGTTTGTTGGCTTTGTCCATGAAACTAGTTCCAAAGAAATTAAACTGATTGGCCTTTAGGCCAATTGTACTACTTTATGAATCTAATTACAAATTTAAGTACCACGAGTCAGTGTGGCAGACCAATTAGACTGATGCAACAAAATATCAGCCAGATACCAAGTATACCAAGTATATCGCAAGTCGCAACAAATCAAAGTATGGGTGAGTTCCATATTGGGGGGCAAGTTCAATGCTTCCGAGACTTAAAATATGTGTTAGGGATAGGTCAAACCAGAACCATTCAAATTTAGCTTCAATTTCTTGAGAAAATGCTAGGGGTCAAAATAATTTTCAAAATTAGTCATCTTATGTTGGCACAGCATCCACGTCGTCATCCTCTTATATTGGCACAGCATCCATGTCGTTGATACACAAGAGCTAAGGTTAATTTCCTAATCGAATTATAGGAAATGGCACCCTTTCTAGGTCAATTGATATTCAGCCAACTTCTAGCAATAGGTTAAGTTAAGATAACTGGCTTGTGGTATTTGATTGGCCAGAATTAGTGGTTATTGGCCAAGAACAAAATTTCATTAAAAATCGTAACCAGTTGGCCCATTAAATTCAGGAAAGGTTTGGTCCAACCATTAGAGGTTTGGGAAGGCTGACATATAGAAAACCTTACCTTGAATAGATAGCCTAGATGGAATTTTCAAAGGATTTTAAAATTCTAGATTTTTTCTTATTCTCCAGAGAGGATAAATAATCTATTGTTGAGCATGTAGGCCAATTTATGATTCAGTGTGGTATAGTCAAAAATTTTGACATTTACAAATTGAGACTATTTGCAAATTCCTTAACTACCACTACTTTTACGTGCTACGTGAACCTAACTCAAAACCCAGTACATAGTTGGGCATAATTAGAAGAAATGTTTCACAATCAGTTCTACGAGAGTGAGCCAGAAGTGGTTATCGCTGATCTGGCCAAAATGTTATAGTTGGCCGACGAATCGATCGACATGTATATTGCCTGGCTGATGAGAGCTAAGTACAAGTGTAATGTATCACTCTCTGAAATTGAGTATGTTAAGTTGGTTTTGAATGGTCTTGAATTTGAACTCCCAAAGAAATTTAAGAAATGGAGTTCAGGGATCTCTTTGAGCTGAAAGGATTTGCAAGAAGTGTAAGACAGGAAGAATTTCTCAAGGGGTACCTTTATAGTGATCTAACGTATGATGTCGCATTGGTCTACACATATAAAAGGAAGGACGGCAAATGAAAACATGTAGGCTGATGTTGGAATGATTGAGATTGTGTCTAAGACGCCTAATTTTTGTAAGGCGTAAACTCCAAAACTTATGAGAGTAATGGTTCTGCTGAGAGTAAAATTAAAGAATTATTTAAATGATATTCTTTTGACATTATGAAAGCAGATCAAATTTTTTATCATCTTTTGGACAATATAATTATTTGGCTTCTAAATAGATAAAAGATTTAATCAGCTGATGAAATTAAAGGCCGTAGTTACTGCAAATGGCATAATTTATGGAGTCATTCAACTAATAATTGTTTATATTTTTGAAATGTTGTGCAAGAACACATTGATAGCAGCCTATTTAAAATGGTTAAGAAAAAACCAATGGGAGTGGATGAGAAGATATTCCAAATGTCAGTTGATATTAACATGGTGAATGCTGAGAAGCTAGCTGAGAGTAGGAAAGGTAAGGAGAACGTCATTGATGGTGAAGATGAATATAATGACTGATTATCACATTATATATTTGTACATCTTTTTAATGTGATAATATCATAAATATATTCACTTAAAACTCAATTTTATTGTATATTTATCATACACTTGTGTTTTGTGTTGATTACAATTTTCAAGAATTAATTCTAGGCATTTTGAGGCCAAAACAACATAAAGAATACAAATGGAAGAGTCCTATATGAATGTGAGGTAAAAGAAGAAGAATTGGATTCACGTTTGGACCCATGTCCAAATAAACTATGGTATAGACCAATGCTCAATCAACAGAAGCGTATAATGGGGAAAAAATCAAAAATATTCTAGGTGTTAAGAAGAGTGTTTGGACCCCTATCCAAACAACTTCTTGTTCTGACACTTGTGCGTATGATAGTGGGCAAGATATGAGTTGAAGGCTAAAAGTTTCACTATGTGTTAGAGGGCTATTTGGACTCACGTTTGAAGAAGGGTATCTTAAGAGGGTTGTTCGAACCCCTGTTGGAATAAGGTTAGTTTCAAAAGGCTCTTCAGAACCCTATCCGAATATAGACTAAAATTTGAAAATTTAATAGTAATATTGTAATTTTTAAAGGAGAGGACAATAAATATGAGTAGGCTTTCATGATAGAGATATAGAGATATGCACTGTACTTAGAGAATACATAGGGTGATTAGAGAGGTTTTGGGGGTTTGTCTACATCTCTTCAATTAAGTTTAATTTTCTTTTTCTTCTTATAATTTCTATGTTCTATAGTAGTTCTTCTTCTTGGATTCAAGTCAAGAGAAGCACATATTGATATGGATTTTCAAGGTAACTTGAGCTTCAAGTTTAATTTCTTTAGACTCCTAATGAATGATGATTAGTTTGTTTGGATCTCTTGAAATCACTAGTTGATGTTACTAGATTGAATTTTGACTATGTAATTCATGTTTGTTTTTGGTAACGGGGGAAATCACCTAGCGGTTTTACCTACTGAGCTACAAACCCTCAGGGGAACTAGTGCAGCTACCCACCGCCACGGCCCCCCACTTAAATCCTGGCCGCTCCAGGTGAGAATCGAACCTACGACCTGAGAATATCACTCAAGCCTTAGGCTTGACTCCCTTTCCACTGGACCAACCAAGGGTGGGTACTATGTAATTCATGTTAGCTTATCTGTGAGTTGCTAGTTTAGAATTTGTATGCACGATCCAAGGATTTTGTATGAGAATTACTACACTTAGAACTTTCATGTACTCCACATAGATTATGCACCCTTTATGTTTGATTTAGTAACTTAACTAAGTTGAAGTAATATTGTAACCAAACTTGATTATTTATTGTTCCAAACTTGGAGATTCATTGAAATTATTATATGAATTGACTTAATTTAAGACATTTTATTTTAATCATTTTTGGTTTCATTAAATTTTCAATCACAATTTTCAAGTTAGATTTTATTGTCACCTCTTAAGTGTTTGACAAAATGCCTACGTAGGTTTTATTTTCAAAATTTGACCTAATTTTCTTTGATTTCTATTATGTGACACCTATTAATTAAGAGAAGAATAATTGTAAGTTGACAATGCCTTTTCCTGTGGATATGATCGGTACTTCTCTGGCTCACAAATTTAAACTACTACAATTGATCACTGTGCACTTGGGATATATTAAACTTTTTGAGATGACAAGGAATTTTGGCACCATTGCTAGGGATTATTGATAATGAAGGTGAATATGATGACTTAATGGACAATGATGATATATAGGAGTTCAATCAGTCATAAGCCAAACTCTTCAAAGAAGCAGAAGAAGCTAGGGCCAGTGATATTAGAATGAAAGTAGCTCCCCAAGTCCACAAGTAAGGCATATAGTTTTATGAATCACCAAAAAATGATTATGGCTAACTAGAAATGACCTAATATTGATTCTTATTACAGAGATCAAGCATTAGGAGTACAGACTCCAGAAAGAAAGGCAATGATAAGAAGTGCAGTGAAAAACCAGGAGTATATATTCAAGAATTAGTCCAGCATTAACTTAGTCTAAAGATTAGTGTCAATCAAGGATAGATGAATTCGGAGTAGTGAGGCCAACATCTTATGTTAGGTCGATGAGAACAAAAAGTGTATCAAGGCCCTTTGGTCGAGCACAGTTTCACAACCTAAAGGCTGATTTCAGTTTTCCAATCCTTATCCCAGACCATCAATGGCTCTATAGCCATTGCTATAGTTTGGCTTTCAAAAGGCCTATCCAAAGTTCAGCCGACCAATTAGGTTGAAGATGCCTCTGTAACCAATGGCATGGGAGTAGGCTGGTCATCCCAAGTTCCTACTCAATTAGAATACTAGGAAAATGTATAGATCTCAAAGGAGATGGCAGAGATAGAGGGAATCCTAGAGGGATCTGGAGATAGAGCAAATCAGGTCATTGGAGTTAATTAGAAAAGGAGCAAACACCATCTCTAATAGTACTTAAGGTGTAAGTCAAGCTGTGTGCGCCTCCAAAAGTGACATTAAACGACCTAGAGAAGAAATAGAAAGATAAACAAGCTGTGAAACAGACAGTAAAGAGGCAGACACATCTTTTAAATGTCGGTCAAATAAGTTTGAGTGTTGTAATAATGACTCATGTAACGATGATAGAGATGCTCAATCTATGGCTTCATTCAATTTGGAAACATTCAACCCACTGAAGTGAACATGGTCTTCACATTGACAGCTGTGTTTAATGCCGATAAAATGCAAAGTTCATTGTAGGGTTATTTCAAGGAAAACAAGTAAGAAACTATCGAAATTGACATAATGGTGCTCGAACTAAAAGATCCAACTATTAAAAAGAACCCAAACATTTACCTGATTAAATTTGAAGATTCATTAATCGCTAATGGTATGGAGAAATTAGCCCGAGTTCTGCTCAGAAGATATGAAGATAAAACTCATGTCAAACCTTTATAAAGTTTAATGAATAGAATGTCAGTCAATTGAATATTGGTAGACAATAGGGCCATTGTTAATATCTTTCCTTGTAAGATATTAACGAGGATTGGTGGACGTGTAGAAGATCTAATACCAATAGAAGTAATAGTTAGTAGCTTCACGAGAGGACCTACAAACACCAGAGGTGCAACACCCTTGTAAGTGACTACTAGAAACAACATGGAATGGTCACCTTTCTTCGTTGTAAATGTAGAGCCATCTTATAATGCATTACTTTGCCGTGATTAGATTTATATTAATGGTTGTATTGTTTCTTCACTTCACCAAGCCTTCGGGACTAGCAATGTGCACTTTAGGGGTGTGATTATGCTTGAAAAAAACCTTGATTTTCATCATTATTAACTGTAATCTTCATTATAATATATGTATTTAGTCTAATTCAGTTTACTTATAACAATTTGTTCTTCCGTGTAGAATTTTGGTAAGAAATGCTGAAATACATGCTAGAAATAATCAAAAAAGGAAAAGAGTAGGCAAAGGCTGAAAGTACCGTTCAGACGCCAATCTTTTATCCGAACACTGGTAAATAGTACACACTGAGCTCCAACACTTAGCCAAAGTTTCTAATAAAATTTTCCTTTCTTGTTCGAATGACACAACTCCATCAACATTATTGTTTAGCACTTTCTGCATGTATAAATACTCTCATGCGCAACTTTTAGTTTTCTCTTTTTAGAACTTTGAGGGTTTATCTTAGATAGTATTCTAATTTAGTTTTCATTTATGAGACATTGGATCAACGAATGTTTTAGAGTTATTTCCAATTTATTGAATACAAGTTCACTTCAATGTTGTTTGTTTTCTATTTCCTATTCTTTATTTTTTGTTTTTGTTTATTTGCTATACTAGGCTAGATTCTTGATCTTGATTTAACCCATCAATCATGGGTTGAATTTCATTTCTTGCCTGAATGTGATTAAACCTAGGGTTTCTAAACCCTATTTTCTTTTTCCAAGCCTTCAAAACATATGTATATTAATCATATTTCCTTGAAATCCCCAATAAGATCATGTGATTAAAACTTTCAAAATATGTTGGAATAAAAGAAAAAAGATTTGGGCTAAAGATAAATTAAATAATATTTTTCAATTTTCTAATCCTAAACGTGATTTTAAAATTGTGTTTTGGAGTAAAGGTTTTCATGAGAATATTTTTCAGTTTAATCTTCCCTAACCTGTATATTAAACTAAGTATTGATATCACAAGCATTGCTAAGACAAAAGCTTCACCCGGATTTGTGGGTGGGATCAAGAGTTTTTAGTAGTTTGATAAACCTTAATCTTGGTTACTGCTTTTATCGCTTGTATTGTTAGTTACTTTGAATTTTATTATTGTTAGAGTAGGATAGAAAAAATTTAGGGTTTTATATTTTATTTTTGTTTCCGTAGTTCTATTAAAATTTACATGCTTTAATATTCAAATCAATCATCACACCTTCAAACCCCATCAACTTAAATTTTTTTTTAAATAAGTTAGAGTTTAACTTAGAAAAACCCTAGGATTGAGTTCCTACAGGTTTCCTTAGGATTCGATCTCAATCTACCTGCACTTGGGAGAATTTCTCATAGTAATATTTTGAGGCGGTCAAGTTTTTTGCACCGTTGCCGTGGAGCCAAAGTTTTTGATTTGCTAGGATGATTTTAAGTTAAATTGTTTACTAGTTTTCTTTGAAAAAAAAGGATAACCTTTTCTGTTGTTTGGACAGTACTCTCTGCGTTCGGACGCTAAGGTTATCTACTATCACCCAGGTAAAGCAAAAGTGGTAGCGGATGCTCTGAGTCGTAAGACTGTGGGAATGCTAGCTTGTAATTGGTGTTGGAGGATTCACGCATTTAATGACTTGACGTATATGGGTGTAGAGTTAGCTGTGACTAGAATAGATTCGTTAATTGCTCAAATTAAGGTGAGACCATTACTACTCGATCGTATTAAGAGGTTACAATTAGAAGATGCCCAATTACAGAAAATTTGGGAACAAATGACAGATAATACACAGATAGATTTTGTGGTTAGGGAAGATGGGTTACTTTGTTATGGTGGTAGAGTTTGTGTACTAGAAAACTTAAAGTTAAAAAGGGAAATTTTGGATGAGGCACACCATTCTCCTTATGTTATGCATCCTGGGAGTACAAAGATGTATCGAGATTTGTGAGAACATTAATGGTGGCCTAGTATGAAATGGGAAATTGCAGAATTTGTTGTTAGGTGTTTGACTTGTCAACAAGTAAAAGCAGAACATCAAAGTCCTGCTAGGTTACTACAGCCACTCCCTATTCTAGAATGGAAATGGAAACATATCATAGTATTTGATTGTCGGGTTGCCACGTACTCAAGGAGGTTTTGATTCTATTTAGGTAATCGTTGATAGGTTAACCAAGTTAGCTCATTTCTTACTTGTGAAATCTAACTATACGACTGATAAGTATGCTGCATTGTATGTTAAGGAGATTGTGGGGTTGCATGGTGCACCTATATCGATTGCGGCTGATAGAGACCCAAAATTTACATCTAGATTCTGATCTAGTTTGCAACAAGCTATAGGAACAACTTTAAAGTTTAATACTGCATTTTATCCTCAAACAGATGGACAATCTGAAAGAACAATTCAGACCTTAGAGGACATGCTACAAGGTTGTGTGTTAGAATTTAAGGGAAATTGGGATGATCTGTTGCCATTAATAGAATTTGCCTATAATAATAGTTTCCATTCTAGTTTTGGCATGACACCATTCGAGGCTTTGTGTGGCCGTAAGTGTAGAACTCCAATTTGTTGGAATGAAGTGGAAGAAAGGAAATTAATTGGGCCAGAATTAGTGCAGGACACAGTAGATAAAGTGAAGGTGATCCGAGATAGATTGAGAATAGCCCAAAGTCGTCAGAAAAGCTATGCAGATAATCGCAGACGAGGGTTAGAATTTGTTGTGGGTGATAAAAGTATTTCTTAGAGTTTCTCCTTAGAAAGGCGTATTAAGATTTGGTAAGAAGGGAAAATTATGTCCTCGCTATATTGGACCTTATGAGATTATACAAAGAATTGGGGAAACTGCATATGGATTTGCCCTACCCCCAGAATTGTCTAGACTTCATGACGTGTTCTATGTATCAATGTTGCTTAAGTACATTCCTGATCCTTCTCATGTATTAGCCTCTCAACCAATCGAACTGAAAGAAGATCTATCTTATACGGAGGAGCTTGTGCAAATTTTGAATAGAAGAGATCAAGTTTTGCGGAATAAGATAATACCATTAGTGAAACTATTATGGAAAAGTCATACTGTAGAGGAGGCCACTTGGGAAAGTGAGGAGAATATACGAAAGCAATACCCATATTTATTTCCACCAGGTAATAATTTCGAGGACGAAATTCTTTAAGGAGTGGAGAATTGTGACACCTCGAATTTTTGTTTTATGCATAAATTTTATTTTTATTTTTTTTTCTAATTTAATTTCTATGCTTTTGAAATTTTAATTTCATAATATAATCAAATTACATAATTTTAATTAGTTAATTGAATTACTAAAACATAAATAATAAATATATTAATTTATTGGATAGATATTAGGTGATATGGCATGTGGCCACATGGCTATTAATGGTTTAATGATGGCTTGGGGGATGGTAGGGCTACGTGCCCATTTGATGACCAAAAAAAAAAAAAAAAATGGAAATTTAAGCTTAGCAAGCAAGCTTGCTCGACTAAGCTTATGTATTTATATATGTGTGCTTTGGGTGCAAAATGGAGGAGACCCGAGAGGAACCGTGTGGAGGAAGGAAGAAAAAAAAAAGAAAGAGAAAAAAGTGAGGGAAAAATGAGGAAATCTTGGGAAATTTTGGTGGGAAAATTGAGGTGGGTTATTTTGTTAAACTAAAATCAATTCTTTTTTATATAAATATATATATCTTTTCTTTTGGGTTAGATAAATTAAATATGTGGAGGCTATGATGGCTATGTTTTATTTATTAAATTTACATTAGTAATTAATTTTGGGTTATATTTTAACCACTCAATTTCTAATTTGTATATTTTATTGGAAAAAAAATTAAGACCCAAGGATAATCAGTAGTCACCACCTCAATAAATTGACTTTCTCAGAATATCTACTGTCCAGGTGGGTGCATTAAACTTAAAAATAAAAGTTATTAAATATGAATGGCTAATTTTTTATTTATTTATTGTCGAATATTTATGTTGCTAAATACTGCTTGCTACTTATAAATTATTGTGTTAGTGGAGAATTGTGGTTATTTGTGGAATGATAAAATTGAGAAATAATATTTTTATTATTATTAAAAAAAATACATTATTTTATATCAGAATGAGTTATGTGCATTACGCTTGTATTATGGTCAATGGGACCAGGCCATATGGGGTCAAAAATTAATAATATGCGGCCAGATGGGGTCGAAAAAAAATAATATAGCCAGATGGGGCTAATGGGACAAACTAAATTAAAACCACTGTCCACCATTGAGCGCTCAACTCATGGGCGAGATGGGGCCAAATGTGTGTTGCATTATCATTTAAATTATTTATTATGCAAATGTGCTATGACATGGCCAGTTGGGGCCTAGTGATGATAAATTGTGTATTGAGATATTTTTTTTTTTATCAGATGTGGCACAATTAAATTAAAGATGAGATGGTTAGGGGATAGTTATTGATATAATTGCTGTGAACTATCTCTTGGTGCATATTTATTATCTTTTATTTTAAGTATAATACATCCACTGAGTGAGTGACACTCACACTCAAACTTACACTTTTCAGGTTGAATTTAGAAATGGCTGCAAGCAATTAGAGAAGAACCTGAGTTGTTTATCTCTTCTTGAAATTTTATGTCCAAAGTTTGTATAAGCAGTTTAAGGCTAGAATGGTGTCAGACTAATACATGGTTAATAAAGTCTTATAGGTTGTAAATTTATGTTGGAGCTTTATGGATTATTTCTGTTTGCCACTTTATTTTAAATTTTACATGTTGAGTAAATATTGATATTTTATATTTAGTTAGAGAATTTAATAATGTCCACCCTATTTAAGGGATTAAATGTATCTTAAAATAGGGATGTGACAGTAAGAATTCAAGCAAGAAATACATGCCCTAGCATGATATTAATTAAGTGAACATGAAATTCATATGCAATGCAATATAACATCATTACATCAACATATCATATCTCACTATCAAAATCAAACAATCATATCAATAAAGCATCCATTAAAATCTTCTTGTCTTACATTATCATTGGTGATTTCATTATCATTTTCTTATTATATATTATGTCTATCTGTCATCTCAAGTGTATATCCCTTATAAGCTTATAACCTCATCAATCACATCAATAGTCTTAAGAACACCTATAGAGAATACACACATCAACCCCAGTCCACAACATCAAGACATAGTCCCAACTCACACACATCGACACACCAATACTTGACACCCAGACTCAACTCTAACTCATTCACATATCAACACATGTGATAGGTACTCTAAATTGTAAAGATAGTTTGAATACACCATTGTAGGTGTCTACACCATAAAGGCAATTAAATACACCATTGTATATGTTTGCACTGTGAAAACAATCCAATTATGCTTTTTAGGTTACTAGTCCATTGAAAATAATAACCAATCTTATTCAGGTTAGGAGACTTTCAACCCCTAGGTACGTAAACCCTTATTAATGGTACTACCCAACCTAATATTGACTTATCCTACACACACCACACCCACACCGTACAACCCAACACTATAGTAACCAACACACTAACACAATATAACATCACAATCATATCTATTGTCAACTAGTCATCGCACTCCTCTACAGGACATCATGGTCCAATTCAACTGATTGTATTTTCAATTTCGATATGTTCAAGGTTATCCCACTTATGCTTATCACATCTTTACCTAACGTCTTCAATTCGTTTTCACCATTTCTTAGTTCTACTTTTGAAAACCACAATTAAAAAAAAAAACAAAATCAAATGATGTTTCTTTTTGAAACTCTAATCACCTCATCATCACTAAATTCTTCCTTTAAAAACATCATTTCTCTAATTTATTTTCAAATAATGTCTTTTGAAAAACTTCATTCATTTGAAATTTAACATGGTGTATCAAATATTATTTCTTAAATAAAACACTTAGAAAATCCAAATACTTTTCCTTTTAAAATCCCATTTAAAACATTATAAATTTTGAAATGATTTTAGAGATTCAATACTATTGGGTTTAGTAAAATCATCACATAAAGTAAAATTATTTTATACATTAATTTTGGTGCACAAGTTAAGAAGGGAGTATGCAAGATCTAACACCGGAGCACGGGGATGGGAATTTGATCGCATGGGATAATTTGGGCGCACAAGAATAGGCCTCCATGACATGACCCCTTGCACCGAAACTATTTCAGTCTCTGTTTTACATTTCTTCATATTCCAACTTCATTTCTTCGAATAAAATCCAAGATTATCTAAATTCATGCTTATTTTCAATTCTTAGTAGCTTATAAATATGACCACAACCTTATTTTATTAATCAAATCAAGCTTTCAAGATAATTAGATTTTATATTTCAATGTCCTTTTCCTTAGTTCATCAACATGTATATATGCACAACAAGTATATTAATTCATCAATCAAACATATTTCATGAAGTATATCTATTTGAAACATGTTATAACTACGAATGTATGCTAATTAACCAAGAAAACATGTAACGCCTACCTCAGTTCACTCAGAGAAGAAAGAAACAGTGTGCTAGAAAGTTTGGTTTTGTTGGGAACCCACCACTGTCCGATCAAGCAATCTATTACCAAACTAATGATTGGAATATGTTGTAGCTTAATTGATCAATTGAACAAGCAATTCATGTTTGATGTAGGTTTCACTCAACTCTATCTAACTTAGTTCTCTATTTTCCTCTCGGCCTGGTTTCTGCCCAACAATCAAACCCACACATTTATTTATGTTAACCTTACTTCTTAATGGTGAAGACAGAAAAAAGGCAAGGATAATGGGATTGAAATGGTAGGGTATGGTTTAGCTCAAACTTAGGTTGGCATGATAGGTGAAATAAAAGACCTCAGTCGAAATCAGAAAAAATAGCAAATTTTCTGTATTGACATATTAGTTATGCTAGGCACACGGAGAGGAGAGGGTAAGGGCATGGACCCCACCCAGGTGCATCAGCAAGGCTGTGTGGGTGCCCGGGTAAACCAACACTTTGCCAAAATTTTTAAATTATCTCTTGAATCAAACCAATCCTCAGCCCAAACCAAGTTTTAATTCGAACACCAACCAAAACCAAGTAACTAAGACTATGTTGGCCTTAAATTATTTGCACCAACTATTATATTTGTAAAGTTTTATTATGGCAAATTCATAAAAAATCTTAAGTTAAATGTTGATAGCTGAAATGTTTCCAAAATGAAGATAACAATAAATCACATCAAGTTCAAGATATTTGCAAGCTTCCAAAAGGCAGCAAAGTTCTAGTTTAAGTCAAAAAATGAATAAATACATTCCTACATGGACTAGGATTCAGCTAAGTAAAATTGGAGAAATTCTAGTACGCATTGTAGGCAGCACTCAGATTGTGCGAGGTTGTTCTAAACTAGCACCAGGAGATTGTAGGGAGCACGTGGGTGCAACCCTTATATATTCTGGATTAGACTAGATTCTAGTGTGGTCTACAGGCTGGAGGATGGATACATAAGGGTTCGGCATGTTAGCGCAAGCACAGCACTAGATTCTCGAAGGTTCGAGCTATGTATTATTTGGACGTATCTATTTCCTATTCTGCCAGATTAGGGCAACCTGTTGCAACTCTATATATATGGACCCAGTCTTAATAAACATAGACACATTGGGAATATATTATAAAGATTTAGAGGGATATTTTTTTCATCTTAAAAGCTTTCACGATCTTTTTTTATTCAATGTTTAATATCTTCTTTACTTTCTGAGTGAATCAGGAAGCCCACTTGTAGGGTTAGTTGAGTAAATTGAGTAAGAGTGATGAAAGAATTTGTGTGAGTGAGTTGTAGAGAATTCAAGTAGTATCTTGTAACCCATTGATAGTAGGATTTGTAATAGAGGTTTTTCTTCCTGTGAAATAGTTTTCTCATCAATTCTTTGAGTTGTTGTGTGTGTGATCATTTGATTTGGAATTTTCAATTGGTATCAGAGCAGCTTTACATCATTGAGTGAAGATCTTAATCCGAATTAATAGATCCATCGCGCGAAGGAGGTTCAAGTACTAGACCACCATGGTTCGATGGCACTAACTATTCATACTGAAAAGTACGAATGCAAGCTCATCTGTTATCTTTAAGTTATAGAGTCTGGACTTCTGTGGTTCAAGGATGGGAAGAACTAATGCATGAAATAAATAGTTATATAGAGCCCAAGCCAATTTTGACATGGATGAAAGCTGAACAAGACAGTTCAGAGTGGAACTTTAAGGCTTTTAGCGCCAGCTTTACTGCTGTGTGTCCAAACGAATTCTGCCAAATTTTAAGCTACACTAATACAAGAAAAGCCTGGATGCCCTGCAGAACACGCATGAAGGTAATATTCAAGTTAAAACTTCTAAGCTTCAAAAACCCACTACTAAATTTGAAGGCTAAAGATGAGCGAAGATGAGAAGTTTGATGATTTCTATGTCTGACTAAACCATATTGTCAATACTTGTAACAATCTTGGAGAGCCCATTCCTGAATCCAAAGTGGTACGTAAAATCTTAACATCTCTTCCTTATACTTTTGACGCTAAAGTTATTGCAATTGAAGAAATCATGGAAGTAGATTCTATAAGGATTGAGGATCTTGTGGGTTCACCACAAACTTATGAGACAAACATGCTTAAACCCCAAAAAGCATCCAAAGGAATTGCTCTAAAGACAGTGGAAAAGGAAGCTGAAGGAGAAAAATCAGATAAAGAGATGGCTCTAATGGCTAAGAAGTTTATCGAATATCTTCAAAGGGAAAAGAACTCAAAATTCAACAAAATCAACAAGAGCGAGTCAAAATCTCAAGAAAAGGGAAAGAAGTTCAAGAAGGCTGACAAAGAAGATGATAAGAAGAGAAAACAAATCCAGTGCTTTAAATGCTAAAGTTATGGTCACTTAATGAAGCAAAAACAAGCCAAAGTAATGAATGTGATGCTTGATGATGACTCCGAGTCTGATGAATTCTTTGGATCTGCATCCTTTGATAACGAAGGTAATTTTGTTGTATTTTTAGCCTCACACTTCTTCTGCAAGAGCACTTTTTGGGTCCTTGAGCGATACCTAGATATCAAATCACGAGAATGAAGACATTGATGATAAATTTGAAAATAATCTTCAAAAAGAATACACCAGTCTATCGCTGAGTGTTGTGATCTGAAGAAATAAAGAAAAGCCAAGAACCAAAGGAATAGTTTGATAAAGAATGAGAGAGATGTTTTGGAGATTGAAAATGAAAAACTCTTAAGTAAATTATCTATTTGGGAATCTGACAAAGCTTTTCAGTCTCAAAGTGCAAATAAATTTAAAGCAAAGCTTAAAAAGAAAAATAAAAAGATTGAAGAACTGAAGAAAATTGTTGGGGAATTACGAGCAAACATTAGCAAGCTGGAAAAGAAATAAAGGCGGATGGTAAGTTAATTGAAAAATGAACTCTAGTTTGAACATCTTTGAAGAAATTTAGAGTAAATAGAGGCCAAACGGAAACAAATCTGGCATAGGCTACATTGGGGATAAGATCACATCAACAGCATCAAAATCTTCTGTAGAAGCTCCAAAGGTTGTTTCTAAGTTTGCTGCAAGTTCAAAGACCTTTCCAAAATAAGTAGCACTACCAAAGAGGAGTGCTCTACAAATCTGACATCAACGATATCCTACTCCCATGGTGAAATGTACACACTTTGCTAAACCCCAATCCTTTGTACTTGTGTGCCATCATTACAGAATCAAAGGTCATATCTATCCCAATTGTACAAACTCTATGGACTTCCCTTGAATACGTAAAAAATATTTTCCAAAAATCTATATCATAGAATTTCCGTGACAAATAGGTTTCAAACCCTTTCCAATTTTTCTAAAAATAATTTAAAAAATCCACGTCTTTTTTAAAATCTAAAAAATTTGAATGTTCAAAAACCCCAAAACTAAAAAGTTTTCAAAGAAAAAGATTTCGAATTTCGATAAGAATCAAAGATGTGACAAAAATCCTGTTAAGGATACTTTTCCTAAAACTAGGGCTACTTGGATTTGAAAATTTGACTTAAATTGTTTTGTATCCCAAACTATCCTAAAAGCTTTAAAAACTCAAATATGTGATACCTTGACAACAGATGTTTAGGCCACATGTGTGGTAATAAATCTGTGTTTTCAAAACTTGAATCCTATCGGGGTGGTGTGGTGACTTGGTGATAGTAGCACATCACAAGTAAAAGAAAATGGTAAGATTAAGTCCACTATTTTTAAATGCTTGGAAAATGTTTTATACATTGAAGGACTTAAGCAAACCTAATAAGCATAAGTTAATTGTGTGATGTTGACAATGTTATCCAGTTTTCTAAGTCTGAATGCAATATTTTTAACAAAAAGGGCCAACCAATCTTACTTGGTGTTTGTACATCTATCAATTGCTGCGGGGTAGCAAATTCTAAAGGTTATATATATAATGCTGCCACTCTAGATGAGACAGAGTCATGGCACCAAAGACTTGGGCACATGAACTTTAGAGATTTAGGTAAATTGTCCAAATCTGAGCTTATCAAGGGAATACCCCAACATGAAAAGAAAAAAGATAGTATGTGTGGTCTGTGTCAATTAGGTAAACAACTTCAGAGTGTACATAAAAGATAAATTCTATTAGAACTTCTGAACCTCTAAAACTTGTTCACATGGATTTAGTGGGACCCACACGCACTAAAAGTCTTAGTATCTTTGTTGTTGTAGATGATTGCACTAGATTTGCTTGGATCAATTTCTTGTGTGAAAAATTTGATACTTTTGAGGCTTTTAAGTCTTTATATTTCAGGTTGCAGCAAAAGAAGCAACGGGGTGCATCACAAGAATCAGGACAGATCATGGAAGGGAATTTAAAAACCAAAAGTATGCTGATTTTTGTGACACAAATTGATTTAAGCATGAGTTTTTAGTGCCTAAGATAACCAAGTCAAATGGTGTCATGGAAAGAAGGAATAGAGTCCTACAGGAGATGGCACGCTCTATGCTAGATGGAAACAACTTCTAAAAAAGTTTTGGGTTGAAGCAGTACATACTGCATGCTATATAGCCAATAGGGTGTATCTTCATCCTGGTACATCAAAAACACCCTATGAGCCATGGGAGTAAGTGTTTCATTCTCAAGGATAGAGAAAACTTTGAAAAATTTGACTTCTGAAGCGATGAAGGAATCTTCTGAGGCTATTCTACTAATGGTCGTGCTTTCTGCATTTAAAATTTAAAAACTTCTTCAATGATGGAATCCATTAATGTAGTTGTTGATGATCATACTAATTCCTATTTTTTTCAGCAAGTTGAAGAAGATGATGGACTATGGACGAGATCGCTAAAGCTAGTGAAAAGTTGAAGAAGAAAAAGCTAAGGAGAGAAAAGAAGAGAAGCATGCCATAGTAGATACTATCACTCAATTGGAACAATCTTCAAGAGTAAAACTGAATCACCCAGCAAGTCAAGTTATTGAAGAAGTAACTGATAGAATGAAAACAAATGGGCAATTAAGGAATGAGATAACATTTGTGTGTTATGTTTATTCAGTTGAACCTAAGAACATAAAAGAAGCTTTACTTGATGATAATTAGGTGAATGCTATGTATGAAGAGCTAAATTAGTTTGTTATGAATGATGTGTAGACCAAAGTGCCTAGACCTACCCACATTAATGTAATTAGAACTGCATGGATATTTTAAAAGAAAAGCGATAAGTTTGGTAATGTCATTAGAAACAAGGCAAGGCTCATTACTTAAGGTTTCACTCAAGTAGAGGGTGTTGACTTTGATGAAACTTTCGCTCTTGATGTTCTTTTTGAATCCATTAGGTTACTTCTAACCATTGTATGCTTTTTAAATTTTAAATTATACCAAATGGATGTCAAGAGTGTATTTTTGAATGACTTTCTTCAAAACATAGCCTACATAGAGCAACCCAAAGGCTTTAAGGATTCAAAATTTCCTAACCATGTATATAAACTGAAAAAGGCTCTTTATAGCTTGAAACAAGCACTAGGTGCTTGGTATGAGAGACTTACTGCTTTTTTACTTGAGTTTGGCTTTGTGCATGGGAATGTAGATAAAACATTAATGATATGCATTGATTCTAAGCACATTTTGATTACACAAATTTATGTTGATGATATTGTGTTTGGATCTGCGTGTGATAAATATGCTATTGAATTTGGTAAATTAATGTCTACACAATTTGAAATGAGCATGATAGATGAATTAAACTATTTCCTAGGTTTTCAAGTTAAATAGGAAGATGAAGGAATTTTTATTTCTCAATCTGAGACTAGTGAAAAATTTTGGTCTTTCTAATGCTAAACACAAGAACTCCAATGAGCATGAGCACCAAACTTCATAAGGGCCCTAGTGGAAAGGGTATTGACCAGACCATGTATAGGAGCATGATGGGAGTCTATTGTATCTCACTTTTTGTAGACCTGACATTACATTTAATGTAGGTGTGTGTGTTAGATATCAGTCTAATCCCAAAGAGTCACATCTACATGCTGTTAAAAGAATGATAAAATATGTTAATAGCATACTAGATTTTGGAATTTGGTTCACTTGTGACACCAATTCTAATCTTGTAGGATACTCTGACACCGATTGGGTAGGTAGTATAGATGATTGCAAAAGTACTTTCAATAGGCTTTTTACATTGGTAATATTTTAGTCTCATAGTATAGTAAAAAAGCAAAATGCCACATCATTATCCATTGTCGGGACTGAATGCATTATTACTGGAAGTTGTTGCACCTAACGCCTATGGATGGAGCAACTGCTTGCTGATTATGGGTTGGACCAATGCACCATTACATTGTTTTGTGATAACATGGGTGCCATTAGTATCTTTAGGAATCCTGTCTTGTATTCTCGTACCAAACATATTGACATTAGGTATCATTTCATTAAAGAGTTGGTTAAGGAGAATGTAATTTCTATAGAGCATGTGCAAACTAAAAGCCAACTAGCTGATCTTTTGGCTAAACCTTTGGATGACCTTTGCTTTTAATCTTTTAGGAAGTCTTTGGGTGTTTGTGCAGATCCTTAATTTTCTTAAATTAAAAAAAATAGGAGTTCAATATTTGGTTTGAAGATATTTTATAATTTTTATCTCCTTATATGTGCATAAATCATTCAATCAAATAAATTTGTAATGAATTAAAATTTTGTATTTCCCTCTAAATTGAAAAGAAGCATTTTTGGTGAAATTTGCCATAATTTTGATGTGCTTCTTTAAACAATTGACTGATTTTGCATATATTTTTCCATCCATAGATTATGAATTACTGTTCAATGTGTTTAAAAAATGTTGAAGAGCAAATAAAAAAAAAATATTCTATCTTGGGAAGGGCTACTAGTGGGACCAATGAGAAGCCCCTTAATAACTCGTTGATTGTTAAGGGAAGAGCTACCTACCCATATACATGTGAAAGCCATCAGAACCTTAAAAGGGATATACATGAAGAATTACAACTAGATTAAAAAAAACAAATTGCTCTCAATTCATTTAGTGTAGCAAATGTAATCTCTTGATCTTATGATTTGTTTGAGAGGGAGCATATATGTATGATTAGTCATAATTTCACGTGCATAAGAATTTTCTTTCGATTTTATAGCTTAAATCATCTCATGATGCTGACTTGGAGATATATTTGGAAAGATGAATTCTTGTTCATTTAAATTTATAAAGATTGAAGGATTAATTTACATATTTGGACATACATGGAGTAAAATTTCCTTAATGCATTTAGTGAACTTCCTTATCATTTTTTGTACATATATATACTTTATTTTCAAATTTGTTTGTGCTTAATAAGACTCTACAGACAAATTCCAGAGAGATTTGCAGAAAGGAGCAAGGAGGTTGAACCATTAGCACATTCCAGTGTACCTCACAAGGAGGGCACTAAGAGTGTGCCCTTTCGGACAAGTGGCACACTGAGGGCATAAGGAGCGCAAGAGAGTGACCACCCCTTTATATATACTCCAAGTCAACGCTAGTATTTATTTTGCACGAGCTCTATCCTCGAACCTGTGACCATTCAGCTTACATCTTTCGTCCACAGTGTCATGTAAGCAAACTAGGTACGTTTCTTTGCATAATTTCTTTAGCATTTTGCACTAGATCCGAGTTTATTACATCCTTGCATCACTATTGGGTTTTTTTTTTTTTTTTTTCTAGAAACATGTTTAAATGAAATAAAATTGGTTTCTCATCTTCGTCTAGAAATCATTTTTTTAAATCGAAATGAATCTCATAACTTGTTTTCCAAAAGGCTTATGTTACTTGAAAGAAAATTGGACTTAAATGAATTTCCACTGATTCGCCCATTGTTTACATAGTTGGGTTAGGAATTTGTTAAAAATATCTTTGCATCTATACTTATAAAATTGGCCTAAGAATTTTATGCCAAATTTCATGAAACTGATTTTAAAAATGCCACTTTCAAGTTTGCTATCAATCGTGTCCCAATAGCTGTTACATCTAACATTATTGCATCCATACTAAGCATTAAGCACCCTAGTCATATAGATAGACTTACCCTCTTTACCTTACTTAAGATGGTGTCTCTCCTACCAAAGAAGAACTTATTAAAATTTTTAGTGTCCTCACTGGCTCTCTACCTTGTAAAGATGAGACTTATGTTCATGATCATCTTAAGACTGATCAACGCATGTTAAACCTTTCCTCAACTAACCCTACCTTACATTACTTTGACGTTACATTAAGGTATGGTCATGTCATTTATGCCATTCTCATAGGTCTTAAGTTTGATCTTGCGTTATTCATCTTTTGACTCATGTTCACTGCCCAACAACTCAAGTGTACCAAGGATTTTTTGCCTTTTGGTGTTGTAATCAAAATCATTCAAGCCAATTAGATTAAGCTGTCATCCTCTGGACTTACACCATAGCCTTCTCCCATCACACGACTCACTGCACGCAAATCTATGAGTAAGGCTATAGATGACACACTTGATGAGCCTATTAAAGCTGAGTCTACCCACAGCACTCGGCCTTACACTGTGAACTCCATATCATTATAGTTGCTTAGGCTTGAGCGGGAAGTGGAGCGTATTGGAGCTGATCAGACAGCACTCAGTGGATGCTTGCATACCATTGATGGCAATATTAAGGCTTCAACTGATCTTTGCACTATCAACTTTCATTCTTTATACCACCAATCGACAATTAGGGGCATTCCAGGATAAGCTACCCTAGGATGATGATGATGATGATGACAAAAGATTCGATGGTAGGACTTTTAGAGGTGGCAATGCAGGTGGTGGTAGTAGATTTGATGGCGGTGGTGGTTTCTATTGATATGTTGGGATCTTACTTGCTTATTTCCTCCTATTTTGTGTTCTTATCATTTCTATATCAAAAAATGGGAGTAAAATGGCGTAGTATGAATTTGGTTTGTAATAATTTTGGCTTGTGGACTCATGGATTTATACTAATAGATATATAATATAATTAATATGATGATGTTTTACTTTACCATATAATGCCTTGATGTATTTGTTCAAGTCTTGCAGATTTTTGTAGATTCTCTTTTGAAAATTAACCTAAGTTTTGATATGGAATTTCCAAGGGAGAGGTTGTAAAGTTTTATTATGGCAAATCCATACAAAATCTTAAGTTAAATGTTGATAGTTGAAATGTTTCCAAAATGTGACGAGGAGAGAAGATTTGAATATTTCTAAATTGAAGATGACAATAAATCACATTAAGTTCATGATATTTGCAAGCTTTCAAAAGACAGCAAAGTTCCAATTCAAGCTAAAAACTGAACATATACATTCCTATATAGATTAGGATTCATCTAAGCAGAACAAGAGAAATTCTAGTACGTATAGCAGGTAGCATGCAGGATGCGCGAGGTTACACCAAATCGATGCTGGGAGACTGTAGCGAACGCGTGGGTGTGCCTTTTATATGTTCTGGCTCAGACCAAATTCTAGTATGGTTTGCAGGCTGAAGGATGGATGCATGAGTTCGACATGTTGGTGCAGCACGGTGCTTGATGCTCAAAGGTTCAAGCTATATATTATTTGGACATATTTGTTTCCTATTTTGCCAGATTAAGGCAACTTGTTGTAACTCTATATATATGGACTTGATCTTAATAAACATATACACATCGAGGACATATTATAGAGATTTAGAAAGAGAGCTTTTCATCTTGAGGGCTTTCACGATCTTTCTTTATTCATTGTTTCATTTTTTCTTTACTTTCTGAGTGAATCAACAAGCCCACTTGTAAGGTTAGTTGAGTGAATCGAGCAAAAGTGACGAAAGAATTTGTGCAAGTGAATCGTGAAGAATTCATGTAGTACCTTATAACCGGTTTTATGGAATTTGTAATAGAGGTTTTTTTCCCCTTGTGAAAGGGTTTCTCATCAATTCTCTAAGTTATTGTGTGTGTGATCATTTGATCCATGTTTCATTGTATTTCGAATAAAATAGTATTAACAAAATTGTGGGTCATCATAAGTAACACTTTCTGTATCATTACGAACACTACCATTCACATCAGAGTTAAGTGACATCATTTAACTTAACAAATTGAGGTTTCTCAGTTTCAGCACTCACATCAAAAGAATCTCCTGTCCATAATCGATGTCTATACTTAACCTTTCATTAAATATAATATCTTTACTACGAGTTATTTTATGATTTTGTTCATCCCAAAATCAATAACCAAATTCATCATCACCATACCTAATCAAGGTGCATTTAATGGATTTAGTTTCTAATCTATTTCTACTAGCAACATCTATATGAACATATGAAACATAGCTAAAAACTTTTAAAAATGAAAGATTTACATCTTTCCCAATCCAAGTCTTCTTTGGAAATTGTCCATCTAAAGGAATAAAAGGTTGCTGATTTATCAATAAATGTGAAGAGTTAATTGCATTAGCCCAAAACATCTAAGGAAAGTCCATCATATATGCCTATGCATCTAGCATGATCATTTAGGGTCCTATTCATACGCTCAGCAACTCTATTCTATTGAGGTGTTCTACTAATGGTCTTTTCTATCCAGATTCCACTATTTGCATAGTATACCTTGAACCCTTTCGGTTCATATTCCTCTTCATTATCATACCGCAAGCATTTCAATTTTAGCCGTATCTCATTTTTTACAAAGGCTTTTCATTTCTTAAATACATCAAAAGTATCTGATTTATTTTTCAAAAAATAAACTCATCTTTTCCTTACTAATTCATCAATGTAGGTCATGTAGTAAGACGAGCAACCAAGAGATGAAACTGGAGCAGATCCCCAAAAATTAGTGTGAACTAGCTCCAAGTTCTCCTATTTCAGTGTTCTATTAACCTTTGAGAAGTTCAACCTTTCCTATTTGCCATGGATATAGTCTTCATACAAACTTAGATCAACTGATGTCAATCCTGAAAATTTTTCCTTCAAACACTTCATCTTCATCCTTTTTTTCACTCATATGACCCAACCTGAATGCCACAAATTTGGATCAATTGCCCCTTTTGCTACTGATTGTGCATATTTTCTGCTTTATTATCACGGTTACATGGTTGATTATATGTGAGTTATTTGTTAGAAATCCCATTTGTTATTGTTAAATGTGAATTTTGATCAACTTATGGGATTTTGCAGGGTTATATGACCAAATTAAGAAGAAAAGAGGAAAATATGAGCTAAAGGAGGCAAGGAGCTGAAGATGGACCTGATGGGCACACCACAGAGGCCACAGGCACCCCTCATTATTCATGGGCACCCCTCAGTAGTCATAGGCGCCCTACCTTTAATCTGATGGGCGCCCGCCGAGAGGGGTTTTTAGGGCTGTTTCATTGGGGACTTCATCAAACACTTTGGACAACTAAGCCACGGGCGCCCCTCATTATTCAAGGGCACCCATGATGACTTTTCTATCACACGTGCAGAATAAAGTTTGAGTTATAATTTTACCCTTATACCCTTGCATTATGTATTAATGTAAATAGAATACTTTCTGATGGAGGGGGGTTCCGAACCCTACATAAGCTTTGGGTTTTGTCTTCTGAGGTTTTTTTAGAGAGTTTTACGTTACATTTCACACTTAGGGTTAGGGTTTTGAATTTGCTTTGGGTTGTTCAAGCTTTGTTTCATCTTCGCATTCAGATTAACATGTAAGTTACATTCATTACTTCGTTTTAATTAAAGGTTCATTATTTTCTATAGCTTTGTTCTTTATTTTTGCTTTGTAGTACTTCGTAATCTTTGTGATTGATTTGTTTTCGAAATCGTTTTAAACCTCTTCGTTCTACTTCGTTTTCATGTTTGAGTGTATAATGAAGATGATTTCTTTTTCGAAAGGCTTCGTTTATGCTTTCGCAATGTTAGGCTAGGGTTTGTTCTTGGCTTCAAGCCATTGAAGGTGGTGTGGTAGTTTGGTGAACTCAAATGTAAGATTCTTTTCAATGAAACATATTTTTGATTCGAATTGGAATTTTGTAGTAAGCTAGGGTCCTTTTGAAATCAACTCACCTGTGTTATAACCATAACTTGGTTACAAGTATTCACTTGTGCACACCAAGTGTTTGGTTCAATGTCCCGGTGAGTTAGAAATACATTTTTCAAAACCCAAATTTGGTTTTCTTACGCAATCAATCACCCGTGTTAAAACCAAAGCTTGGTTACAATTAGCCACTCGTGCATACCAAGTGGTTGGTTCAATGGCCCGATGATTTGGAACCTATTTTCATAAAACCATGACTTGAGGTATTCTTAAGAATCGGTTCATCCGTGTTACAATCGAAGCCTGGTTACGAGTTAACGCTTGTGCATACTAGGTGTTCGATTCAATGTTCCACTGAATCTGACACTAATTTCAAAAGCCTCTGCTTACGTTAAGTTCCATAAAATAGGTTTTAATGGAATATCTTCCGACCTACCAATGCATGTGCGTTTGTTAGGTTGAGTTACAAATGCATTTGAGTAAACCACTACCCACTACCGGATTTGGTTCGAAGCTAAGATTGTCTTCGTTATTTTATTTGTAGTATTTTTCTTTTAGAATCATAATTCCTACACTCCATCATTCTCAACCCAACCATATTCAAACACCTTGTAAATCTAAAATTAGTTTAAATTAACTTAGGTTCACCTACTAACTAAGAGAACAAGTTTGGAGCTTTTAATAAAGCCCTCCCTGTGGAAATGACCTCGGTTCTCACCGAGTAAGACTACGACCACTCTCTTGCACTTGAGAGGTAGAACCTGAACACATTTCAGGGTCGGTTAGCTACTATGATTATATCATTACTGTTTGTGGTCATATAAAGAGTGGCTATCTTTTTCCTTCGAGCCACAATTATAGCTCCTTTTGTGATTTTCCACGAACCACACATGAAACATGTTGGGTATCCCTTATTATCAAGCTGTCCCACAAATATTAGGTTTATTTTCAAATTAGGAATGTATCTTACATTCATTAACACCCAAATTAGTCCCTGTTTGTGTTTTAATTCTTGCATCACACCCCTAATGTGCAATGGTTCATCATCAATTAAATAAATCTTACCGAAATCACCATTTACATAATTTTCTATAATTTCATAACTAGGGCAGGAATGAAATGAAACCCCTAAATCTAATAGTTAAGACTGAAGAGGACTATCAATACTAAGAATCAAAGTATTACCAGTATACTCAACAAAATTAACAGTTTGTTTATTCTCACTTTTTTCATTTTTTTCTTAGAAGTCTGACACTCATTTCTAAAGTGTGTCTATTTTCCACAATTCCAACATCTTATGGAGGATCCAAAATTCTCATTATTACTAGACTTTGACTTGCTCCCAAATCTTGATTTGGACGTATCATGATCCGACTTCCTAGATGATGCCCCTACTTTCTACACTCAAAACAGTCCTTGATATTTGACTTGTTTCTCTCCTATGAATGTCTTCACTAATAATTAGATCCCTAATACCACTAAATTTTAATTAATCCTTACCTACAGAATTACTTACCGCTATTGCCATGCCATTCTAAATATCTTGTGGGAATGACAAAAGGATCAATGCCTGAATCTCATCATTAATGTCTATCTCTATTGAGCTCATCTAAATTATAACAATGTTGAATGCATTCAGATGTTCCATCACTGAAGCATCTTCTCGTATCTTCAAAGTGAATAGCCGCCTCATCAGATGTACCTTGTTTGCTACAATAGGATTTCTTATACATATCTGATAAGGATTTCATAAGAGATACAGTGGTTTTCTATTTTGTAACATTGAATGCCACCTTGCGTGTCAATGATAGTCGAATCACACCTAGAACTTTCTCGTCTAGGATTGTCCATTCTACATCACTCTTCTTCTTCGATTTCTCCCTGTCAACAGTGGATACAAATCTCTACCATAAGGTAGTCTTTGATTTGCATCCTCCAAAATCTAAAGTTTAAACCATCGAACTTTTCAGTCTTTACTTTTCTTTCTTCTCCAGGCATCGCTATCACTCACAACGTACGAACCCTACGCTCTGATACCAATTGTTGAAAAAATCGAACAGATTTTTGTGATTCCCAAAAACTTGAGTAAAACAATTAAATTAAGAATAAAAGCAAAAAATAAAATCACACGGTCAAGACACAGACATTTTATGTGGTACACCACAAGGATTACGTCCACAATATTGTTGATTATTCTTTCTTATTATCAAAATTCGTGATCAATTGTACAGAGACCAAATAAGGTATTTATACCGAAAAGAAAAATCCTAAAAATATGCCACGCCCATAGCTCATTAACCAAGGTACAGCAAGCGTCGGAATCAAATCACACAACCTTTTCAATTCGGGTCAAAATGGAATCCAAGCGAAATTGTTTAGATTCTAGAGACCCAAAAGCCTTCTAATTTAAAAATCAACATATAATCTATTTGTGATTTAGATTAAAGTGTAAAATTAAAAAATTATGTTAAATTTGATTAGATTTGTATTTCACATGCCATGTAGACTAATACATAATTGTGTAATTAATTTATATTTTTTGAAAAATATAAAAATAAATTTGTCTTTATTTTTTTTTTTTTTGTCGAGTTCCTTCAAGAAAAATGAAACAAAATACTTTTAGGCCCCATTTGGTAATGTTTTCGTTTTCTGTTTTTCTGTTTAAGTTTTCAAAATTTTGTAAACCCACAACAGAAACATGTTTGATAAACCTGTATATATTTTTTTGTTTCCAAAAAAAATAAAAACATAAATAGAAAAACGTAAACACAAAAAAAGTATTTTCACTCTGGTTTTCTTTTTTGTTGCCAATATTTTGTCAATTTTAAAACTTTATCTATTTTTTTAACATTACATAAAAATAAATTATTTTATTCAAATATTTTATTAAAATAAGTTATTTTAATAAATAATATAATTAAATTCAATAAATTAAATTAAATATATAAATTAAAATAAATTATTTTTAATAAATAATAAAACTAAATTAATTAATTAATTTAATTTAATAATTAAATATTGCTAAATTATCTAAAATAAATATCATAATTAATTTATTTAATCTAATAATTAAATTAATTTATATAAAATAATTACTAATAAATAATTAAATTATATTAAATTTTAATTTAATTTAATAATTATTATTAAATTGTTTTAAATAAATATCATAATTAAATTAAATTATTTATAATTTAATTAATTTAATTTATATAAAATATATTTTATTAAATTATTTTAATAAATAATTAAATGAATTTAATTAATTTAAAAATAAATAATTTAATTTAATAATTAATCTAATTTAATTATTTATTTAATATGAAATATATTTTATTAAATTATTTTTAATAAATAATATATTTTAATAGATTTTATATTTATTAAAGTAAATGATTTTAATAAATAATTTACTGTATTAATTTAATTAATTATTTTAATTAAATTAAATTAATATAAAATATATTTTATTAAGTTCTATTAATTTTTTAAAACTAATAAAGTTAAATATTTTCTAAAATAAAAAATTATAATTATAAACAAAATTACATTTCCAAACGCAGTTTCAGTTTTCATTTCAGAAAAAATAAACGGTAATAGAAAACAAAAAATAGAAAACGGTAATAGAAAAACAGCAACAAAAAAATGACAGTGTTGTCAAACCGGTCCTTAAGTTTTCATTTTTAGTTTTTCATTTTCTTTCACAGTAACTATTAGTTACAACGTACCATTACCCATCATTAACCATAATCGTCTACTAGTCGTCACCCATCCAGCCACCACCTCCTATTGTCGCCGTCCATCTCTGATCACTACCCAATATATTATTTAATATTATTTTTAATTAATATATTACATTAATTAATCATGTTGTCAATAACTAGTTTAAAATTATATATTGAATATATTAAATAATAGTAATTTAATTAATTAAATTTAATTATAACTAATTTTATTTAGTTATCTTAATTATATTTTTATTAAAAATAATTAATTTAACAAAATAAAATATATTAAATATAATTAAATTAATAATTAATAATTACCTAAATTAAATTACTTATAATTTGATTATAATAATTTAATAGGCAAGTAATAATTAACTATTAAATTAATTATAATTAAATTTAATTAATTAATCTAATTAACAGGAATTACGTTTTACTAAATTGTTTTTAAAAATAGTACAATAAATTAAGTTTGATATATTTTATTTTTATTGGACTAAATTATGTTTAACAAATAATATAATTAAAATAATTAAATTTAATTAATTAAATTAATTAAAAACAACAATTACCAACTAAAAACTATTATTTCCAAATGTGCTTTCAATAACTGAATACAGAAACTGAAAACTGAATATAAAAACTGAATACAAAAACTAAAACTAACAACTTTCTCAAACGGAACCTTATCTTTTCATAATTTTTGAAAATTTTGAAAATATTTTTATTTTTTTTTTTAAATCTGAAAACTGAAAACAAATTTACCAAATGAGTTCTGGTGTTCAGTTTTCAAAAAAAAAAAAAAAAACGAAAACAAAAACTAAAAATCAAAAATTGAAAGTTTCGCCAAACGAGGTCTAAGTGAGGCATATATATATATATATATATATATTCATTAATAACCCTTAACAACACTAACCACTCACCATTTAAAAGTGACATAACTAACCACTCACCATTTAAAAGTGACATAAAAAATAATTTTTTAATTTTCGTAAGTTATTTAAGTAATTTTACTTTTTTATTTTTTATTTTCCTTAAATACTCATTAAATGTTTACTTCTCTTGTTATGTACTTTTATTTTATTTAAATGTCCCTTAATTATTTACTATTTACTTAATATCTTTAACTAATAATTACTCATTATTTATTATTTGACATAATTTTTTTAATTTTTTAAATAAAATAAAAAATTAATTAAAAATACACACTGTATCCCCTTATGGTATACATGTATATTTCTATTTATAGTTGTGTTTGATTGCCGTCTATTGATCCAATATGGTTCTTCCTCTAAAAAAAGTAAATGAGTAATTACACTTTGTCATTTGAATTTACTGTCTGCAAAAACAAATTATCTTTCACCGATTTAAAAATTAACACATAATATCTTATAATTTGAATTAATTTATAAAATTTATTGAATTTTAGAATTTGATTAGATCTCCCTACTTCACATTCCGAAATTAATCAGACGAAAAACATTTAAAAGAAAATAGATAAATAAAGGTACACATTCATCTACTTTTCATATTAAAACTAAAAGCAGACACCCACTATGTATATGATTTTTGTTAAATTTTTTTAATTAAAATAAAATTATAAAAAATTAGTAAATACAAAAGTTCAAATAGAAAATAATAAGTAGATGGTAACTAATTAAGGAGTATTTAAAGACAATAAAAATATTACAAAAATAGTGGGTGATTAAAAGTTTAAGGAAAATAAAAATATAACTGAATAAAATTACTTAATTAAATGATAGTTATGAAAACTTATTTTTCAATACTAAAAAGTTATAGAAAATTTAAGAATATTATAAAAATAAATTCACTAAATTAAAATAATTAAGAATCTTTTAATTGAGCAACTAGACGCATGTTCAAAGTGGATAGTTCAAAGTATACTTTACACGTTCAAAATATATTGTTCAAAGTATGTGTTTGAATGTTAAGGTCGCTTAATCTGAGCATAAATACTTTTGCATTATTCTAAACTTGTGGACCCGCATCTCCTCCCGGGCTATTAAAAACGAATCGGATCATCATTGGTGGAGTAAAATCCGGGACCATATCTAATTTATGTTTATTTCTGAGCTCATCCATGATCTGTCTCCTTCCCAACAGTATTATTAAATGAACGAAAGAATAGACAACAAGAGCCACCGCCATCAGAAAATCATGGTAAGACTTATATTAGAAGTTTATAATTCCCGCAAAATTGTGTTTGATAGGTCCCTTTTGGAAATTAAATTTTTAATAATTTTTGACAATTTTTAGCAAAAGTTGGTGGATGAAAATTTTTTATATATTTGGTAAAATAAATATTTTTTTTTGAATTTTTACAACTTTTAGGTGTTTGGTTAAACAAATAGAAATTTTTAGTAACTTCTAACAATTTTTAGGAGTTTGACAATATTTTTAGTAATTTTTAAATTAAATTAAAGTGAAATTACTATTATGCGTCTCCTCAACTTAGCAAAAGTTAATATTTTGACAATCTGTCAACTTAACAAAATTTGACAACCAAATACATAAAATATCAAAAAATAATATTTTTTTTTGCTTTTTTTTTTTAACTCAACGGGATTTTTTTTATTATTGAAAGTTACCATTCAACCTCAAAAAAGTTGTATATATATATATGTTGGTAACCTGAAAACTTGGGTAGGTAGGTCTTATTGGACCCACTCCACCTTGCCAAACCAGAGGCAGGAGGCTAACTCTAAAGTATCGTTAGGTTAATCACAAGTATGATCTCAATGCGATTCGAACTCACGACTTTTGAATTTACAGTTTGACACGAGTTCTTTTTGTCTACTGAGCTACCCCACAGGGTTACATATATATTGTTGCTAATGAGTTTACTATGATTTGGTGATTTAACAAATTGCTACATGGTTATCAATTTAATGAGCTTAATACATTGTTATATAGATAACATTATGTGCATTAATTGGGGAACGGGCATGATGTATTTGTTCAAGTCTTGCAGATTTTTGCAGATTCTCTTTTGAAAATTAACCTAAGTTTTGATATGGAATTTCCAAGGGAGAGGTTGTAAAGTTTTATTATGGTAAATCCATACAAAATCTTAAGTTAAATGTTGATAGTTGAAATGTTTCCAAAATGTGACGAGGAGAGAAGATTTGAATATTTCTAAATTGAAGATGACAATAAATCACATTAAGTTCATGATATTTGCAAGCTTTCAAAAGACAGCAAAGTTCCAATTCAAGTTAAAAACTGAACATATACATTCCTATATAGATTAGGATTCATCTAAGCAGAACAAGAGAAATTCTAGTACGTATAGCAGGTAGCATGTAGGATGCGCGAGGTTACACCAAATTGATGCTGGGAGACTGTAGCGAACGCGTGGGTGTGCCTTTTATATGTTCTGGCTCAGACCAAATTCTAGTATGGTCTGCAGGCTGAAGGATGGATGCATGAGTTCGACATGTTGGTGCAGCACGGTGCTTGATGCTCAAAGGTTCAAGCTATATATTATTTGGACATATTTGTTTCCTATTTTGCCAGATTAAGGCAACTTGTTGTAACTCTATATATGGACTTGATCTTAATAAACATATACACATCGAGGACATATTATAGAGATTTAGAAAGAGAGCTTTTCATCTTGAGGGCTTTCACGATCTTTCTCTATTCATTGTTTCATTTTTTCTTTACTTTCTGAGTGAATCAACAAGCCCACTTGTAAGGTTAGTTGAGTGAATCGAGCAAAAGTGACGAAAGAATTTGTGCAAGTGAATCGTGAAGAATTCATGTAGTACCTTATAACCGGTTTTATGGAATTTGTAATAGAGGTTTTTTTTCCCTTGTGAAAGGGTTTCTCATCAATTCTCTAAGTTATTGTGTGTGTGATCATTTGATCCATGTTTCATTGTATTTCGAATAAAATAGTATTAACAAAATTGTGGGTCATCATAAGTAACACTTTCTGTATCATTACGAACACTACCATTCACATCAGAGTTAAGTGACATCATTTAACTTAACAAATTGAGGTTTCTCAGTTTGAGCACTCACATCAAAAGAATCTCCTGTCCATAATCGATGTCTATACTTAACCTTTCATTAAATATAATATCTTTACTACGAGTTATTTTATGATTTTGTTCATCCCAAAATCAATAACCAAATTCATCATCACCATACCTAATCAAGGTGCATTTAATGGATTTAGTTTCTAATCTATTTCTACTAGCAACATCTATATGAACATATGAAACATAGCTAAAAACTTTTAAAAATGAAAGATTTACATCTTTCCCAATCCAAGTCTTCTTTGGAAATTGTCCATCTAAAGGAATAAAAGGTTGCTGATTTATCAATAAATGTGAAGAGTTAATTGCGTTGGCCCAAAACATCTAAGGAAAGTCCATCATATATGCCTATGCATCTAGCATGATCATTTAGGGTCCTATTCATACGCTCAGCAACTCTATTCTATTGAGGTGTTCTACTAATGGTCTTTTCTATCCAGATTCCACTATTTGCATAGTATACCTTGAACACTTTCGGTTCATATTCCTCTTCATTATCATACCGCAAGCATTTCAATTTTAGCCATATCTCATTTTTTACAAAGGCTTTTCATTTCTTAAATACATCAAAAGTATCTGATTTATTTTTCAAAAAATAAACTCATCTTTTCCTTACTAATTCATCAATGTAGGTCATGTAGTAAGACGAGCAACCAAGAGATGAAACTGGAGCAGATCCCCAAAAATTAGTGTGAACTAGCTCCAAGTTCTCCTATTTCAGTGTTCTATTAACCTTTGAGAAGTTCAACCTTTCCTATTTGCCATGGATATAGTCTTCATACAAACTTAGATCAACTGATGTCAATCCTGAAAATTTTTCCTTCAAACACTTCATCTTCATCCTTTTTTTCACCTATATGACCCAACTTGAATGCCGCAAATTTGGATCAATTGCCCCTTTTGCTACTGATTGTGCATATTTTCTGCTTTATTATCATGGTTACATGGCTGATTATATGTGAGTTATTTGTTAGAAATCCCATTTGTTATTGTTAAATGTGAATTTTGATCAACTTATGGGATTTTGCAGGGTTATGTGACCAAATTAAGAAGAAAAGAGACAAATATGAGCTAAAGGAGGCAAGGAGCTGAAGATGGACCTGATGGGCACCCCATAGAGGCCACAGGCACCCCTCATTATTCATGGGCACCCCTTAGTAGTCATAGGCGCCCCACCTTTAATCTGATGGGCGCCCGCCGAGAGGGGTTTTTAGGGCTGTTTCATTGGGGACTTCATCAAACACTTTGGACAACTAAGCCACGGGCGCCCTTCATTATTCAAGGGCACCCATGATGACTTTTCTAGCACACGTGCAGAATAAAGTTTGAGTTATAATTTTACCCTTATGCCCTTGCATTATGTATTAATGTAAATAGAATACTTTCTGATGGAGGGGGGTTCCGAACCCTACGTAAGCTTTGGGTTTTGTCTTCTGAGAGTTTTTTAGAGAGTTTTACGTTACATTTCACACTTAGGGTTAGGGTTTTGAACTTGCTTTGGGTTGTTCAAGCTTTGTTTCATCTTCGCATTCAGATTAACTTGTAAGTTACATTCATTACTTCGTTTTAATTAAAGGTTCATTATTTTCTATAGCTTTGTTCTTTATTTTTGCTTTGTAGTATTTCGTAATCTTTGTGATTGATTTGTTTTCGAAATCGCTTTAAACCTCTTCGTTCTACTTCGTTTTCATGTTTGAGTGTATAATGAAGATGATTTCTTTTTCGAAAGGCTTCATTTATGCTTTCGCAATGTTAGGCTAGGGTTTGTTCTTGGCTTCAAGCCATTGAAGGTGGTGTGGTAGTTTGGTGAACTCAAATGTAAGATTCTTTTCAATGAAACATATTTTTGATTCGAATTGGAATTTTGTAGTAAGCTAGGGTCCTTTTGAAATCAACTCACCTGTGTTATAACCATAACTTGGTTACAAGTATTCACTTGTGCACACCAAGTGTTTGGTTCAATGTCCCGGTGAGTTAGAAATACATTATTCAAAACCCAAATTTGGTTTTCTTACGCAATCAATCACCCGTGTTAAAACCAAAGCTTGGTTACAATTAGCCACTCGTGCATACCAAGTGGTTGGTTCAATGGCCCGGTGATTTGGAACCTATTTTCATAAAACCATGACTTGAGGTATTCTTAAGAATCGGTTCATCCGTGTTACAATCGAAGCCTGGTTACGAGTTAACGCTTGTGCATACTAGGTGTTCGATTCAATGTCCTACTGAATCCGACACTAATTTCAAAAGCCTCTGCTTACGTTGAGTTCCATAAAATAGGTTTTAATGGAATATCTTCCGACCTACCAATGCATGTGCGTTTGTTAGGTTGAGTTACAAATGCATTTGAGTAAACCACTACCCACTACTGGATTTGGTTCGAAGCTAAGATTGTCTTCGTTATTTTATTTGTAGTATTTTTATTTTAGAACCATAATTCCTACACTCCATCATTCTCAACCCAACCATATTCAAACACCTTGTAAATCTAAAATTAGTTTAAATTAACTTAGGTTCACTTACTAACTAAGAGAACAAGTCTGGAGCTTTTAATAAAGCCCTCCCTGTGGAAATGACCTCGGTTCTCACCGAGTAAGACTATGACCACCCTCTTGCACTTGAGAGGTAGAACCTGAACACATTTCAGGGTCGGTTAGCTACTATGATTATATCATTACTGTTTGTGGTCATATAAAGAGTGGCTATCTTTTTCCTTCGAGCCACAATTATAGCTCCTTTTGTGATTTTCCACGAACCACACATGAAACATGTTGAGTATCCCTTATCATCAAGCCGTCCCACAAATATTAGGTTCATTTTCAAATTAGGAATGTATCTTACATTCATTAACACCCAAATTAGTCCCTGTTTGTGTTTTAATTCTTGCATCACACCCCTAATGTGCAAAGGTTCATCATCAATTAAATAAATCTTACCGAAATCACCATTTACATAATTTTCTATAATTTCATAACTAGGGCAGGAATGAAATGAAACCCCTAAATCTAATAGTTAAGACTGAAGAGGACTATCAATACTAAGAATCAAAGTATTACCAGTATACTCAACAAAATTAACAGTTTGTTTATTCTCACTTTTTTCATTTTTTTCTTAGAAGTCTGACACTCATTTCTAAAGTGTGTCTATTTTCCACAATTCCAACATCTTAAGGAGGATCCAAAATTCTCATTATTACTAGACTTTGACTTGCTCCCAAATCTTGATTTGGACGTATCATGATCCGACTTCCTAGATGATGCCCCTACTTTCTACACTCAAAACAGTCCTTGATATTTGACTTGTTTCTCTCCTATGAATGTCTTCACTAATAATTAGATCCCTAATACCACTAAATTTTAATTAATCCTTACCTACAGAATTACTTCCCACTATTGCCATGCCATTCTAAATATCTTGTGGGAATGACAAAAGGATCAATGCCTGAATCTCATCATTAATGTCTATCTCTATTGAGCTCATCTAAATTATAACAATGTTGAATGCATTCAGATGTTCCATCACTGAAGCATCTTCTTGTATCTTCAAAGTGAACAGCCGCCTCATCAGATGTACCTTGTTTGCTACAATAGGGTTTCTTATACATATCTGATAAGGATTTCATAAGAGATACAGTGGTTTTCTGTTTTGTAACATTGAATGCCACCTTGCGTGTCAATGATAGTCGAATCACACCTAGAACTTTCTCGTCTAGGATTGTCCATTCTACATCACTCTTCTTCTTCGATTTCTCTCTGTCAACAGTGGATACAAATCTCTACCATAAGGTAGTCTTTGATTTGCATCCTCCAAAATCTAAAGTTTAAACCATCGAACTTTTCAGTCTTTACTTTTCTTTCTTCTCCAGGCATCGCTATCACTCACAACGTACGAACCCTACGCTCTGATACCAATTGTTGAAAAAATCGAACAGATTTTTGTGATTCCCAAAACTTGAGTAAAACAATTAAATTAAGAATAAAAGCAAAAAATAAAATCACACGGTCAAGACACAGACATTTTATGTGGTACACCACAAGGATTACGTCCACAATATTGTTGATTATTCTTTCTTATTATCAAAATTCGTGATCAATTGTACAGAGACCAAATAAGGTATTTATACCGAAAAGAAAAATCCAAAAAATATGCCACGCCCATAGCTCATTAACCAAGGTACAGCAAGCGTCCGAATCAAATCACACAACCTTTTCAATTCGGGTCAAAATGGAATCCAAGCGAAATTGTTTAGATTCTAGAGACCCAAAAGCCTTCTAATTTAAAAATCAACATATAATCTATTTGTGATTTAGATTAAAGTGTAAAATTAAAAAATTATGTTAAATTTGATTAGATTTGTATTTCACATGCCATGTAGACTAATACATAATTGTGTAATTAATTTATATTTTTTGAAAAATATAAAAATAAATTTGTCTTTATTTTTTTTTTGTTTTGTCGAGTTCCTTCAAGAAAAATGAAACAAAATACTTTTAGGCCCCATTTGGTAATGTTTTCGTTTTCTGTTTTTCTGTTTAAGTTTTCAAAATTTTGTAAACCCACAACAGAAATATGTTTGATAAACCTGTATATATTTTTTTATTTCCAAAAAAAATAAAAACATAAATAGAAAAACGTAAACACAAAAAAAGTGTTTTCACTTTGGTTTTCTTTTTTGTTGCCAATATTTTGTTAATTTTAAAACTTTATCTATTTTTGTAACATTACATAAAAATAAATTATTTTATTCAAATATTTTATTAAAATAAGTTATTTTAATAAATAATATAATTAAATTCAATAAATTAAATTAAATATATAAATCAATATAAATTATTTTTAATAAATAATAAAACTAAATTAATTAATTAATTTAATTTAATAATTAAATATTGCTAAATTATCTAAAATAAATATCATAATTAATTTATTTAATCTAATAATTAAATTAATTTATATAAAATAATTACTAATAAATAATTAAATTATATTAAATTTTAATTTAATTTAATAATTATTATTAAATTGTTTTAAATAAATATCATAATTAAATTAAATTATTTATAATTTAATTAATTTAATTTATATAAAATATATTTTATTAAATTATTTTAATAAATAATTAAATGAATTTAATTAATATAAAAATAAATAATTTAATTTAATAATTAATCTAATTTAATTATTTATTTAATATGAAATATATTTTATTAAATTATTTTTAATAAATAATATATTTTAATAGATTTTATATTTATTAAAGTAAATGATTTTAATAAATAATTTACTGTATTAATTTAATTAATTATTTTAATTAAATTAAATTAATATAAAATATATTTTATTAAGTTCTATTAATTTTTTAAAACTAATAAAATTAAATATTTTCTAAAATAAAAAATTAATAATTATAAACAAAATTACATTTCCAAACGCAGTTTCAGTTTTCATTTCAGAAAAAATAAACAGTAATAGAAAACAAAAAACAGAAAACGGTAATAGAAAAACAGCAATAAAAAAATGACAGTGTTGTCAAACCGGTCCTTAAGTTTTCATTTTTAGTTTTTCATTTTCTTTCACAGCAACTATTAGTTACAACGTACCATTACCCACCATTAACCATAATCGTCTACTAGTCGTCACCCATCCAGCCACCACCTCCTATTGTCGCCGTCCATCTCTGATCACTGCCCAATATATTATTTAATATTATTTTTAATTAATATATTACATTAATTAATCATGTTGTCAATAACTAGTTTAAAATTATATATTGAATATATTAAATAATAGTAATTTAATTAATTAAATTTAATTATAACTAATTTTATTTAGTTATCTTAATTATATTTTTATTAAAAATAATTAATTTAACAAAATAAAATATATTAAATATAATTAAATTAATAATTAATAATTACCTAAATTAAATTACTTATAATTTGATTATAATAATTTAATAGGCAAGTAATAATTAACTATTAAATTAATTATAATTAAATTTAATTAATTAATCTAATTAACAGGAATTACGTTTTACTAAATTGTTTTTAAAAATAGTACAATAAATTAAGTTTGATATATTTTATTTTTATTGGACTAAATTATGTTTAACAAATAATATAATTAAATTAATTAAAAACAACAATTACCAACTAAAAACTATTATTTCCAAATGTGCTTTGAATAACTGAATACAGAAACTGAAAACTGAATATAAAAACTGAATACAAAAACTAAAACTAACAACTTTCTCAAACGGAACCTTATCTTTTCATAATTTTTGAAAATTTTTAAACTATTTTTATTTTTTTTTTGAAATCTGAAAACTGAAAACAAATTTACCAAATGAGTTCTGGTGTTCAGTTTTCAAAAAAAAAAAAAAAACTAAAACAAAAACTAAAAATCAAAAATTGAAAGTTTCGCCAAACGAGGTCTAAGTGAGGCCTATATATATATATATATATTCATTAATAACCCTTAACAACACTAACCACTCACCATTTAAAAGTGACATAACTAACCACTCACCATTTAAAAGTGACATAAAAAATAATTTTTTAATTTTCGTAAGTTATTTAAGTAATTTTACTTTTTTATTTTTTATTTTCCTTAAATACTCATTAACTGTTTACTTCTCTTGTTATGTACTTTTATTTTATTTAAATGTCCCTTAATTATTTACTATTTACTTAAATATTTTTAACTAATAATTACTCATTATTTATTATTTGACATATTTTTTTTAATTTTCTAAATAAAATAAAAAATTAATTAAAAATACACACTGTATCCCCCTTATAGTATACATGTATATTTCTATTTATATATAGTTGTGTTTGATTGCCGTCTATTGATCCAATATGGTTCTTCCTCCAAAAAAAGTAAATGAGTAATTACACTTTGTCATTTGAATTTACTGCAAAAACAAATTATCTTCCACCGATTTAAAAATTAACACATAATATCTTATAATTTGAATTAATTTATAAAATTTATTGAATTTTAGAATTTGATTAGATCTCCCTACTTCACATTCCGAAATTAATCAGACGAAAAACATTTAAAAGAAAATAGATAAATAAAGGTACACATTCATCTACTTTTCATATCAAAACTAAAAGCAGACACCCACTATGTATATGATTTTTGTTAAATTTTTTTAATTAAAATAAAATTATAAAAAATTAGTAAATACAAAAGCTCAAATAGAAAATAATAAGTAGATGGTAACTAATTAAGGAGTATTTAAAGACAATAAAAATATTACAAAAATAGTGGGTGATTAAAAGTTTAAGGAAAATAAAAATATAACTGAATAAAATTACTTAATTAAATGATAGTTATGAAAACTTATTTTTCAATACTAAAAAGTTATAGAAAATTTAAGAATATTATAAAAATAAATTCACTAAATTAAAATAATTAAGAATCTTTTAATTGAGCAACTAGACGCATGTTCAAAGTGGATAGTTCAAAGTATACTTTACACGTTCAAAATATATTGTTCAAAGTATGTGTTTGAATGTTAAGGTCGCTTATTCTGAGCATAAATACTTTTGCATTATTCTAAACTTGTGGACCCGCATCTCCTCCCGGGCTATTAAAAACGAATCGGATCATCATTGGTGGAGTAAAATCCGGGACCATATCTAATTTATGTTTATTTCTGAGCTCATCCATGATCTGTCTCCTTCCCAACAGTATTATTAAATGAACGAAAGAATAGACAACAAGAGCCACCGCCATCAGAAAATCATGGTAAGACTTATATTAGAAGTTTATAATTCCCGCAAAATTGTGTTTGATAGGTCCCTTTTGGAAATTAAATTTTTAATAATTTTTGACAATTTTTAGCAAAAGTTGGTGGATGAAAATTTTTTATATATTTGGTAAAATAAATATATTTTTTTTGAATTTTTACAACTTTTAGGTATTTGGTTAAACAAATAGAAATTTTTAGTAACTTCTAACAATTTTTAGGTGTTTGACAATATTTTTAGTAATTTTTAAATTAGATTAAAGTGAAATTACTATTATGCGTCTCCTCAACTTAGCAAAAGTTAATATTTTGACAATCTGTCAACTTAACAAAATTTGACAATTTTCGATATCTTACCAAATACATCAAATATCAAAAAGTAATATTTTTTTTATTTTTTTTTAACTTTAAACAGGATTTTTTTTTTTTATTATTGAATGTTACCATTCAACCTCGGAAAGTTGTATATATATATGTTAGTAACCTGAAAACTTGGGTAGGTAGGCCTTATTAGACCCACTCCACCTTGCCAAACTAGAGGCAGGAGGCTAACTCTAAAGTATCGTCAGGTTAATCACAAGTATGATCTCAATGCGATTCAAACTCACGACTTTTGAATTTACAGTTTGGTACGGGTTCTTTTTGTCTATTGAACTACTCCGCAGAGTTACATATATATTGTTGCTAATGAGTTTACTATGATTTGGTGATTTAACAAATTGCTACATGGTTATCAATTTAATGAGCTTAATACATTGTTATATAGATAACATTATGTGCATTAATTGTGGAAGGGGCATGCATCCTATTCACTGTACCATCGAATGTGCCAATTTTATTGTTGTGCGGTCGATGTTTGTGAGCGAGGCACTGGCAATATTGACACGGGGTCAAACTTTTTGAAATTATGAAAAAAATTCCAACCAATAATCATTCAATCACAAAAGCACAAAATTAATAACGGAGTAACTCTTATAAGATAGTAAAATAAAATTTTAGATCTAATTTTGGAGATTATCTAAATAGTTTTCACTATAAAATTTAGTTATAAGAATTGAACTTGAACACTCTACGATTCCTCTCACGTATTTGTACAATCTCTTACTCGACTCCTCGATACACCAAGTTCAATTAGAAAAAATTTTCAACTTATCAGAAAAACTATCTTGAAATCCTCCAAGACTGACAAACTCAAAGTATGTAAAATGAGGAGAAAAACTCTACATTTTCACATTACAAAACCTCTCTTCTCAAACTTTATAATATGCTCTTTATATATTTTTCATTAATTACGGAAAGCATATGCATAGACAAGTAAAGATTCAAACAAAATAGGGAACTAAAATTGTACAAATTTCGGCAAGTTGAACCCTTAGATTCTCTGCACGTTGCTTGCGAGATGCACTGCCCCCTACTGCAACCTTTAAGTTGCATGCGGCCTGCGTGCAATGTTCATTGATTTGTTTTTTTCTACTGCTTTCATGACACTCGTCTAAACTCTTGTGACTTGTCTGTGAACCCTACTATCATTCAATTATAAGTTCGGAAGCAGTCCTGGATCACGTAGACTTCCTCAAGTTTCTTTATTTTCATTAATTTCAATAATTAGGAAACTCTAATGCTGCATTATTTCATCAAATTTGGTATTTCGTTCTTTCTTGCTTTAGGAAACTAAATTCATTATAAATTTAATCCCAATTCTATTTGGATTTGCCATCTTAGAATTTTACGCTTTTATTAAAATTATAAATTAAGATTTAATATATCGAACGATCTTTAGTTGAGGTATACAACTATTTGCGTGTGCATGAATAATTATGGTAATGGGATGTATATTCTAATTTGCACCTCGGTGTGATATCTACACGTTGATTTGATTTGATCATTTAGCCAATGAGAGGCTATTTAAGGCATTCTTTATGATGTTGGTTTGTCATTATTCAAAGACATAATATAGTTATGGTTCTATATGTGCCTAATTATAACTCGATTTTTTTATTACTCAAAAAAAATATGTTTGGTAGCTTCGCTTGTGTCTAATTATTGCCCATCCCAAGGTTAGAGATTGATGGAAATATAAGAATGCACTGCATAAATTTATTTTTCTTTAGTCTCGTCCCTTATGAATAGTTGTAAGATTTATATTATTATTATTATTATTATTTGTATTTGGATTTTGATACTTTGTTGTAAGATTTATTTCATCTTATACACATATATACTATTCTATTTATTGGGTAGCTGGCAAGTCCTAAACCTATAGGTTTGAACTAGACGATAAGAGAATATAATCTTTTATAAAAATATGAATAATCTATTTTGAAATCAAGTCAAAGTTAAATTAATGCCATAGATAGTGGCCACACGTTACCATCCGAGTCAAATTTATAAAGTCATAAAATCATTTTTGACTATAATATCTAATATATAGTAATGGGAATAAAACTTTAGTAGTGAACCAACAAATATAAGTAATCATCTGATATAATAATACATAATCACGTCTCAAAATGACCCGCAGCTTGGGTCACGCAAATTACCATAGAAAAATAAAGACCAATAAGGCCAAGTCTAACAACTAACCCGGTTCAAGATGATTGTTTTTACCTCCTAATGGATTACCTGCAATAAGAATAGGAGAGCTACAAAACCAAGTAGGTAGAATAGTAAATGTGTACGCACAAGTGTATACCTCATCCAGACAACAATAATATACCACAATATAATTCACAAAATAAAAAATTAATGTGTATGCAATGGCCAATCATTCATTATCTACTCCCAACCATATGTTAGGACGAATCAAATCCTACAAATATTCGTTTGGAGCTCTTAAAAAAAATAAAATAAAATCTCACAAATCTCTACAAATACAAATTATAAAGACAGTAAAATTTAAATTCTTCATTTACTGCATGAATTTCGAAATATTTATTTTTACAATTTTATACAATTCTAAACACACCCTATATATAGAGCAATCAATCAAACCATTTTGCTAGACTAAGAACAAATTGGCATCATACAGATGCATCATATCATCAAAAGATAACAAAGAATCGTAACTTCTCATTAGCTTTTTTTTACTATATCTTGTAGTAGAAAACTACCCGTAAGCAAGCGCCGATTAGCAACCTAAAAATATAATAATCTTAGCACAAATGCTCTACCAATAAATGAATAGTCATAAGTCATAATATTGACCGAGAATCATTCAATAATTTAAAAAACTTAATTTATTCTCATGAAAAGAAATATTGCCCATAATATAAATGTTCCTCCTGCACATCAACATGTTATATCAATGGCCACGTTCTAAAATATTTTGTATATTGTTTCTCTTGGACTTAGTTGGAGTTTTTTAATCGGGTTGAGTCCAGTAGTTGTATTAGAATTTGAATACTCAATTAGTGGTTGAGATGTACACAACTAGTGTATGCAAATTATATATTTGTATAATATTATAATATTTAGTTTTGCTTTAGATACCGTAATTTGACTCTAATATTGAATATATAATGTGATTATGCATGATTACATATGATTTGTATATGTTTCTTGATTTTAAAAATTCAAGACGTGACACATAATATTTTTCTCAACACAAAATCATTTTCCTCTAGGTTTTCTTACATGTTTTTTTTTTTTTTTTTTTTAATATTTGATAGCACTCTGCTATTTCAAAAAATAGTCTCAGAAACTATTTTTCTAAATATAAATACTTTGGGACACTGAGTCCTAATCACATTACACTAAGAGTCTATTTGGTAATGTGTATATTTATTTTTTTTTTTTTGTATGTACACATTTTTGAATAAGGTAACAAAAACGTGTTTATTAATTTTTTTTATTTATTAGTTTAAAAAATAAAAACTTTAACAAAAAATTAAATAAAAAAATATTTTCACTCTTCTTTTTCTCATTATAAATATTTTATCAATTTTAATATTTTATCATTTTCATCGTATTATATTAGAATAAATTATTTTATTCAAATATTTTATTAAACTAAAATTATTTTTAATAAATAATATAATATAATTACTTTAATTTAATCATTAAATTAATATGAAATATATTTTATTAAATTATTTTTACTAAATAATATAATTGATTATATTTAATATATTTTGTTTTTATTAAAATAAATTATATTTTAATAAATAATATAATTAAAATAAATTTAATTATTTTATTAATTTGAATTAATAAAGTTTAATTAATTAAATTAATATGAAATATATTTTTAAAAATTTAATTAATCTTTTAAAAATTAATAAAATCAAATATTTTATTAAAATGAAAACTAATTGCTATAAACAAAATTACATTTTCAATCATGATTTCAGATTCATTTCAGAAAAAAAAGGAAAATATATCATAGCAGAAAATAAAAATAAGAAAATATAAACAGTTAAACATACATAAAAAATGATAGTATTACTGAACGATGCTTGATTAAACTTGTGGGACCATATCTCACGACCTATTAAAAAAGAATTGGACCAAGGGCGGGGTAAAATCAATATTTATATTTAAAATAAAAAGAAAAACCTTTCTACCGCATGAATGAGTGCTTCTAATTTCGCAGCTCATAATATTATTTCTCTCTTTCCCAAAAGGATCTCCTCTAATCCTAAAACAAATATCTCTCTGCATTAGTATGCTTCACATTTGAAAAGACCACACATTGATAAACTATTAGTTTTTATAGTATAGAGTTAGAGAAAATATCTCGAATAGAAGAATGAACTTTTTAAAATTTTTCCGATGCACATCGGAAGCTCCTTCTTTAGCAATTTAGCCTTCCAAACTATTCTCAATTGTCCCTCTCTAGATGGATGTGTGTGGTCACTATCTTTAGATCACCTTGGCTTATTAATATATAAAAGATATTTATAGAGAGAGAGATATAGAGTTTGTATCAGAGAAGATCTCTAACTCTAGAGATTATCTCTTATCCACTCTCACATATATCTTATATCTATATATATCATCCTAATATATATTTAGAATATAGGGTATCTTAAGAAAATCTCTCAACCATATCATCTTATCTAAATATATATTAATTATCTATAATTTATTTCATAAATAAATTATAAATAATTAGCCAACTTGACCTGTCCCATCAAGATAAAATTGAGCTAGTTTGGGGACTGAAGGCCCATAGATTCTTAACTCCAGCTTAAAAGATATTTGGGCTTTGTCATCTCATGATAACCCATTATCTTTTAAATTAGCCCAGGACTATTCCACTAAAAGTCCTGAATTGCACTCTAGTAGTCCATGTTGAAATTCATTTAATTAAAACAACTGTTAATAAAATGAATTTTGGTCTTAGACCAATAATATCCACTTAATTAACCCTCCATTATAAGCTCGTAATTAAGCTAGGCTAAATGTCGAGCCTCTTAATTACATATTTAACCCTAAGTCACTATTTATCTAAATTTTGATCATTCTCAATATTTCTATATTTGTAAACAATTTACAAATAAATATTGTTATTCAATAAACAATTTATTGAATAAACTGTGGCCACGGATTTAATGATCAAAAAGATAAATAGCTTAGGTGAGCATATCAAAATGGATTCCATCTTGTAAGTATATGTTCCCACGATTCATGAAATTGAACCTCCAGGTTATCAAGGTTTTGATCGTTTATAAGATCTCACTCCATGATAACTCAAATACATTTAATTTATGAATATGAATCCATTACAAACTCAGGATTAAGGTTTATTAATACTTATATAAATTATGATTAAAGACATTTATTAACCAAATCATAATTTACAAAGTTCTTTCAATATGTATATCACATATACATACTAACTTTCCTACTCAAATTCACCACTTTAGTGATCAAGATAAATCACCCAATTAAGAATTAGAAAAGTAACAGCTTAATCATAATGAAATGCCCATTTCATTAATAGCTGTGAATTTACTTTAATTTATAAAACTTGTGATTTAAATTTTTCTGTATTGGCATCTTATGCTTAATACTTAAATCACATACTTTATAAATAATGAACAATAATGTATGCTTAAATAAATAAATATTTTATTATATCCAGAAAAATAAACTAAAATAAAATGTTATTACGAAAAACATGCTTTCAAGGGCACCAAAGAAATATAAATCTAACAATCTCCCACTTGCCCTAAAGCATGTCAGACATATGATAAACACCCATATCATAAACAAGATGATCAAAACTCTTAGTTGCTAGGGTCTTCGTGAATGAATCCGCTTCTCTGTAGAAGCAATCTTGAATACAATCACTTCACCCTTATGAACTAAGTCTCTTACTAAATGATACTTCATCTCTATGTGTTTTCCTTTCTTGAGATATCTGGGTTCTTTTGATTGTGCTACTACCCTACTATTGTCACAATAAAGAACAATAGGCATACTAATACTGGGAAGCACACTAAGTTCCATAAGAAACTTACGAAGCCACGCAACCTCTTTTGTAGCTTCTGAAGCAGCTACATATTAGGCTTCCATGGTGGAATCTATGATGCATGTTTGCTTCACACTCCTCCAACTTACAGCTCCACTACCCAAAGTAAACACATAGCCCAAAGTCGATCTTTTGTTATCTCTATCTGCCTGAAAGTCAGAATCTGTATACCCAATAGGTACAAGATCTTCACTAGAATACACAAGCATATAATCTCTTGTTCTCCGAAGATACTAAAGTATATGCTTTACTGTAACCCAATGTTCTGGCCCTGGATTAGACTAGTATCTATTGACCATTCCTACTGCATAGCAAATATCTGGTCTAGTACATAGCATAGCATACATCAAACTCCCTACTACTAAAGCATAAGGAACTCATTTCATGCTTTCTATCTCTTGAGGAGTCTTAAGAGACTGATCTTAAGATAGTCCAACTCCATGTCTGAGAGGAAGTAATCCTTTCTTGGAGTCTTGCATATAGTACTTGACCAGTATTTTGTCTATGTAAGTAGCTTGGGATAAGCCTAATATCCTATTTTTGCAATCTTGTAATAACTTGATCCCAAGGATATAACTGGCTTCTCCTAGGTCTTTCATATCAAACTTGCTTGATAACCAGACTTTTACTGTTGATAATACTCCCACATCATTACCAATGAGTAAAATATCATCAACATACAAGACCAAAAAAACTATCAACCTACCATCTATTTTCTTATAAACACGTGGTTCATTAGGATTTTGTTCAAAACCAAATGATTTGATTGCCTTATCAAATCTGATGTTCTATGATCCAAAAGCTTGTTTAAGCCCATAAATTGACTTTTGTAGTTTGCAAACCTGGTGTTCTTGGCCCTTAGCTATAAAACCATCTGGTTGCATCATATAGATGTTTTCATCAAGATCGCCATATAGAAAGGCAGTCTTGACATCCATTTGCCAAATCTCATAGTCTAGATTTGTTGCAATGGATAAGAGAATTCTGATAGACTTAAGCATGGCTACTGGCGAGAAGGTTTTCTCACAATCGATACATTTTTTCTGAGTATAACCCTTCGCAACAAAACTAGCTTTTAAGGTTTCCACCTTCCCATCTACCTCTCTTTTTCTCTTGTAGACCCACTTACACCCAATGGGTTTGATTCATTCAGGTTTGTCTACAAGTTCCTAGACTTTATTAGAGTACATGGAACTCATCTCTGATTTCATAGCTTTATCCCAACTATCTACATCCACATCATTCATTACTTTATCATAACTAGTGCGATCTGATTCATGTTCATCAAAGACTGCCTGATAAGACTCTCCAATTAACATGTATCTAGATGGACGTCTAATTGTCCTCCTACTATGACGTAGCACTGGTGATTGCTGCTCTGCAACTGGCTCAGGTTGATTAATAGACTCTCGATTAGAAATTGATTCATTAATTTGATTAGGAATAGCACTAGTATTGTTAGATAATTCTTCAAGAACTATCTTACTATTAGGTTTGAAATCTCTCATATAGTCTTCCTCAAGAAAAGTTGCATTTATGCTAACAAATAATTTTTTTTTTTTTTAGGACTATAAAAGAAACCTCCTTTTGTTTCTTTAGGATATCTTACAAACAGACAAACTTTAGGCCTAGGTTCCAATTTATCTGCTTTTCCCTTCAGCACATGTGCTGGAGAACCCTAAATGTGTGTATGGCGTAAACTAGGCTTATTACCATTCCACAATTGTAAGAGTGTACTGGGAATAGACTTAGATGAAACCAAGTTTAGAAGATACATAGCTGTTTCTAAGGTATAACCCCAAAACGAGATGGGCAGAGTTAAATAACTTATCATTGACCTCACCATATCAAGCAAAGTTCTATTTCTCCTTTTTACTACACCATTTTGCTGGGGAGTCCCTGGTGTAGCTAATTGAGAAAGTATCCCATTATCTGATAAGTAGTCCCTAAACTCATTGAGGAGGTACTTGTTACCTCGATTAGATCGAAGTGTCTTTATGTGTTTTCCTAATTACTTTTCCGCTTTCACATGAAAGATTCTGAATTTTTCAAAAGCTTCAGACTTACAGTGCATTAGGTACAGATAACCATACCTTGAATAATCATCAACAATGTGATCAAATATTCAAAACCCCCTCTAGCTTGTATGTTCATGGGTCCACATACATCAGAATGCACTAATGCCAATGGCTCTATGGCTCTATTGCCTTTGGCATTAAAAGGTCTCTTGGTTATTTTACCTTTTAGACAGGATTCGTAAACTGGTAGTGGTTCAATAACCAGTGAATCCAAAGGTCCACTTTTAACCAGTCTTTTGATCCTATCTAGATTTATATGACCTAGACGTGAGTGCCACAGATACATTTTATTAGTATGGGATAGCTTGATTCTTTTATGGTGATTAGTTTCATTATTCAATTCTGTGTCATGTAGTGAGTTTATTTTAGGATGCCAACAGTATAAATTGTCAACCATTGTACCAGAACAAATAAACGTCTTATTCTTTTTGATTACTACGGTAGAATAAAAAATAACTGAATATCCATAATTATTCAAACTACTAACCGAAATCAAATTACGTCTAAGTTCAGGTACAAATAAACAATTCTCTAAAACTAAAGATCTGAATGCATTAAAAAATAAAGTAACGACTCCCACTGCTCTGGCTACAACCGTTGCACCAGTACCCAACCTAAGACTAACTTCTGCATCATTTAGTGCCCTGGTTTCCTGGAACCCCTGCAATGAATAGCAAACATGATTAGTGGCTCCAGAATCTACTATCCAGGAATTCGTAGAATCAATCACTAAACAAGTTTCAATGATGAGAATGTTACCTGAGGTTCCAACTGTCCCTTTAGCCTTGGCCTATGCAGACTTTCCCAAATATACTAGGCAGTTTCTCTTCCAATGCCCCTTCTGCCCGTAATGGAAACACTTTCCGTTGGGCTTCTTTTCTTTCACTAATTTTGTGCCACCTCTAACTTAGCTGCTTTCTTGGGTTTGTTCTTCTTCATCTTATTTCCCTTTCTTTTAGGATTGGGATTAGTGGAAAAAGATGCCCCATAAGTTAGATGAACACTTGGTGCAGACTTCAGAATTGATTTTGCCGCCTTCAACTCATTCATCAACTTAGTTAATGAGCAATCTCTTTTGCTCATTGCGTAGTTGAGCTTGAATGGCTTAAAGGAGGGAGCTAGGGTGGCTAGAACCATATCAATCTGCTCCTTAACATTATATGTTCCACCTAATTCCTCCATTTTCTGAAACAGTGTAATCATTTTTAGCATATGATCCTGCACTGGAGTACCTTCGGTTTGGCAAGTGCTCATTATCTCACTGATGACAGCTAACCTCTGAGTCCTGTCCTTTTCAACAAATATCTCAAAAAGGCTTAACATCATGTCAGCAGTAGTGGGCATTACAAACGACACTTTTGCACACTCATTTACATGTTTTACTACGTTTTCCTCATGATTTATCACTATTTTATCACTTACGTAAACCATTTTGTCAATCGCAGGAAAAATGGTGAATTCAACGAAGAAGACAGTGATTTTGACAACTCCAAGGAGGAAGGAAACAAAGGAGAACAAAGTGTGTCAACAATGGTTCAAGCTTCCCCAAGAGTTGGCTTAGATGGAGGAGCAAACATTGAAGAAACCTATACACTGTGGTCCGGACCCCCTTGCTTGATGGTCCTGACCACAGAAAGCTGGAGCTGTTGAAGAGGATTTCATATACACTGTGGTCCGGACCCCCTTGCTTGATGGTCCCGACCACAGAAGCTTGCCTTCCAGCCGATTGAATAAAACATACACTGTGGTCCGGACCCCCTTATACGGAATTGTTGCTCCGCGTTTTGAATGATTAGGGTTTTGTGTTTGCTTATATATATGACATTGTGTACCCTGCAAGGGGGGCGGCTGCATTTTGTTTTTCTCCCTCTTCTCCTACTTCTCTTAGGTTTAAGTTTAGTTTTAGTTATTTATTTATTTGAAGAGTTTGAAGATTTTTAATTATTCGTGAATGTTTCTCTACGTACTCCAAGTTTTTAAGACGATTGTCATTGCGATTGCTACTCAAGTTATTATTTCAAAGTTCGTTTTCAAGTAAGTTAATATTTCATTCTTGCTCTTTATTAGTTTTTGAATGTTCGTGGATGATTTTTATGATTAATGCCATTAGTTTGTTTAATCTTTGGATGCTTTAAAATATTAGGGTTTCGTTTAGAGTTTGATACGAATGCTGTACGTTTTGATCTTAAGGTTTAACTTTAATTAATCTAGTATTTCGTTTTGGTTCATTATTATTAATTGAATGTTTGTAGGTAAGTTTTACATTCATTAGGACTGTTTTAATTACGTTTTTGAAGCTTTAACAGTTATGTCTTCATCTAAGCTTGTTAAGTTGTTTCAAAGCATGCTAGGGTAAAAACCTTTGTTCTTGATTCACTGAATCAATGAAGGGTAATTTGTTATGAACTGAGGGATGTACGTAGATCCTTCACATGGGTTTCAAAAGCCTATGTGAAGTGATCTACTATTTTCAAACTCGATTTGTTGTTTGGAAAACCTTTGAAAACAAGAGTGTTTGTTCATATTCTCTGTAATCACTGATAAACACTCTTGATTATAATTTTCTTGATAATTTTTAAACAATTTTAATCTAGATTTGAACTCGAGTATTTTTATCATAAAATCTTTCCAGTTTTATTTTCCATAATGAAACGTGAATTTAAAACTGTGTATCGAGGAATTTTGGAATGTATTGAAAATCTTTCCCAATCCATAGATCCTTTAACGTGAACTATGGATTGTATTTAAAATCATCCCTTGGTGAAATAACAGATTACTTGGAATTGTGAAGGTTGAATCAAGAACCCTTTTCTATTAGAATTTCAATTTGATAAAATCACTGTTTTAAATTTCTTATAAATCTTGTTTGCAATTAGATTAGGTTATTCTTTAAATTTAAGTTGAGTAATTTTAATTTGCTGAGTTATTTAAATTAGTTCGAATTTTATTTAAGTTGAAACATTCCTTTAATTAGTAATTACTTTGTTTTTAGTTTAATTTCTCAAACTTCAACTCTATCAAATCCAATTTAAGTTAATTGCAACTTTAATTCTAATTCAATCCTACAATTCATATTTGAACTTAGAAACTGAAACACATAGGCTTCCCTGTGGATTCGACCTCGGACTCACCGAGATTAAAACTACACCGCACACCCTTGCACTTGGGGGTTAATTAGCACTGCACTATTTACGAGCGGTCAAGTTTTTGGCGCCGTTGCCGGGGAACGCCAATTTTAGTTTTTAGGTTCTTAGAATCTTTAGGATTTAAAAAAAAAAAAATTTAAAACTTAAAAATTTGAAAGTTAATCTCTCTTAGTTAAATTTTCCTTAGAAAGATTCGCTTGGCTTATGCACGGTTGGATTAGAGGGGAAGACGGTAGATTGTTACGCCCTGAATCATTAGCTGTTCCTTTAGAATTAGAGCCCTCTTTAGGAGAAACTCAAACTCCTAGAATTCCTACTCCACCATTAGAAATGGCTGCTGAAGATCAAGCTGTCGCAGCAAGACAATCCTTGAGAGATATCTTGCAGCAGAATAGGCATACTCCTGAATCCTGCATAGTTTGGCCTGTAAACCAAACTTTTCACTTTAAACCAGGGATGATCCAATTGTTACCTACTTTCCATGGGATGGATTCTGAGAATCCATATGACCACTTAACTCGCTTTAGGAACATTTGTGTCACTATAAAGGATCAAGAATGCCAAATAGAGCTCGTATTTCTTAAGCTATTCCCATTTTCATTGCAAGATAAGGCGGCTAGATGGTTTGAATTCCTACCATCTAATTCCATTCGCACCTGGGATGAAATGCAAGCCAAATTCTTAAAGAAATTTTTTCCACCTAATAGAACTGATGCAATTCAGCATCAGATTCTGAACTTCGCTTCACAACATGGTGAGACATTCTACCAAAGTTGGGAGAGGTTTAAAACTCTCTTACATTCCTGTCCTCACCATGGATTTGAAGTCTGGCGTCTTGCTAGCATCTTCTACGGAGCCCTGACACCACAATTGAAACAATTTGTGGAAACAATGTGCAATGGGCAGTTTTAGGATAAAACCCCTGAAGAAGCTTATGAATATTTTGAATTCTTAGCTGAAAATGCACAAACTTGGGATACCACGGGACCTCAGAATACTCAGAATACTAGTGGTACTCCTATTCGAGGTTTGCATCACTTAAGTGAAACCGATGATCTTAAGGCAAAACTAGCAACTCTGACCCGAGAAATAGAGACCCTTAAGATTAAAAAGGACACACCTATAGTTAAAGAACCCATAGCAAATGTCTATTGCGTAGCTTGTGATAGCCAATCTCATAGAACGGATGATTGTCCTAGTATGCCCATGTGTAGAGAAGTCGTGCAAAATCAGCTATCTAGTGAACTTCCTATCCATGCAATAAACCAATACCGACCTCCATATCGTGGATAGAGTTTGGGAGGAAATCCCTATTCTGAAACATATAATCCGGGTGTGAGGAACCATCCAAATTTTAGTTGGAGAAATGATGGAGCAGCTCAAATGCCACAATCTTATCATCCTCCACCTCCTCCAAATCCTCAGGTTTCAGTCACTAATCCAGGATTGCCTCAGAATGTGGGACCTTCTCATACTCCATATATTCCCCCAAATAAGAGGTCCACAGAAGAAACACTTCAACAATTCATGAACACACAATCCACACTTTGGGCTCAAAATAATAGAACTTTGGACGACATTAGGGGGCAGTTGACTCTTTTAACTCAAACGTTGACTACACAACCTAAAGGTCAATTCCCTGCTCAACCACGTCCAAATCCAATTGCCCAAGTGAAAAATGTTGAAGGGTCTTCCAATATGCCTGGCAATATTGAGCAGGTACAAAACATCACGACGCTTAGGAGTGGTAAAACTATAGATAAAACCATTCACCCTAAGATGGTTGAGGTTAGGGAAGAGTTAGAACCTAAGCGGATGTCGGAAGATAATAGGAGGGAAGGAAAACAACCCATAGGCATGGAAGAAGAAAAATCTAAGAGGGAAGAGGAATCTAAGAAAGAGAAGAGTGAGGAAGAAAAAGAGGAGAATCAAAAGGAAAAAGAATCTATCTTAGTGCCTAGGGAGTATATCCCTAAAGCACCATTTCCCCAAAGGTTCTTGAAAGCTAAGAGAGAAGCTCAAGCAGCTGAATTGCTAGAGGTTTTTAAACAAGTAAAAATCAATATACCTCTTTTAGATGCAATTAAACAAATCCCAGTGTATGCAAAATTCTTGAAAGAGCTATGCACTGTGAAGAGGGGACTGAATGTTAAGGAAAAAGCTTTCCTAACAGAACAAGCAAGTGCTATTCTTCAATGTCGCACACCCCCGAAATATAAGGACCCTGGGTGTCCTACTATCTCTTGTTATATAGGGGAATTCTTTGTTAGTCGAGCACTTCTTGATTTAGGAGCTAGTGTGAACTTACTTCCCTATTCAGTGTACCAGCAACTAGGATTAGGAGAGATTAAACCTACCCGTGTGACTCTGCAACTTGCAGATAGATCTATAAAAGTCCCACGAGGTATAGTTGAAGATGTACTGGTGCAAGTGGAAAATTTTTATTTTTCGGTGGATTTTATAATCCTTGATACACAACCACTAACCAGTTTGTCAGCACCTGATCAGACACCTGTGATTCTTGGACGTCCATTTTTAGCAACGTCAAATGCTTTGATTAATTGTAGGAATGGATCCATGAAGATGTCCTTTGGTAACATAGAGTTTGAAACAAATATCTTTCATGTTACCAAACAACCAAAAGAAGTGGCTGAAATACAAGAGGTAGACGTAGTCGAAACCATCGTTCAGAATTACGTTGATAGGGAATTCATAGAAGACCCTTTAGAAAGAATACTATGCAGTGATATAGAAAAAGGGGATTTTATGATACCTAGTGAACTCAGCAAAATGCTATATGAATGGTTAGACGTTTGCCCATTAATGTCAATAGGTAATTGGAAACCGATGTTTGAAAATATAGAGCCACTATTGAACAAAGCTCAATCTTCGAATGTGAAAGCCCCAAGTCCCGATAGGAAACCATTACCTTCTAATTTGAAGTATGCTTTTCTAGGTAAAGGAGAAACATACCCTGTAGTAATATCTTCGGAATTGACTACTGACCAAGAACATACCTTGATAGAGCTGTTAAAGACCCATAAGAAAGCATTAGGGTGGTCAGTGGCAGATTTAACAAGTATAAGTCCACTCCTTTGCACACATTACATTTATTTAGAAGAGGGTGCCAAGCCGGTACGACAAATGCAAAGAAGGCTCAATCCAAATATGAAAGAGGTAGTACGGGCTGAGGTACTAAAGTTGCTTGATGTAGGGATAATTTACCCAATTTCTGATTCCCAATGGGTAAGTCCTACGCAAGTGGTACCTAAGAAGTCAGGTATTACCGTAGTTTGGAATGAAAATAATGAGCTAGTCCCAACGAGAGTGCAAACTGGCTGGCGAGTATGCATTGATTATAGGAAACTCAATGCAAGTACTAGAAAAGACCACTTTCCTCTTCCATTCTTAGATCAAGTTTTAGAAAGAGTGGCTGGGCGTGCTTATTACTGCTTTTTAGATGGCTATTCGGGCTATAACCAAATAGAGGTGGCTTTAGAGGATCAATCCAAAACTACATTCACCTGTCCCTTTGGCACTTTTGCATACAAACGAATGCCGTTTGGCCTATGTAACGCCCCTGCCACTTTTCAGCGTTGCATGATTAGCATATTTAGTGAGATGGTAGAAGAGATCGTCGAAGTATTTATGGACGATTTCTCTGTCTATGGTGACTCATTCGAGCAATGCTTGCAACACCTTGATCTAGTGTTAACTCAATGTGAGGAAAAGAACCTTGTCCTTAACTGGGAAAAGTGTCATTTTATGGTGACACAAGGCATCGTTCTAGGGCACATAGTTTCAAAAGAAGGTATTCAGGTAGATCAGGCGAAAGTAGAGCTGATTCAAAAGCTTCCCAAACCCCAATCAGTAAAAGATATTAGATCTTTCTTGGGACATGCTGGATTCTATCGAAGGTTCATTCAATCATTTAGTGAAATTTCCAGGCCTTTGTGTAAATTACTAACACAAGATACACCCTTTGAATGGACTGATCAATGCCAGCAAGCTTTTGAAAAACTCAAGGGATGTCTAACTACAGCTCCTATTTTACAAACTCCTGATTGGTCACTGCCATTCGAATTGATGTGCGATGCTAGTGACCATGCTATTGGAGCTGTACTAGGACAGAGAAGAGATAAAAAAGCACATGTTATTTATTATGCTAGTAAGACCCTTAATGACACTCAAAAGAACTACACAACAACTGAAAAAGAATTACTAGCAGTTGTCTTTGCCCTTGAGAAATTCCGATCTTATCTCATTGGTTCAACAGTCATCATCTTCACTAACCATTCTGCACTTAAGTACCTATTGACCAAGAAAGAGGCCAAACCACGATTACTCCGATGGATATTGCTACTGCAAGAGTTTGACCTCGAAATAAGAGATAAGAAGGGTGTAAAGAACGTGGTGGCGGATCATTTGTCACGTTTACCGGTTGAAGTCTATCCTAAAGATGATACTCAAATCAATGATAGCTTCCCTGATGAACAGCTATTTCATGTGCAAGCAATAACAGCCTCTACCCCTCCTTGGTATGCTGATATTGCTAACTACTTAGTGACAAGACAAATCCCGGATGAATGGACTTCTAAAGATAGGAAGAAATTCCTTAGGAATGTGAGAGTTTTCTTTTGGGATGATCCGTATTTATTTAAATACTGCCCTGACCAAGTTATCCGTAGGTGTATTCCTGACTGGGAAGTCCAAGGAATAATTGAGTTCTGCCATTCTCAAGCGTGTGGTGGCCATTTTTCCACGAACAAAACAGCTGCAAAGATATTACAATGTGGATTCTATTGGCCTACGTTATTTAAGGATGTTCATCAATTCTGTACTACCTGTGATAGATGTCAACGGTTAGGTAGCTTGACTCGTAGGAACATGATGCCTCTATCCCCTATTATTGTTTTGGAAATATTTGATTGTTGGGGAATAGACTTCATGGGTCCTTTTCCAAGCTCCTTTGGGTATGAATTCATATTAGTGGGAGTTGATTACGTTTCTAAATGGGTAGAAGCAGTAGCTACTAAGACAAACGACCATAAAGTAGTTCTTAAATTCCTCCATGAAAACATATTTTCACGCTTCGGGGTACCTCGAGCGATAATTAGTGATGGGGGGAAACATTTCTGTAACCGACCTGTAGGCACTCTATTTCTTAAATATGGGGTGGCACATAAAGTAGGAACTCCATATCACCCCCAGACAAGTGGCCAGGTAGAGCTTGGAAACAGGGAAATTAAGACAATCCTAGAAAAGACGGTTAATCCTAACCGCAAGGATTGGTCACTACCATTGACAGATTCCCTATGGGCATATCGCACTGCATATAAAACTACCTTAGGAATGTCTCCCTACAGGTTAGTTTACGGTAAACCATGCCATTTGCCCGTTGAATTAGAACATAAAGCTTATTGGGCAATTAAGAACTTCAACTTTAATCTTGATGAGGCGGGGTTACACCGTAAATTACAAATTGCAGAAATGGAAGAATTACGGAATGACGCTTATGAGAATGCCTTATTATCTAAAGAGAGGATAAAGAAAATACATGATCGGCATATTGCTCGACGATCATTTCATGAAGGCCAAAAAGTATTACTTTATCGCTCACGACTTCATCTATTCCCAGGGAAACTACAATCTAGGTAGTCAGGACCTTTCATAGTAACGCATGTGTCAGATCATGGAGCCATTGAGATTGAAAATCCAAAGAATAAACATCGATTTAAGGTGAATGGGCATAGGTTGAAACCATACTTACAAAACTTTGCGGCTTGCATTGAAACATGGGATCTTTTAGATCCCCCTCCTTATGAATAGTTCGCATTTAAGTATTTGTAGTGTATATTAGTAGATCTAGGTTAGCTTGCCGTTTATTTATTTTAGTTTTTATTTCCTTTTTAGTTAGTATTATTAGGAAAATTGAGAGAATTAGAGCAACAAGCAAGAATTAGAGCCGTTTCTGTGGTCCGGACCCCCTAAGGAATGGTCCGGACCCTGCAAGGAGGGATGTAGGCCGAGTACACTGTGGTCTGGACCCCCTGAGGGACGGTCCAGACCCTGCGGGCTGGTATAAAATGGTTTCTGCAGCTGTTAACTTCAATTCGGCAGCCCCTAAACCGATTCCCCTTTTCAATATTCCCTCTCTCTAGCAACATACAACCTAGAAATCTTCTAACCGTGCAAGATTCTTCAAAAAAGAAGTTGATTCAACTCCTATTTCAGCCGAAATCAACAATTTCCTGCATTTTCCACTCTTCTAGAAGGTATGTTCTTCTCTTTGCTTCAAGCCCTAGTTCGATTCTCCCTTATTTGTTCACCTCAAGCTTCAAAGCTTCAAGAGTTATGTTCTATCTCACCAAAACACTTTCTTTGGACATTAATATTCAAGGGTAGTATTAGTTTGAATTAGTTTCCAAAGTTTGCATTTTTTCTACCGTGGGTTTGATTTGGATCCATAAGAACATTGTTTGGTGATTTGGTGCTATTTATTAAGTATTTTGTTTAGTTGTCATTAGAATGGGGCCACCACATTTGGGTGGACATAGGATTGATTAAAATGATTCATTATTTCTCCTTGTTGGGTTGTAGTTCCCATGCCCCCACGGACTAAGCATGCTGCCAATCGACGACTTGAGCCTGTCTTTGATAGAAATCGATTTTGGAGGGCAGAAGCTGAACTTAGTTACGATGACAATTGGGTAAACAAACCAGTAGTGGTTGAACGGTATTGGAGTATTGAACATTTTAGAAGTGCAGACTTTCTATTAGAACAAAACTTTGAGGGGCGACAATGGCTCGGTATAGCTAAGTTCAATGCCTACTGTGTGGTTGACTTGGTTCGAGAATTCTTTGCTAATTTCAAAGAAGGATCCATTAGTAAGAGACGAGGAAGAGAACGTCTGGTCAGTTGGGTTAGGGGAGTTGAAATCATTCTTACACCGGATGATTTGGCCCAAGTTTTTCAATTACCCCGGGTTCAAAGGCCCGAATTTTCTTATCCAGATGAAGGGACACCACCTTTCCTGAATTTAGTGTCAGAAATCGTCTCAGAAGGACAAGAATGGGAGGCAGAATATAGAAAGCCAGCCTCAATACTTACTGATAAATACTGGGCTCTGCACATGTTTTCTTGCACCAATTTACTTCCTCAAAATCGAAATTCAGACTGCACACCTCTTAGGGCCAGATTGATCTATGCAATTGGTACTGGAATGACTATTGATTTACCCTTCTACCTATGGAACCATATTGCTTATGTTTGCGAGCAACCTAACTCGTTGACAGCTTTGCCCTTTGGAGGTGCCCTCACAGAGATCTTTAGGAGGAAGGGGGCCCAGGTTACGGATGATATGCCTATGGCCTTGGGATTGCAACCATTTACCATAACTTCTTATTCCAAATCCCGTGGCAACATGGCTACTAAAAAGAGGAAAGCCACAACGGTTCATGAACATACGTTAGCACCTATATTGGAGGAAACCGAGGAGGACCAGGAAGTCACCAATACTGAGTTGGCTGATCGGCTTGATGTCTTAGAGGGGCGCATGGATCACATAGAGAAGAATCAAGAAGAAGATCATCAGTTGCTCCTACGCATCCAGCAGTCTCAGCAGACCCAGGAACATTTGCTGAAAAGTGTCCTGGATCACCTTCGTGACTCATTTCCACCTCCACAGTGAGAGGACCTTGTTACCTTTGGGTTCTGAGAGTTTAGGATTTTGATCACTCATTGTATAATTTGTTACTCCTAAAACTCTATTAGGGTGCATTTATTTTCTGGGATGTAATTATTGGATACTTATGCTACTTTTGATTCTATGGTGATGTATTATGCCTTATTTGCTTTATGTTAATTTCCTTGTGCTTGGATGAGCTTTCATTGCTGTTTTTAAATTTATTTCCATGTCTTTTCTTTTAAGCACAGGTTCATCTTGAGTGATTTTACTAAAGAATTTAAAAACTCAGAGTCTCGTATTAAATTGATTATCGGCAAGAAACGTAAAAGGGGCGATTTTCATTTTATAATCAGTGAGGGGAGTGATATGGATTTTTTTGACAATGACTTGGAATTATGGCCTAAAGAAAATTTTATTGAGGGAAATTCCTTACCATTGCCACTTGTATTTCCTCCTATTGTTCATTTCAACCCTGATCAACCTCTTGAGGGGGAGTGGTGGGATGAGATTGACCTTCAGCTTCTCCTAGATATGGAGTGGACTGAGATCACTGATATTTCTACTGACTGGCCTGATGCTCCTACTTATGTTATTGACACCGATATTTATTCTGACTCTGAGACTGGCTTAGCCACTACATCACCATTTGGTTTTTTTTTTTTTTTGAGAAGGGGAGTGCTAACAGTAAGGTTGAAAATGGAATTGACGATAATTTAAATGAATTGGATGTGGATGATTATGGAATTCCTTTACAGTTTTTATTTGAACTTCGTCAACATTTAGACCTGAAGGATGCTATCAGAAGGTATGTTCCTTTCCATTTTTATTTTTATTTTATTGCCATGAATATTTCTATTCTTAGTGGTTAATCTGATAGATGCATGTTCAGTCTTAGTTATGCTTTACTGTTATTGTACCTCATCATGCTCACTTTGCACACTACATCCTCACATATACTTCATTGTTTTCACATTGAGGACAATGTGACATTTAAGTTGGGGGGGTAGGGAAGCATGATGAAAAGATTTTACATGAATGAAAAAAAAATATTTTTTTTTGAAATTTTGAAAATCATTGTTATTTATGACTTTCTTGAATTTGCATGACTAGACTGTATATGTGTTCTATTAACTAGTTTAATGTTAGTATCAGTCATGAAAATAATGAATGGTTTGGTTTCAATCTTGAAGAAGGCACGTTAATTCAAATTGAGTATAAAATTGCTTATTGCATTGATAACTTGTCATTTTGAAACCATTATATGAAAATGTATTAAGGATTTGAATTCATGAGAATTAGTCATTCAAGTATGCCAAGATATAGGTGGAGACTTAAAACCCCATACTTTTGTGAGCTTTAGAGCCTACTCTTTTATTCTCGAGGGTTTTATACTTCAATTCTTTATGACTTCTTTCATCTCACTTTTCTTGAATAGCTTCGTTACATTACTTTGTTTTGGTATTAAATGCACAAGATGCTATTTTTGATTTACATGTCTGGGTCAATGCCTCTAAAAAAGTGTTAGAAACCTAGAGAGTGATGTTAGGCCATCTTTCATACATTTGGAAGCTTATAACTTTTCTTTTATTACATTACCCTTGGAGCCACTTTGAAGCCTTTGAAAAAATATATATATATATATATATATATGAAATTTCTTGTTCTAGCCACATTGATGTCCTTTTAACCTTAGATATATAGGTGAGCCAACCCTTGCATGTCTTGGGATGTTTGTGCAAGAATTGAAACAAGGTGTATAAGGGAGGAGCTTATATTAGAAAATGTGTTAAAAAAAAAAAAAGAGAAAAAAAAATAGGGACATAGCAATTCATAAGTTCATTATTATTAGTCCCATGAAAAAAAGAAAAAAAATAATAATAATAAGAAAGCTTCAATGTTTAGTATTCAAGGAGTTGAAAAGAGAGAAGTTGGGGGGTTTGTCATTGCACTATCATTGTAATCCTTAGACATGCACTTTGATTTTCCTATCCTTTGTTTGTCTAACCAATACCCCATGGCCAAGTTACAACCTAGTAAAGACCTAATGGACTTTAGGTGAACAACACTTATAAGAGCATCGATCTATTTCATGTGGTTGATAATAGTTCTCTTGTAATGCATTAATACATTCCATTCATGAAGCTATGCAACACTCCATATCTTAATTCTTTCAGTCACTTCGTGAATTGGGTTCATTGCACTTATTTGACATTGCATTCTTGCATGAACCATGAGAGTAACCTTGTTCGAGTGATTTTATTTGTGAGTGGGCATCTTGGTGAGAATTGAAGTCAAGGCCACAATCTTAGAGTATATTTGATGACTATTTTGAATGAATGATATGAATTGATACATTTGATTAATGGGTTGAGAATTAGGTAAGTTTAACATGCATTGGGAGGTTTTATGCAATTTTTGGGTGTAGTGACTAATTCTTTATTGAGATTGAACCAGAAATTGTTTGAAAGACTTTTACTATACATTGAACTAGTTTATTGAATTTTGTGGGTAGATTCATTGCAAACCTTCACGAGACCTTACTCGTCCACTAGGGGGAACCTAGGGGTTTAAAGGGCTTGCTACACGTAGCTAAGTGTAGCCGTGTTTCCAACGAAAAGAGAATATTTGCTTTACATTCCAATAAACTGCACTGCTAGGGACTAGCAAGACTCAAGTTGGGGGGTGTGATTACACTCGAAAAGTGTAATTACAAACGACACTTTTGCACACTCATTTACATGTTTTACTACGTTTTCCTCATGATTTATCACTATTTTATCACTTACGTAAACCATTTTGTCAATCGCAGGAAAAATGGTGAATTCAACAAAGAAGACAGTGATTTTGACAACTCCAAGGAGGAAGAAAACAAAGGAGAACAAAGCGTGTCAACAATGGTTCAAGCTTCCCCAAGAGTTGGCTTAGATGGAGGAGCAAACATTGAAGAAACCTATACACTGTGGTCCGGACCCCCTTGCTTGATGGTCCCGACCACAGAAAGCTGGAGCTGTTGAAGAGGATTTCATATACACTGTGGTCCGGACCCCCTTGCTTGATGGTCCCGACCACAGAAGCTTGCCTTCCAGCCGATTGAATAAAACATACACTGTGGTCCGGACCCCCTGAGGGACGGTCCGGACCCCCTTATACGGAATTATTGCTCCGCGTTTTGAATGATTAGGGTTTTGTGTTTGCTTATATATATGACATTGTGTACCCTGCAAGGGGGGCGGCTGCATTTTGTTTTTCTCCCTCTTCTCCTACTTCTCTTAGGTTTAAGTTTAGTTTTAGTTATTTATTTATTTGAAGAGTTTGAAGATTTTTAATTATTCGTGAATGTTTCTCTACGTACTCCAAGTTTTTAAGACGATTGTCATTGCGATTGCTACTCAAGTTCTTATTTCAAAGTTCGTTTTCAAGTAAGTTAATATTTCATTCTTGCTCTTTATTAGTTTTTGAATGTTCGTGGATGATTTTTATGATTAATGCCATTAGTTTGTTTAATCTTTGGATGCTTTAAAATATTAGGGTTTCGTTTAGAGTTTGATACGAATGCTGTACGTTTTGATCTTAAGGTTTAACTTTAATTAATCTAGTATTTCGTTTTGGTTCATTATTATTAATTGAATGTTCGTAGGTAAGTTTTACATTCATTAGGACTGTTTTAATTACGTTTTTGAAGCTTTAACAGTTATGTCTTCATCTAAGCTTGTTAAGTTGTTTCAAAGCATGCTAGGGTAAAAACCTTTGTTCTTGATTCACTGAATCAATGAAGGGTAATTTGTTATGAACTGAGGGATGTACGTAGATCCTTCACATGGGTTTCAAAAGCCTATGTGAAGTGATCTACTATTTTCAAACTTGATTTGTTGTTTGGAAAACCTTTGAAAACAAGAGTGTTTGTTCATATTCTCTGTAATCACTGATAAACACTCTTGATTATAATTTTCTTGATAATTTTTAAACAATTTTAATCTAGATTTGAACTCGAGTATTTTTATCATAAAATCTTTCCAGTTTTATTTTCCATAATGAAACGTGAATTTAAAACTGTGTATCGAGGAATTTTGGAATGTATTGAAAATCTTTCCCAATCCATAGATCCTTTGACGTGAACTATGGATTGTATTTAAAATCATCCCTTGGTGAAATAACAGATTACTTGGAATTGTGAAGGTTGAATCAAGAACCCTTTTCTATTAGAATTTCAATTTGATAAAATCACTGTTTTAAATTTCTTATAAATCTTGTTTGCAATTAGATTAGGTTATTCTTAAATTTAAGTTGAGTAATTTTAATTTGCTGAGTTATTTAAATTAGTTCGAATTTTATTTAAGTTGAAACATTCTTTAATTAGTAATTACTTTGTTTTTAGTTTAATTTCTCAAACTTCAACTCTATCAAATCCAATTTAAGTTAATTGCAACTTTAATTCTAATTCAATCCTACAATTCATATTTGAACTTAGAAACTGAAACACATAGGCTTCCCTGTGGATTCGACCTCGGACTCACCGAGATTAAAACTATACCGCACACCCTTGCACTTGGGGGTTAATTAGCACTGCACTATTTACGAGCGGTCAAGTACCTTCGGTTTGGCAAGTGCTCATTATCTCACTGATGACAGCTAACCTCTGAGTCCTGTCCTTTTCAACAAATATCTCAAAAAGGCTTAACATCATGTCAGCAGTAGTGGGCATTATTTCATGCTGTTTAGACAAGTCACTTGATATGGAAGCCAGAATGTAACATCTTGCCATATCATTAAACTTTACCCACCTTTTATAAGCATCTTATTATGTTTGAGGGGCCTTTAAATCAAGTTTAGGAGGGCATGGTTCAGTCAAGACCAAACTATGCTCTTTCGAAGTTAAGGCAATGTTCAAATTCCTTTTCCAGTCGGTATAATTAGGTCCAGTTAATTTATTCTGACTTAAAAGAGCAGCTGGTGGGCTGAAAGGCATTTTTCTGAATAAAACAAATAAATTTAAATAAGCATACATTCTTAAAAACATAAAACTTTTGCATAATAAAATACATAAAAAAATATATGCATAAGTAGAACTCTATAACTACTTTATCATGCATCGGTAATCTAATTCCGTTTTAAATATGCTTCCGTAGGGTGGTCATATTTGCCACTAATTAGACAAGTCCACTTACTTATTTATCATTAATTTCATTAGATATCTCATATTTAAATAATAATAAATTACCGATATTTTTAGCCTCTTAGAATTAATTTAATAAGAACTCCATAGGGAGGATATTAAATATTCTAAGTTGAGTGTATAACCACTATTTCAAATTTTCATATTTCCCAAATAAAAAAGCTGCCGTAGGGCAGTCAATTCTATTTAGTAATATTCAAAATTTTATCCTTTAAGGAAATCCTATCTAGTAACCAATAACGATTAATATCCTCCGTAGGAAGCTCACAAGATTTGAGACAAGATATTAATCTATCTTATTATAGGGTTAATAGTGGAGGCCGTGGGTTTTATGCCTAAAACCCTCTCCCACTCAATTTTATAACTTAAGTGTTTTTTTTTTTAATTTTGTTAATTTAATATTTTAAGAAAATATTAATTGACATTCTAACCATTAATATGTAATTTTATAAAATAAAATAATTAATTGGTTATGTCAAAAATTAAATAAAAGATATTAACCATATTCTAATCTCATTAGAATAAATATCCTAAAAGTGAAACAAATGATATTAACTATATCCTAATCACATTAAAATATAAATATCATCTAAATTAAAATGATATTAACTATATCCTAATCACATTAGAATATAAATATCATCAAACATTAATTATGCATGAACACGTGATGTGGCATCCCTAAAATCTATATGACATGTTATCAAACAAACAATCATAATAGATCAAATAACCAAAAAAAAAATAAATAAATAAATAAATAACCCTTAATTCACAATTTTCCTAAAAAATTACATTGACTGAAAAAAAATTTAATCTAGTCTTCTTGTAGTCAATGTCCATCTTTCATCTGCTTCCTCTTGCTTTCTTGGCCTTTGGAATTTGAGTTGGATTTGGGTTGAGGGCATCTTTGATACTTCTCAAAATTTATAAACTGATTTCATAAGTAATTAAAACTTGTCGGTTTTAAGTTAATTTTAAAATCTTGCCCATTAACTTAAATTTAAAGTTTAAAAGTTTGAGAAATCTTGATTTTACCTCGATAATTTTGATACCTTTCTTTTAAGCCCATACAAGGACTTTCAAAGAATTTTCAAAATAGCCCCAGTGATTCCAAAAACTTTTCAAATCAGCTCTCTTCCCAAATCAAATCCTGTAGCACTGTAAGGTTCAAACACAAATTTCTGGCGGCATCTCCAAATCCTATGAAAAATAGTCCATCCCCGCCAAATCCAAGCTGCCTGGTTAGTTTCTCCGGCAAGGGAGGTCCGTAATCACGACAGGTAGCTACCCGCAGGTTTCCAGATCTGTCGTCTGCCGTAACGGGTTACTGTGGCTGGCGCAAACTGTGGCCTTAGGCCCCGCCGATGCCACCACGGGCCACCTCCCAGCCAAACACTGCACCCCCGCGGCATTGTGTGCAACTACTTAATGTGACACCCGCGGTTCATCCAGCCAGTTCTGCTGTGCTGATTCTAACCACTACTAGCGGCACCCCGCGTCCCACCAGGAAGATTCCCGCAGCTGGTGATTCGCCTCCCGTGGTTCACATCGCAACTTGTAGATTACCGCAGGCCTCTCGCAGCACTCCGTTAGCCGACAACTGCTTCTTACAGTTTCTCGCAGCCCCTCGAAGGCTCCCGGTGCCACCATGGGTTAGCCAAGACTATCCCCGTGGTGGATCCAGTCGCGGGTTGCTTGGCTGCTAAAGCAATGGTTGTTGCAGTGTCAAAAATAATTTTTTTTTTATCATGGTTGCCAGATCCGTGAGGCCAAAACCCGCGTGCTGTTCTCCAAAAGCTGTAGGTCGTTGGTCCTCCTTTTTTGTTTATCTGCAAGTTCTCTTCATTGCTTTGTCTTCGGGTCTCAATTTTCACAAAACAATACAAACCCAAAATAAAAAAAATTACAGACTCCAAAACACAACAGATTACAAAGACTTATAGATCTAGAAAAATAAAATCAGGAGGGAAAACTTAGTTCCAAAAATTAACCACCCCTCCTGTTACACCATTGAAAATAAATAAAAACTATTGTGTATTAAGGGTTTCATTCAACCACACAAGAGAGAAAAAATATTTTGATGCCACATTTATGCATAATTAAAACTATGTTATAAATCCAACAAAAGCTCTGATACTAATTGTTGGTTTTTATAGTATAGGATTGAGAACAATGCCTCAAATAGAAGAATAAACTCTTTAAAATTTTTCTGATGCACAGCGGAAGCACCTTCCTTCAGCGATTTAGCTTTCTAAACTATTCTCAATTGTCTTTCTCTAGATGGATGTGTGTGGTCACTATCTTTAGATCACCTTAGCTTATTAATATATAAAAGATATTTATAGAGAGAGAGATACAGAGTTTCTATCAGAGAAGATTTTTAACTCTAGAAATTATCTCTTATCTACTGTCACATAATGTTATCTATATATATCATCTTAATATATATTTAGAAGATATGGTATCTGTCACGCCCCGAATTTTCATAATCAAATGTCCAGAGGTGACTTGGGATTTATTTGTTGGGTATAAAAATAAGATGATAATAACATACTGTCACACCCCAGAATTTTCCTCCAAATTGGGTTGACCCGCAAGAAAAATTTAAGATATTCAAAATCCTTTGTCTATCCCAAACAATATTTATAAGTCATTGGACTAAATCATTTGATAGGATTTCAACTACAGGGCACAAAATAAAGATAGAGAAAAATATTACAGAGCCATCTAAGTGTCCCAACCACGCGATTAACATTACATACCAAATAAAAGCAAATTAGGTTTAAGCTTAATAATTACAATCATCCAACAATTATTACAAACCACAAAAATAAAGTCCTCCAGCTCTGTGCAGGAAAGAAGAAAAAAATACATAACTCTTCTGATGAAATATTTAAGAGAAATTAATCTTTTTCCAGCTCATCTTCGGTATCCCTGTGCTTAATATCCTGAAAAAAATATTCCCACAAGGGGTAAGCTACTAAAGCCCAGTAATCAGAATCTCCTAGGTGCCTATATGCAGTAGTTGTAACGCTACACTATATTAAGTGACCCACTACAGTGAATGTGTTTAGGTGGCATACTGTTTATGCAACAATTACTTCAATAAATCCCAACTGAATGATATAAATTATACTTACAACAGTTCGATGAAACTGTCACCGTAACTACTATTTTACTTACATGTAAAAATAGTTAAATATTGATGTGTGTACCACAATGAAGTCTGTGTTGCAGTGGTAGGGATCTCAGATTTAGATCTTCAAGGTCTCGGGATCAAACCTCGTAGCGATACAAGTTTCATATATATATATATATATATATATATTTTATAAAATATTCATCAAGAGGAACTAAATATAATTAAATAATTACAACACATCATTTATACATAAGCAAAAGAGGTTGCCAATCATAGTAAAATTTGGTAAAGGAATTTAATCTGAATCCTCATAAGATAATCCTACTCCTATCCTCCTCCACCCCTAGCCTTGGGAGCCAGCGACTTTACGAGCTTAGCATTCAATGCATACCGACAGTGTCACCCACCAAAAACCTAGCCGTTGTGACCGGCTACTTGACTAGCTAGGTCAAAAAGGAGCATCTCCCAAATAATGCATATGTTCCCATCTCCATTTAAAAGGCCATTTCTATCCACCCATCACCCCATTGCCAAAAATAACTTTAGCATCGAGTGCCTTAATTTCTTCTCACTCTTTTACATTACCAAGGGTACCTTGTATGGAAATAAGACATTTTTAATAACAACGGATAATGTTCCCGGGCGATGAATCAAAAGTGGGATTATTCAGTCACATGCAGTATATTTTTAAGTGCTTTATCTAAATTCATAATTTAATAATAATTCTCAATAAATCAAGGATTTAACATAGTCACCAATATCATTATCACAAAGGTAGGTACTTCATATAAATTAACAAGTAGCAAGTAAAAAAAAATAATTTAGAATTCGAATTAGTATTTTAGTTAATTACTTTGACAAGTTTTCTGTACTACCTTTGATAAGAATAAAATTATTTCTAATGGTATATTAATTAAGCCGAGGTTGGCAGCTTAGTGGGCGGGCAACCCTAATTACGATTTGAAGTCGTAAGTTCGAACCTCATTAGCTGCGATATTAGTTTTTGCCTCTTTTACCTTTTTATTTTATTATTTTATGGAATATAAAGATAATAAATAACTCTTTAGACTTATATTTAATTTTAGAAAAAATTTGATAAGTATAGTACATCACTTGAATAATTAAGTCAAAGTGAGATTACAAAGCTAATAGATTCTATCCTTTAGATTTGGTAGGATAATAATATTATTCAAAATAATTTGAATAATTTCCACTCATCATCTTATTTATAACCAAACCCTTATCATAGGTTTTCGGTTTCAAGATATCCATAAATGTCTATAGAATTCCAATGTTTAGGAAGGTATTAAATAAGTTTCATTAAATTCACTAATCATAAAAATATAATTATATAACTTGCTAGGTTGACAAAATAATGTCTAAAAGAATCAATCAAATTCAATTAAGGAAGACCAAATAAGAAAAGAACAAGTCCATTGTTTCTTTTGGGCATTTTATCAAATTCTTAGCATTTTAGTTTGAATAAGTCATCCAACTATCCATGATGAAACTGATTATCTAAGTCAATTATCATAAATATTAGAGTGTCAAATAATACATAATATCCAATTTAAAATAATTTCATATCAATAGAAATTATTAACATGACAATAACTAACAGAAGGTAATTGGAAATTTAAATAAATCTTTAAACATAACATTCAAAAAAAATCTAAACAAGCATCAATTAAAGGCTAAGCAGAAATAGCAGCATAAAAGAAATTTATATAAAATAGAGTAGAACTCCAATATCTATAAACTTTATATCTGTAGAAACTAGACTTCAAGACCTACAACTTTCATGTTTTACACTTTTTAAAATTCTAAGGTCTAAAGGTACAAAAATAGCCTTGAATTCAGTTTGTTCAGAAAATACAGTTTTATACGTGCTCAGTATTTTGGGCATAACTTTTGACTCACAAATCAAATTGATGCAAATCTTTTTAGGTTGGAAAGAAAACTTAAAGGGCTACAACTTTTATATTTTAGGCGAAGTCTAATTCCACCATTTTAGGGGTCAAGAACACATCAGAAGTTACAAACAGTGAGCTGTCAGCATATTGGGCTACATTAGTCAAAGTTTTGGCTTTCCTACCCCCAATATAGGAGTATTATATTTTTATCACAATAAAATTTCATACTTTAAACCCAGAAAAATGCTTTAGCTTCAAAATTGAAGGCATCAAATATATTTTAGGAGGTTCGTCATCCTACCTTAATGAAGATATTGGTGACCAAGCTTGTGAAGGAAAAAGGAGTTGAGCTTTGAACACCACCCAAATAGGAAAAATTCCAAGCCTTTCTTCTTCCTCCAAACAACACCAAATATCCAACCACACTTGATAAAAAAATATATATTTTTTTCTCTCTTATTGTTTTTCTTCTTTTGAAGGCACACAATTTATAAGAATCATGGGAGTGTAGAGAAAGTTATTAGTGAAGAAAATAACCTCCATTTCACATGCTTCAAAACAACTAAGGTAAGATCATGCATATACAATAGGTAGCATGATCCAAGAATCATGCTTGCTTTTTTTGATTATCTAACCATATAATCTAAGAAAGGTGATGGAAGATGGATGAAGATGGGTTGCATGATTTGGGAATCATGTTAGTTTTTTGACAATTTAAACAAATTATTTAAAAGATGCTTTAAGTGTTTAAATCATGCTAACTAAGTAATTTGGAATAATGCTTTAAAGTCATCAATGTAGGGTCTTTTTTTTTGACTAATTAGCCACCTAATTTGAGAGATTGTGAGAGATGTATGGAAGATGGAAAATGAAGTTGTCGGGAAATAATTTAGAGCTACTATTCATGAGTCAACTCAATGAGTGATAAAGTGAGTTGAAGTGAGTTGAGGTGAGTCAAAGAAAAGGGTTGACCCATGGGTTAATGGACTTGGGTTGAACCAATTAGGTAATTGGGCTAGGAATTGTTTGGATAAAAGTTTAGAAATTCTACCTTAAACTCCCACATAGGGTGAAATTAAATCCGAAAATCTTTCTAACTAATTTTATCATTCCAAAAATTTTCAAATGCTCAATTTCCTAGATTTTTACTATAATAAATATCACCACCACACTTAAGCAAATTAATTAAGAAAAAAAAATTTTAGGTTATTACAGTATCTTAAGAAAATCTTCCAACCATATCATCTTATCTAAATATATATTAATTATCGATAATTTATTTGACAACTGAACCTGACCCATCAAGATAAAATTGAGCTAGCTTAGGGACTGAAGGCCCATAGATTCCTACCTCCAACTTAAAAAATATTTAGGTCTTGTCATCTCATGACAACCCATTATCTTTTAAATTAACCAAGGGCTATTCCACTAAAGTCCTGAGCTGCATTCTATTAGTCCATGTTGAAATTCATTTAATTAAAACAACTTTTAATAAAATGAATTTTGGTCTTAGACCAATAATATCCACTTAATTAACCCTCCATTATAAGCTCGTAATTAAGCCAAGCTAAATGTCAAGCCCCTTAATTACATATTTAACCCTAAGTCACTATTTATCTAAATTTTGATCATTCTCAATATTTTCATATTTGTAAACAATTTACAAATAAATATTATTATTCAATAAACAATTTATTGAATAAACAATTTATTGAATAAACTGCAGCCACATATTTAATGATCAAAAAAGATAAATAGCTTAGGTGAGCATATCAAAATGGATTTCATCTTGTAAGTATATGTTCCCACGATTCATGAAATTAAATCTCCAAGTTATCAAGGTTTTGACCGTTTATAAGATCTCACTCTATGATAACTCAAATAGATTTAATTCATGAATGTGAGTCCATTAAAAACTAAGGATTAAGGTTTATTAAATTTATTAAAACTTATGTAAATTATAATTAAAGATATTTATTAACCAGATCATAATTTACAAAGTTCTTTCAATATGTATATCACATATACATACTAACTTTCCTACTCAAAGTCACCACTTTAGTGATCAAGATAAATCACCCAATTAAGAAGTAGAAAAGTTATAGCTTAATCATAATGAAATGCCCACTTCATTAATAGCTTTGAATTTACTTTAATTTATAAAACTTGTGATTTAAATTTTTCAGTATTGGCATCTTATGTCCAATACTTAAATCACATACTTTATAAATAAGGGAAGATAATGTATGCTTAAATAAATAAATGTTTTATTATATCTAGAAAAATAAACTAAAATAAAATGCTATTATGAAAAATATGCTTTCAAGGACACCAAAGAAACATAAATCTAACATAAACATCAACCACACACAAACACAGAGTGAAAAGAAGATTAAAAGTAGCTAGCTTTTTATGAGTGCTTTGAATACAACTTCTTTGTTTGACATTTTATTTTTTTAGGTTTGATCTTTACAAATGTAAAGAACAAATTTCTTTGTTTGGTAGACGTTCAAATCATGGACCGAGTTAAAAGTCGGCACGACTTTCATTTAGGTAACTCTTTTTTTGTTTTTTTTTTAAATTCTTTTATCATATTGAATAAATTATTTTATTTTTAAACTTGTAATTTGTAAATGAACAAAAGAATAGAAAACCTGATCCCCCGCCATCACGAGATGAAGGCAAGACTTAGATTGGAAGTTTACGATCCCCACAAAATTGTGCTTGGTATTTTGTTATTATTAAATTAACATTAATCCAAATCCCACATGCATGCATATTTACATTTATAGTATAAAATATAAAATTATGTCGTAAAGGATATCTACTACTAAGTGTATGTTGGAACTTTTATTAGCCAAAATCTAAGTCCCAAATCGGCAATTAAAACCAAACTAATTTTGATACTAATTTTAAAACAAGGGGTTGTACTTAACTAAATTTACGTGAATTTAGAAACAAAATCAAGCATATAACTACGCTACACAAGTGACCATTTGATTGGGTCAATCAACTAACATGTTCAAGCATTCATCTTGTTTGCGCTAAAAAGTTAAAAAAAAAAAAAAATTTGCCAAATAACGCACAGTCTTACACGATTTTAAAATAAATTTGTGCGAACATGTTAGAATTGCACAAATTCAAATGATGAAAATAATTAGGTAGTGTGGGTTATACTTTGCCGTCATAGAGACTTCAAGTTCACAAAATTTTTTGAAATTTCTGGTGTGGGTTAGGAGTGGGATATGATAGAGATGGTAACTGAATAGGGTTCATTATATTATACTACTAAAATTTATGATAATTAATTTGATAATTAAATTAAATTAAAAATAGAAAAATTAAAATTGACATGGAAAATAAAAATTAGTTATATAAAATTGAAAAATACAAGAAAATAAATAAAATTAAATGGCCGTGGTGGTCAAAAGAGCAGAGAAATTTGAACATGCTAAGTTAGTGTTGGTGGTTGTAGAACCCTTATTCGAGCTGCAGCCATGGATATTTTTAGTGTAAAAAAAAATCATTTTATAACTTTCTATTAGTGTTTGTATAAGCTTATTTGTGTTGGCAATTCTCGAGCAAACACTTTATTTGTAAGTTTTAATTTAAAAAGTTTAGAATGTCACAATGTCGTCTAATTAGTCGTTAAATTTAAGATAAAGGTTTGGTTAGTATGTTTGCCCTAAAGTCATATATTAGATAATGAACTGATTTTAGTTTAATAAAGAATCCTTATTTAGTTTATCTAAAGTTTTTTTATTACTTGTGGATGCTTGTATTTCATGTGACGAATGTAATCCTTGATTGATTAATGAACTTGATTCATGTGCCTGAAAGTGTTTTAGACACATGAGATATGAATTTAAGTATTGATCAATCTAGATTTGTTTACAGTTAGTGATGAGATGGAGACATCTCAACTAAAAGATTATAACATTTTAGATTTCTATATGATAAAATGATTTATCTCAATCATTAAAGTAGTGAATTTTGAATCTAAAGTGCTAGTGTGAAAGACACTGAACGGGATAATAATAAGAAACATATCTAAATTATGCCATACACTTTGATGTATTTCTTATGTTTACTCTAAATAGTTACTCTAAATCCTGAGATAGTGATGGACACTATTTTAAGTAATGATGACTTTAATTTATCAGGAGTGAGACTGATTATCATTAGGCTAACACTTCAGTGTTTTAGGAAATCATTGCATAAAACTAGGGAACATATATTATCAAGAAGGAATCCACAATCTCATTTCATACAAGGGTATTATCCATAATAAGAATATTAACTAATCATTATATCCGTATTCGATCATTTTAATAATAGGTTATTGAGATTGTGACCAATATAAAATAATTAGAATAATAGTTCTTAGAATATGGAGGGAGGTATCAATAGGAATTGGATAACTTCTTAATTATAATTGTCTCTATATTTAGTGGAGGGGCTTAATTGTAGAATTAAAGAGTGAACAAGGTGTTTTATGAAATTATTTCAATAAATTAGGGTTGGAGTTTAGGTATACCCTTTTAGTGAAGTAAGGTATTCGTAATTATGAGATAATTATGGATAATTTCTTAATTAGCCAACTTAAGTTATTTACATTTAGGTCCTCTGCTCTTACCTATATAAAGGATCAGTCTGTTAGTTGCCCACACAACCCTAGACATCAAAATAACCCTAAGAGGATCCTGATACGACAAAGAGTAGAAAACCTAGGAGTGTCAACCATCAGGGAAGAAAAGTTTGAGAAGCCAAGATCAAATCAAGAAACGACAAAATTTATTGATTTGATTTCGTTTTTGTATTTCGAATACAATTACATAAGGAGCTTATAATTTTTCATGCATGATTGATCTGAACAAGAATCTTAAAAACTTAGTCTGCTACGTTCATAATTGCAACAGGTTTGAACATCGCAAAAGAGTGTTTGAATTTCATTATTTCATCAAAAGGATATTTGAGTAAAGACTTCAATGATGAAAGGTGTAAGAGCTGTGGACAGATTTTGGAATCTAAAGGAGGAAAAATTGTGTTGTCATGAGTAGGTCGCATTGCAAGCTGCCAGACAAGTCTTTCGGTGAAAAAAAAATAGTGTGCTTCATAAGCAGGTTACTAAAAAGTCTCGCCTGCGAGATCTGATGGGATTCCGCCCCTGTCTTTTGATATATTATACTTTTTTTTTCTTTTTTTTTTTGTGATTTTTAGGCCTTTTCTCCACCTATAAATATTCTCATGCATTTCCTAAACACTAGGCTTTTATCCTAAACCTAATCCATCATTCTCTTGATAGCAAAAACACAAAAGAGGCCATCAAATTTTGATTATTCAAGTCTCTTTTTTCAGATTTCTTTGGAAAACCATCTTGATTTTTGAATCTCAAGTTTAGGGTTGTCTATTAAATTGGAGAGCGCTTCTACTACGGTTGGCATAGGTTAAAACTTCATGAAAAAACTATATTGTAAATGCCTAAAAGTTAGGGATAGGAAGATCTAAATCAAGTAGATTAATATGAATATTGTTTGGGGAAACTTATACTCTCTTGAGTGAGATCCTTATATCATTTGATTCATAATGAAGTTTTGAAGTCTGATCTGTGTTAATGATCCGAGATTTTTCTCCTTTGCTAAAAGAGTTTCCCTAGACCCCGTTTAGTAACGCTTTTATCTTCTATTTTTCGATTCATATTTTTTAAATTATGCAAACTCATAACAAAAATATGTTTGTTAAATCTATTTAAATTTTTTGTTTCCAAAAAATAAAAACTTAAACAGAAAATGTAAACAAAAAAAGTATTTTCATTCTATTTTTTCTATTGCAAATATTATGTCAATTTTAAAACTTTGTTCCATTTTGGTTACATCATATTAAAATAAATTATTTTATTCAAATATTTTATTAAAATAAATTATTTTGATTAATAATATAATTAAATTCAATTAATTAAATAAATTATATAAATTAATATGTAATAAATGTCCTTAAGTTATTTCTAACAAATAATAAAACTAAATTAATTAATGAAATTAAATTTCATAATTAATTTAATTTAATATAATAATCAATTTAATTTAGTTTAATTTAATAATTAATTTAATTTATACAAAATAATTAATTATTAACAAATAATAATACAAAATTAATTAATTTAATTTAATTTAATATAATAATTTAATTTAATTTAGCAATTAATTATTATTAAACTATTTTAAATAAATATCATAACTAAATTCAATTATATATTTTATTAAATTATTTTAATAAATAATTAAACAAATTAAATTAATTTAAAATTAAATTATTTAATTTAATTTAATAATTAATCTCATTTAACTATTTATTTAATATTAAATATATTTTATGAAATTATTTTTCATAAATAATATAATTAAATTATAATTAATATATGTTACATTTACTAAATTAAATGATATAATAATTATATTTGTTTCCATTATTTTTAATAAATAATATAATTAAAATATAAATAATTTTATACTTATGGAATTAGATGATTTTAAAAAATAATTTAATTGTTAATCTAATTAATTAAATTAAATTAAATCAAAATAAAATATATTTTATTAAATTCAATTAATTTTTTTGAAACTAATAAAATTAAATATATTCTAAAACAAAAAATTAATAATGGTAAAGAAATTGTATTTTCAAATGTTGTTTTAGTTTTCATTTCAGGAAAAAAAACTAGATAACAGAAAACAAAAAATACGAAATATAAATAGATAAAATTAAATAGAAAAATAACAGTATCACCAAACGGCTCCTTGCGTACAATTTTTATCTTGTAGGGACTATTTGTTTGGTTTTCATATTAGAGCTACATTATACTAAGAGTCTATTTGATAATGTTTATATTTATTTTTTCCTTTTGTATTTACAGGTTTTTGAATCAGGTAGCAAAAATGTGTTTATTAAATTTATTTTTATTTTTTTATGAGTGCTTTGAATACACCTTCTTTGTTTGACATTTTATTTTTTTAGGGTTGATATTTACAAATGTAAAGAACAAATTTGTTTGTTTGGTAGACGTTCAAATCATGGACCGAGTTAAAAGTCGGCACGGCTTTCATTTAGGTAACTCTTTTTTTTTTGTTTTTTTTTTTTAAATTCTTTTATCATATTGAATAAATTAATTTATTTTTAAACTTGTAATTTGTAAATGAACAAAAGAATAGAAAACCTGACCCCCCGCCATCACGAGATGAAGGCAAGACTTATATTGGAAGTTTACGATGCCCAAAAAATTGTGCTTGGTATTTTGTTATTATTAAATTAACATTAATCAAAATCCCACATGCATGCATATTTACATTTATATTATAAAATATAAAATTACGTCGTAAAGGTTATCTACTACTAAGTGTATGTTGGAACTTTTATTAGCCAAAATCTAAGTCCCAAATCGGCAATTAAAACCAAACTAATTTTGATACCAATTTTAAAACAAGGGGTTGTACTTAACTAAATTTACGTGAATTAAGAAACAAAATCAAGCATATAACTGCGCTACACAAGTAACCATTTGATTGGGTCAATCAACTAAAATGTTCCAGCGTTCATCTGTTTGCGCTAAAAAGTTAAAAAAAAAAAATACCAAATAACGTAGAGTCTTACACGATTTTAAAATAAATTTGCGCGAACATGTTAGAATTGCACAAATTCAAATGATAAAAATAATTAGGTAGTGTGGGTTATACTTTGCCGTCATAGAGACTTCAAGTTCACAAAATTTTTCATGAAATTTCTGGTGTGGGTTAGGAGTGGGATATGATACAGATGGTAACTGAATAGGGTTTATTATATTATACTTTTTTTTGGTAATTCATTATATTATACTACTAAAATTTATGATAATTAATTTGATAATTAAATTAAATTAAAAATAGAAAAATTAAAATTGACATGGAAAATAAAAATTGGTTATATAAAATTGACAAATACAAGAAAATAAATAAAATTAAATGGCCGTGGTGGTCAAAAGAGCAGAGAAATTTGAACATGCTAAGTTAGTGTTGGTGGTTGTAGAACCCTTATTCAAGCTGCAACCATGGATATTTTTAGTGTAAAAAAAAAATCATTTTATAACTTTCTATTAGTGTTTGTATAAGCTTATTTGTGTTGGCAATTCTCGAGCAAACACTATATTTTTAAGTTTTAATTTAAAGAGTTTAGAATGTCACCATGTCGTCCAACTGGTCGTCAAATTTAAGATAAAGGTTCTATTAGTATGTATGCCCTAGAGTCATATATTAGATAATGAACTGATTTTAGTTTAATAAAGAATTTTTATTTAGTTTATCTAAAATTTTTTATTACTTGTGGGTGCTTGTATTTCAAGCGATGAATGTAATCATTGATTGATTAATGAACTTGATTCATGTGCATGAAAGTGTTTTATACATGTGAGATATGAATTTAAGTATTGATTAACCTAGATTTGTTCGCAGTCAGTGATGAGATAGAGACATCTCAACTGAAGGATTATAATATTTCAGATTTCTATATGATAAAATGATTTATCTTAGTCATTAGAGTAGTGATTTCTCAATCTAAAGTGCTAGTGTAAAAGACACCGAACGGGACAATAATAAGAAACACATCTAAATTATGTCATCTGTGTTGATGTATTTCTTACATTCACTCTAAACAGTTGCTCTAAATCCTAAGATAGTGATGGACACTTTTTTAAGTAATGATGACTTTAATTCATCAGGAGTGAGCCTAATTATTATTAGTCCAACACTTCAGTATTTTGGGAAATCATTGCATAAAACTAGAGAACATATACTATCAAGAAGGAATCCACAATCTCATTTCAGACAGGGGTATTATCCATAATAAGAATATTAACTAATCATTAAATATGGATCCGATCATTTTAATAATAGGTTATTAATATTGTGACCAATATAAAATAATTAGAATAATAGTTCTTAGAATATGGAGGGAGGTATCAATAGGAATTGGATAACTTTTTAATTATAATTGTCTCTATATTTAGTGGAGGGGCTTAATTGTAGAATTAAAGAGTGAATATGGTGTTTTATGAAATTATTTCAACAAACTAGGGTTGGAGTTTAGTTATACATTTTTAGTGAGTAAGGTATTTGTAATTATGAGATAATTATGGGTAATTTCTTAATTAGCCAACTTAAGTTATTTACACTTAGGTCCTTTGTTCTTGCCCATAAAAAAGATCAGTCTGTTAGGTTGCCCACACAACCCTATACATTAAAATAACTCTAAGAGGATCCTGATAGGACAAAGAGTAGAAAACCTAGGAGTTTCAACTATCGGGGAAGAAAAGTTTGAGAAGCCAATATCAAATCAAGAAATGGCAAAAGATCAGTTTTGTTTATTGATTTGATTTCATTTTTGTATTTCAAATACAATTACATAAGGAGTTTATAATCTTTCATGTATGATTGATTTGAACAAAAATCTTAAAAACTTATTCTGCTATGTTCTTAATTCCAACATGTTCGAACATCGCCAAAGAGTGTTTGAATTTCATTATTTCATCAAAAGGATATTTGAGTAAAGATTTCAATGATGAAAGGTGGGAGAGCTGTGGAGAGATTTTGGAATTTAAAGGAGGAAAAATTGTGTTGTCATGAGTAGGCCGCACTGCAAGTTGCCAGACAAGTCTGTCGGTGAAAAAAACAATAGTGTACTTTACAAGCAGGTCGTTAAAAAGTCTCACCCGTGAAATCTGATGGGATTCTACACCTGTTTTTTGATACCTTATTCTCTTTTTTGTGATTTTTAGGCCTTTTCTCCACCTATAAATATTATCATGCATTCCCTAAACACTAGGCTTTTATCCTAAACCTAATCCATCATTCTCTCGATAGCAAAAACACAAAAGAGGCCATCCAATTTTGATTTTCCAAGCCTCTTTTTCAGTTTTCTTTGGAAAACCATCTTGATTTTTGAATCTCAGATTTAGGGTTGTCTACTAAATTGTGAGAGCGCTTCTATTACGATTGTTATAGGTTAAAATTTCACGAAAAAGCTGCATTGTGAATGCCTAAAAAATAAGGATAGGGAGATCTAAATCAAGTAGATTAATAAGAATATTGATTGGGGAAACTTATACTCTCTTCAGTAAGATCCTTATATCCTTTGATTCATAATGAAGTTTTGAAGTTTGATCCACGTTAACGATCCATGATTTTTCTCCTTTGTTAAAGGAGTTTCCCTAGGCCCCATTTGGTAACGCTTTTATTTTCTATTTTTCTGTTTATATTTTTAAAATTTTGTAAACTCATAACAAAAAATATGTTTGTTAAATCTATTAAAATTTTTTGTTTCCAAAAAAATGAAAACTTTAACAGAAAAACGTAAACAAAAAAAAATTATTTTCACTCTATTTTTTTTCTATTGCAAATATTTTGTCAATTTTAAAACTTTGTTCCATTTTTGTTACACCATATTAAAATAAATTATTTTATTCAAATATTTTATTAAAATATATTATCTTGATTAATAATATAATTAAATTCAATTAAATAAATAAATTATATAAATTAATATGTAATAAATGTCCTTAAGTTATTTCTAACAAATAATAAAACTAAATTAATTAATGAAATTAAATTTCATAATTAATTTAATTTAATATAATAATTAATTTAATTTAGTTTAACTTAATAATTAACTTAATTTATATAAAATAATTAATTATTAATAAATAATAAAAAATTAATTAATTTATTTAATTTAATAATTAATTTAATTTAATATAATAATTTTATTTAATTTAGCAATTGATTATTATTAAATTATTTTAAATAACTATCATAATTAAATCCAATTATATATTTTATTAAATTATTTTAATAAATAATTAAACTAATTAAATTAATTTAAAATTAAATAATTTAATTTAATTTAGTAATTAATCTAATTTAACTATCTATTTAATCTTAAATATATTTTATAAAATTATTTTTCATAAATAATATAATTAAATTATAATTAATATATTTTATATTTACTAAATTAAATGATATAATAATTATTTTTCTTTCAATTATTTTTAATAAATAATTTAATTAAAATATAAATAATTTTATACCTATTGAATTAAATGATTTTAAAAAATAATTTAATTTTAATCTAATTAATTAAATTAAATTAAATCAATATGAAATATATTTTATTAAATTCAATTAATTTTTTTAAAACTAATAAAATTAAATATTTTCTAAAAATAAAAAATTAATAATTATAAAGAAAATTACATTTCCAAATGCTGTTTTAGTTTGCATTTCGGGAAAAAAATGATAACAAAGAACAAAAAACACAAAATATAAATAGTTAAACATAAATAGAAAAACAACAGTACTACCAAACGGCCCCCTAGTGTACAATTTTTATCTTGTATGGGCTATTTGTTTGGTTTTCATATTAGAGCTACAAACCTTTACATCTAATCTAAGATTTGGTATTGTAGATTTGATTGTGGTTGATTATTTTGAAGCCTTTTATATTGGGTATTTGCAAAGATATTGTAATTTCACTTTTGTAGTCACCCCAATTTAAAGCTTCTATTAGTAAAATGGTACTCTACTAATTAAAATCTCTTAAACATTCGGAAAAATGATGAGCAAGTCCCTTGAGAAAAGGAGAAGTCAAACTAAAAGCTCATATTGAGGTCAAATGCCAGTAAATAGTATAGACATATTTAAGACATCAAATTAAAAACTTTTGCTTCAAGAAGACAACTAGAATTCATAATCAGGTGTTAATTTGGTCTATACTTTAAGAATAGCCTCTACCGACACGCTTGAAGTGTAGTATCAATTGAACTATCTAGATCAATCTAGAAAAACATAAAAAGACACAAAATTTCCTAGAACTTGCCTAAGGATGTAGAACATGGCTAGAATAGCCAAAATACCCCTCTAGAGGTCATCTAGCCCCCACCGACTCAAAATGGCTCTAATCGACAAAAAGGAAGCTACCGTTGCACCAAACACAAATTGAGCCTCTAGACCAAGTTAAAAAAGGCTCCAAAACTTATAGGGATGCTGAGGACACAATTCTTGAATTGATTCTTAGCTGAGCCAGACTAGATCAAGCATCGGGAAGTGCCATAGGAATTAAGCCCTAAAAAGTCACTATCGGCCCACAAGCCACTAGAAAAGCTCAATGGTTAATCTAATTTCATGAATAACTTACTCATACCCAAAAATGGAAGGAGGAGTCATCCTGGTGGTACCCATAAAGGTTAATCAGTGAAATCAGGTGGCATTCTCACCATTTCAACTCGTTCCGGAGCAGTAATCTTAAAACAACCAAAATTAGGTAATGGAGAATCTATTTTTAGCCAATTTGGCTTTAAAAACTTTATTTTTCTTTCCAGGATAACTAGAAAGCTCTCGGTGCCCATGAAACCTATCCAAACATTAGGAAATAGTCCAAACATGTTATAATCTGACCTAAACATATCCTGAACAGACCAATCAAGGAGCTGCAGGCCAAACTAACCGAAAATGTTCATGCAACCTAAGGGGGTAAGAGCATTATTTTGTTCTCGCTGCATTGTTTTGTGCTGAGGTTTTTGCTTGCAAAGCCAGGCATCATTTTTTGCCTGCATTTGCTGGAAAATGTTTTCGCCTATGCTAATAGGCAAAAAACCTCACCACACTATAGTGGCTCAGGCAAGATATTATGGCCATGTTTGCAGGAACAAAATCCTAGGCAAGCATACGTGGGCCCATAAGCTATGTGTTGAAGCCTATGAATAAGAGCTCCCCCAATTCATTTCCCACATTTAATACTTGACGAACTCAAAACATTTAAGGCAAGACCAATACTACAGACTTTCTCTCTCTAGAAGTTTTTATTTTTTTAAATTAATATATTTGCATGATTAGAGAAAATATCTTTTGTCATTGAAAGGCATTTGAATCATAAATTAATTACGGGCTAAGTCGATGGATGCTATTGACTGGACAACTTAATAAAATCCTTGAACCCACCCTTGGTTGGTCTAGTGGAGCGAGAATCAAGCCTAAGGTTTGGGTGATATACGCAGGTTGCAGGTTCAATTCTCACTTAGAGCGGCCAGGATTTAAGTGGGGGGCCGTGGTGGTGGATTGCTACGCTAGTTCCCCCGAGGGTTTGTAGCTCAATGGGTAAAACCGCTGGTTGTTTTCCCTCGTTACCAAAAACAAAAATAATAATAATCCTTGACATCACACATAAATCACCCACATCAAACTACAATGCCATGCCATGACATAATATAATTCCTTCCATACTATATCTTGCTATATGATGTCAATATGCCTGTTCAAATATTATAGCGTGTCATATTATGCCATATACCATGCTTAAACATCACCTGTCATGCTAGAACACTAAAACACATGCAAACGCACACCCACTTGTGACACAAACTTAGTAGTCAAACACATTTCAATCCAGAGCATTCACCTGAGTGAGCTAAGCTCTAGAGTCTGGGAATGACCTAGGATTTGTTAAGCCAGTGATTTATGAGTCTTGACTCCCGTAGATATAGCTGACATGCATCCTATAACTGTCATCTATGCTAATGTTAGAATATAAATTACCATTACATTCAATATGCCCATGACATATATGATCACATCAAATGCATCACTCACATCACACTTGGTTCCTAGACCCATTTCACATAAGCTTAATCATCACCGCCAAGAGCTAAGCTCTCCATTAGAGTTAAGCTCCTTCCCTAAGTATTAAATACTCAATCTCCTATGCAAAGCTCACCCTTTGCGTTAAGCTCCCTAACAGAGTGAAACTTCTTTTTCTAGTTTTGCGTGAAATGCTAACTGTCCTTTTCTACTCTTAGAGTGAAACCCTTTTTTCCCTGTTATGCATGAAATGCTAAACTTTTGGAAAGAAGCTCCTTCTCTCTAGTTAAGTGTGAAACACTAAACTGTTGTAATTATATTGTGTATGAATTGATAAAATTTGTCCACTATTTATGGGGAGAAAGAGGACACAATTATCCTTGTTAATCTTTTTATCTCTACCATCCCTCAAAGTAAAATTTAGTTAGAAAACTAACTCACAATCTTTTGCCAATAGTAACTCTTCTAAATAAATTCTTATCAAATTTGGATTCTTGTACAGACCACTTTAATTAGGAAATTAATTATAGAAATTATTAATTAATTAATTCCATTATTCTCCCACTTGGTCCCTACAATCATAATTTGATATAAGAAACATAAGGCGTGTAATAACATTAGAATAGTCATCTCAATTAAATAAAAAATTAATGAGATGGTTCCATACTAATTTAAGAGCATGATTCTTTCTATGCATTACGTTATTAATAGCTTATTTAATAAGATTTATACGGTAAGTTATCATTAATGATTCAATAATGTCTTTTGTCAAAAGACTATTTTTGTCACATTAAACAATTCTCATGCATGTAAACAAATATTGCAAATCACAATGATAATAAGCCTCAAATATGAACTTAACAAACTATACAATGGGATTATAAAAACACTAACCCAAAGTTTCTCTAATTTAAAACGCTTAATTATTTATTTATTTTTTTATCGTACCAAGCCAAAAAATTATAAACTCGCATCAGCTTATCAAACACCATGAAAAACAATAGTCAATTATAACATTCAGCAAACAAATAATGTTTTAAAAATCTAATTTATCTCAAATCTTTATGTAAAAGCCCATCATTCACATTAAATACTATCATCATTCACATTAGTGGGAACATGGACAGAGGATGGGCATCTATTCTTATGTGATTACTTAAGAATTTTGACGAGAATATAAAATCAAGATCTATGCTAGAAGTTCGAAAAATATGACTCCTTTATTTATCTCAAATATATATATATTATCATGCAAAGGATATTTGTTAAGATAGTAATAACATAATGGAAGATCATGAGATCATAAACATAAGCTCTGGTACTACATGTAACTTCATAATTAAATTTACACTTACTATTTAATTAGATACTTAGGATCATGATCTTTATGATATTCACATATGTTTCCTTAACTTACGTAATACAGTCAAGAACACATACCTTGAGCCATTGTTAATGGAAATCTGAATGCAGAAAGTTACCTCAAAATTTTTTTCTTGAATCTTTTGTTTGAACTAAAATAAAACCATTTTGAAAAGTAAGATTATTCCCTGTGGGCCTATAAAATGGATTGCGATTTTAATGTGTATGAATTAATAAAATTCATCCACTAGTTATAAAGAAAGAAAGGACCCAATTATCCCAATTAATCATTTAATCTCTACTATCCATCAAAATAGAATTTGGGTAGAAAACTAACTCATAATCTTTTGCCAATAATGACTCTTCTAAATAAATCGTTATTAGATTTGGGTTCTTATATGAAGTACTTTAATTAGAAAATTGATTATAAGAATTATTAATTAATTAATTCCAATAGTTACATCTACATGTTGATGTGATCCAATCATTTAGCCAAGAGGCAATTTATTTCACCTCTTGAGAGTTTTTAATGCATCCTTTATCATGTTGGTTTGCCATTATTCAAGAAATAGTATGGATATGGTTCTGTGTGCACCTAATTATCAGCTGATTTTCCATTGTTCAAAACATAGAGAGGATAGTAACCTCACTTGTGTCTAATTATCACTTGTCCCAAGGTTAAGGGTTGATAGAAATATAGGAATGTATTGCATAAATTTATTTGTATTTAGTCTCATTCCTTATGAATAGTTGTAGGATTTATATTATTATTATTGTTGTTGTTATTGTCATACCTCGAATCTCGTGACCCGAGTGATGAGTGAATAAACATATAAACCATGTACATAGTATCATTTCCATTATCAGAGCATTATAACCTCATTGGAGTAACAAGCATATTAACTAACAGTAATAATAAAACAAACCAGGCCTTGGCTCAGCCAGGCTACTAGGTTCCAACACATCCTAAAATAATAAATAACATAGGCTTATGGTCTTTACAACCCAATAAAATAATATCCTTAATTAAAATAATATTATAGCCCTGCAAATAATATTAAACTTAAGCAATTAAAAAGCAAATGTCTGTAACTACCATGCAACTCTTAGCTCAATTCAATGTGCAACTAGACCTTTAGGTCCTGGACCTACAACAGAGTCTGTAGGGATGTGAGCACCAACTACTTGTGCCCACGATACATAATACCAACATATATGATATGTAAAGCAAAAACATGCAGTATAATTATGATTAATAAATCAACATTTTCAACTTAATCATAATGAATCACCAATAACAAGTATCAACAAAATCAAATAGGTGAATAACATCTCACAACATCAGTATAGTATAGCATTTAAGTTCAAATACCAATCATCATTATAAATCTCAACATTTTAATTAAATTATTATCTTTCTTCACATCATCATCGTTATTTTTCAGTCACATTTTCATTTCCATTTTAAGTCCATGGGGTGGTTACAATCAATGTCATCATTCAGGGCCACGATTAGCCACAATATACATTTTCGTTAAAGGTCACGATTAGCCACAATGTACATCATCGTTAAGGGCCATGATTAGCCACAATACATGTCATGTTGTAGGCTACTAACCTATCAGCATGAATACCAATCCCTACAGAGGTTTCGGGTATTTCAACCCTAAGGTAATCTCAGTACCCTTCCTATTTCCTCATATCCTGCATCTCAATATCACAATATTAATCTCAATGTCATTTTATCTCATTTACAATTCTCATAACCATTGCCACATTTTCACCATCTCAAACTTTCAAACAACACATAAGTACATTCTAATCAACTACAATACTTTAAGATTTATTATTTTTTTCTCTTTCTACTTCTCTTATTCAAAATTTTATTCATTTACCATCACTTGTCAATAAGAGTTCTAACAGTACAAATTTATCATATTATTCATGTATCCTCAAATCACAAATTGAATAACAAATAATTTAATTTCAAATCATTAAACACATTCTCAAGATCACAAAAGTAAACCTATTAGATAAATTAAATATCATGCAAAAGTATAAGTTTTAAAACCTTTGTATATTCATAGTGGAAAGGCCAAATAAAACTAGGTCAGAAATTTGAACAACAGTCGGTGGGTGCCTAACTATATTTTCTCATGTGCACCCAATAGAAAAGTGTCTCATGCACCCAAGACAGCAGGCGCCAAATAGAATAGTGTCTTGTGCGCCCAAGATTTGGATAGAATTTCATTTTTTTGATGCTCCGTTTTCTATTCTGTTGTGATTATTCACTTGGTACCTCAAATTTGCTCAGTTTGGAACAAAATTCTTGCAATCTTTAATTTTGAACATCATCACAAAACTTATAGGCATTAAATGGAATACACAATTTGGGTTTTTATCAATCATGAATCCAAATATTGATTAAATTTCATCTTTTTCATTACAGGCATATATATTCACATATATACGTATATAACTCCCATTATCTCCCACTAATTTCATCCAAAGCTTAAAATAATCATGTTAATATTATTTTGATCTTTTCTACACATCATATATGTGAGTAAGAGGCATAAAATCCCTACCTCAAGCGAAGAAATGGAGGAAACAGTGAGTTTAGCAACGATTGTAACTTCACTGCCAAGCTTGGAAAACTTCAAGTAGACCGTATCCCAAACTGTTAATCCTAACAACAAACTGATTGCACACACATGTTCAATATTGATTTGATTTCATTCTTACTGTAATACCCCGGACTTTGTATTAACATAAGTATAAGGTTTTTGATGTATTTTGGAAGTAATGTACGTTAATTTAGTGGAATGAATCATTTATGGTGCTTTAGAGTTGAGAACTTTGAAAGATATGGGTTAGGCCATCAAAAGTAGGCATTTTAGCCAAGTGCAAGAAAAAGAGGCACCTTGGGCGCACAAGGCATGGGTGCCCAAGGAACAGTAGATTTGACAGACATGAGTTGCTCTGCATTTTTCAGCCGACCCCTCTCCCCTATGAACCTATATCTAGCTAGGGGTGATGAGGGGGTTTGAGATTCACTGTTTGAGGGATTAATTTATTGATATATATATATATATATATATATATATTGGTGAGATGGTGCAAGAAAGATAGAGAGAAGTTGATTGGAGGGGAAGAAATCGGGTGAAGAAGCAAAGGAAGAAGAACAAAGAAGGAGAACAAGTAACTGGGTGGAGAAAATTGAAGGTAGGTCTTTCTAACCTTCATGGAAATCAAATTCTTCTTGCAAAAGTGAAATTGAAACCTCAAGGAACCTTTCTATGTAATTTATTTGTAGTTTGGATGAAGAAGAGAGAAGATTAAGTCCATCAAAGCTTGAGGGTTTGGAAGCTCAAAACACCTTCTTGTTGATCCATCTTCTTACATCTTGAGGTAGGGATTCAATGCCTCATTCTCACATATGTGATGTGTAATAAGGAGTAGATTACCATTAGAAAACCCTTTTTAAATGTTGGTTACATTCACGAAAGAAAATAGGAGTTATACACATGAATATATATATGTATAGGTTCAGAAAGTGAAAATGGTATTTTGATCCCTAACTTGACTTTTGGTTGATGAAAACTCAAATTTATGATTTTGTTTGGTACCTAAGAACCTTGTGTTGATGTTAGGAACATGAAACTTTAGGTATTTTTTACTTTAACTTGGTCAATTTGAGGTCCTAAGGATGAGAAACCACGAAACCAGAAAACAGGGTATGAAACCCGAAACTTGGCCCAAGCTGTGGGCGCACAATGGGGACATAGTTGGGCGCCTAACCCCTTGGGCACCCAACCCTTAGGCGCACAAGGTGTGGGCGCCCAAGCCCCTTGGGTACACGGTTGAGTTAGGGTGTGCCAGCATTATTCACAGCTAAGAAGAATGGGACTTTGAGAATGTGCATTGATTACAGGAAATTGAACAGGGTAACTATCAAGAATAGATACCCGTTTCCAAGAATTGACGATTTATTTGATCAACTGAAGGGATCATTGTTGTTTTCAAAGATTGATCTATGATTTGGGTACCACCAAGTGAGGATAAGAGAAGAAGACATTCCAAAGATGACGTTCAAGACTCGGTATGGTCGTTACGAGTTTCTGGTTATGCCTTTTGGTTTGACAAATACACTGGCAGTCTTTATGGACTTGATGAATTGATTTTTCAAAGATTATTTGGATAAGTTTGTGGTGGTATTCATAGATGATGTCTTGGTGTATTCTAAGTAAGAAGAAGAACATGAACAACATTTGAGACTTGTACTGCAAAGGTTAAAGGATCATCAGTTATATGCATTGTGAGTTTTGGCTTAGAAAGGTTAAATTTTTGGGACATATTGTCTCGGAGGAAGGAGTAGCAGTGGACCCATCCAAAATTGAAGCTATTTTGGAATGGGCTCAACCAAAGTTCGCATTTGAGATCCGCAGGTTCCTTGGGTTAGTAGGATACTACAGAAGGTTTGTCTCAGATTTCTCTAGATTAGCAACCCCGCTGACTAGATTAGCCCGAAAAGGAATCAAATTCGAATGGAGTGATGCATGTGAAAGATCATTTCAAGAGATAAAAAAGAGATTGACTACTGCACCAGTATTAGTCATCCCAGAGAAGGGAGTCGGTTACTTGGTATATTGTGATGCGTCACGAGAAGGACTAGGGTGTGTTCTTATGTAAAATGGACGAGTGGTAGCATATGGTTCAAGACAGTTGAAGAATCATGAAAAGAATTATCCAGTGCATGATTTGGAGCTAGCAGCAGTCATTTTTGTCTTAAAGAGTTGGAGGCATTATTTGTATGGTGAGAGATTTGAAGTATTCTCGGACCACAAAAGCTTGAAGTATATTTTTACTCAGAGAGACCTGAATTTGAGGCAGCAGTGATGGATGGAGTACATGGAGGATTATGACTTTGAATTGCATTACCATCCAGGTAAGGCTAATGTGGCTGCAGATGCATTAAGCAGAAAGAGCAGAAGTGCCATGGCTTGTGTAGCAGTTAAAGAATGGGAAATGATGGGGATATTGAATGAATTTGAATTAGAACTTGAAGAGGGAGAGGAACAAGGGATGATGCATATTGTTGTCACCCAGCCAGCCTTAATCAATAGGGTAATTGAGGCTCAAAAGTTAAATGAGGAAGTTAATGATGTTTGTATTAAAATAAGGGGGCGAGTGGATATTCCAGGCTAGGCAGTAGGTGATGATGGAGTGGTCAGATATCAAGGGAGAATCTTTATACCCTCCTCAGTTAGAAAGGAAGTTTTGAGGGAATTTTACCATTCCTGGCTAGCAGTGCATCTGGGGATACAAAAATGTATCATGACTTAAAAAGGCAGTTTTATTGGGTAGGAATGAAGAAAGATGTGACGGAGTTTATTAGAAAGTGTCTAACTTGTCAGCAGGTGAAGGCGGAGCATCAGAGACCAGTTGGATTGTTACAACCATTGCCAATATCTAAGTGGAAATAGGAAAACGTGACCATAGATTTTGTGTCAGGATTGCCAAAGACAAAAAGAGGTTGTGATGCCATATGGGTGATTATTGATCAACTGACCAAGTCGGCTCACTTCTTGTCAATGCGAATGATGGATTCCATGGACTCTTTGGCTCGATTGTACATCCGAGAAATTGTGAGGCTATATGGGACGCTAATGTCTATTGTCTCAGACCGAGACTCTCGTTTCATTTCTCGATTCTAGCAGAGTTTTCAAGCAGTTATGGGGGCAGAGTTATGTTTTAGTATGGCTTATCATCCCTAAACTGATGGACAGTCAAAACGAACAATTTAGATTTTAGAAGATATGTTTTGAGCTTGTGTGTTGGACTGTAAAGGAAATTAGGAAGATCATTTGCCATTGGTGGAGTTTGCTTATAACAACAGTTACCAAGCTAGTATTGGAATGGCACCATTTGAGGCATTATATGGAAGACCATGTAGATCCCCAGTGTGTTGGACACAAGTTGGAGAAGTAGCCATGATTGGGCCAAAGTTAGTTTATGAAACTAATGAAAAGATCAAGGTAATTAGGCAAAGATTGGAGACAGCACGCAGTCGCCAGAAGAGTTATACAGATCAAAGGAGGAGGCCTTTAGAGTTTCAAGTGGGGGATCATGTTTTTCTGAAAGTGTCACCGCAGAAGGGACAGTGGATTTAGTAGGTGAGGGAAGTTATCTCCCAGATACATTGGCCTGTTTGAAATACAAGCAAGAGTTGGAGAGGTTGCTTACTAGTTGGCATTGCACCCCATATGTCTGGAGTGCACGAAGTTTTTCATGTCTCTTTGTTGCGTAAGTACATTCCAGACTTTACACATGTGCTAAATTGGACTGAATTGGAAATAAATTCGGATGTGAAGTATGAAGTTCAGCCGGTTCAGATTTTGGATGCTCGAGACCAAGTTCTTCGAGGTAAAACCATTCCCTTGGTTCGAGTGTTATGGAAACATCATGGAGTGGAAGAATCAACTTGGGAATGTGAGATCGTAATGCAAGAATGATACCCACATTTGTTCACTTGAGGTTATGACTCTTAAGGTTATGTTATGTACTAAATTTCCAAGACGAAATTTTTTGAAAGGGGGAGAATGTAATACCCCGGACTTTATATTAACATAAGTATAAGGTTTCTGATGTATTTTGGAAGTAATGTACATTAATTTAGTGGAATGAATCATTTATGGTGCTTTAGAGTTGAGAACTTTGAAAGAGATGGGTTAGGCCATCAAAAGTAGGCATTTTAGCCAAGTGTAAGAAAAAGAGGCACCTTGGGTGCACAAGGCATGGGCGCCAAAGGTCTGGGGCGCACAAGTCATGGGCACCCAAGGTCATGGGAGCCCACTTGAGAAGGTATGGGCGCCCAAGGAACAGTGGATTTGATAGACATGAGTTGCTCTACATTTTTCAGTCGACCTCTCTCCCCTATGAACCTATATCTAGCTAGGGGTGAGGAGGGGGTCTGAGATCCACTGTTTGGGGGATTAATTTATTGATATATATATATTGGTGAGATGATGCAAGAAAGAGAGAGAGAAATGGATTGGAGGAGAAGAAACCAAGTGAAGAAGCAAAGGAAGAACAAAGAAAGAGAACAAGGAACTGGCTAGAGAAAATTGAAGGTAGGTCTTTCTAACCTTCATGGAAATCAAATTCCTCTTGCACAAGTGAAATTGAAACCTCAAGGAACCTTTCTATGTAATTTATTTGTAGTTTGGATGAAGGAGAAAGGATATTAAGTCCATCAAAGCTTGAGGGTTTGAAAGCTCAAAACACCTTCTTGTTGATCCATCTTCTTACATCTTGAGGTAGGGATTGAATGCCTCATTCTCACCTATGTGATGTGCAACAAGGAGTAGATTACCATTAGAAAACCATTTTTAAATGTTGGTTACATTCATGGAAGAAAATAGGAGTTATAAACATGTATATATATATATATATGTATAGGTTGAGAGAGTGAAAATGGTATTTTGATCCCTAACTTGACTTTTGTTTGATGAAACTCAAATTTATGATTTTGTTTGGTACCTAAGAACCTTGTGTTGATGTTAGGAACATGAAACTTTAGGTATTTTTACTTTAACTTGGTCAATTTGAGGTCCTAAGGGCGAGAAATCATGAAACCCAAAAACAGGGTATGAAACCCAAAACTTGGCCCAAGCTGTGGGCGCACGAGGGGGACACAGTCGAGCGCCCAAGCCCCTTGGGCGCACAGCTGAGTGTCAGCTTGGGCTCCTACCGAGCCTAGGTCACTTTTCCTAACTTTGCTTAGTTTGACCTCCTACCTTAGACTTATGAAAGAGTTGGTAACTTGTTTTTACATGAGACTTTTACTTGATTAATTGCATGGATTTTAAAAGGGAAATGAGCTTTAAAAGGTGATTAAGGATTGGTTATCTTAAGCTAATGGGATTTAACTTCTAAGGGTAAGTGAATGTCACCTTGAATTGTATGAATTGGAATATTACTTTAAGGTAAGAGTCTTAATTGAATAGAATTGTGAATATGCCTTGATGTAAAATAAATGTTGAAGTTTATGAACTTTTGATTGATTAAGTGAAATATGACTTGACAAAGGGACTCATGTTCTTAATGTCGGTAAATGGGAGATGCTTAATATGGTTTGATCTATGCGATATGTAATGAGCCATGAGAAGAACTGTAACATTGACATGTGTGTTGAATAGTAGATGATGATGAATGTGAACCTATGAAAGATGAGATGGTATGTGATAAATGGGTGTTTGTGTGCTAGGGGCCCTGGTGGGGTGCGGAAATAGAAAGGGTTTAGAGAGTGCCCTCGGGTTGAGAGTTTCGAAACCTACACAGGGTTTGGTGTCAATGCCAGTGGGTTAGTAGCCCACAACATTGTGTGTGTTTTGGCTCCTCGTGGCCCTGGACAGCGATTCTAAATAACGACATCGGTTTATCATTTCCGTTGGGTATTGGCCCATAAAAGATGATAACGTGTATGCACCCATCCCCCGATGACCTGTGTGGTTATGGTTGTGCAATGTAATGATGAATGGATGATGATGTGAATATGGTTATTTGATTGAATATTACTCAAGTGATAAAATGGTGTTGAAATATGAATGAAATTGAAGTTTGAATTGGAAAACATAAACATTAACCGAAACTGAAATCTTAAACTTTGACATTGTTGAATGAATACATGTTTCCACTTATTTTGGCTATTGGTTATTTTAATGAAATGTTATAACTCTAGAAAATGTTAAAGTGGCTAACCTTACTTGAACTGCATTGCATGATTAGATTGCATACCATATATGTTTGCTTGAGACATCATGGGCACAAGTGGACCCGTGCTCACATCCCTATAGATTTTGATGTAGGAACAGGCTACAACAATCAGGTGGGCTAATGGGATTGGACTAGAAGTGCATTGTATGAACCCTCCTAAAACTCAGCAAGGCTTTTGGTCTCTTAATGCAAGTTTTAAATTGAACCTGAAATGTTGTACATTTCTAGACTTATTCGATTTAGTTGTAATGGCCTTAAAGCCTAGATTAGGTATTAACGGTATATGCAGTATGTGACCTGGCAATAGTCAAGGTTAACTTATGTTATCTTATCATATGTCTCGGGCTCACTAGTTTACATTGCGTTGCTCTGATCATGGGTGGTTATGCTAGTGCATGTTGTGTGTGTTTATCACTCAACCCTCGAGTCATAAGATCCGGGGCGTGACACTTACAAAATTAATTTGAGTTTGGTTGAGGTTTGATTAACTTGCCAAACCTTAGTCTCTTTCGGCTTTCTTCCTGGTTCTTTCTTCTTCTCTTCGGCCAAATTATCTCTCTCTCCTCCATTACATATACATATACACACATATGGTTAGAGAACAAACCAGTGACAATGGTCTATCTCCCTCTCTTACACTCTACCATAGTAGCTTAAAAAGGTTAAAATGGAAATGACCAAGTGTAAATCAAATTGATAGAGGCAAAATCTGACTAAGCAAAATCTCAAGTGCCTAACCCTTCTTAGGTGTACACTCGCCATCGCGTGTGCCCACGAAAACTTCCTCCCGTGTGCCTATCATTGCATACGCCCATGGAAACTTTCTCTTGTACACTCAGGAGCTCCTTTCCTTGGCCAATTGTGTGATCCTAACATTCTAAGGCCCAACATGTTTTATAAACACAACAAGCTTAAAATTTTCAAACTCACCCTATAATTTTATTTATCTTCCATTCCATCATATCTATTTTCAAAATTACTTAATCATAAAAAAAAGAAATTCTCGAGTTATCACAATCTCGTCTCTTTATAAAAATTTTGTTCTTGAAATTTATTGCATAATCTATGAAAATAATTGTAGAAATCGTTCCTGCATCTCGAACTCACGCTTCCAAGTAGATTCTTTAACACTATGATGCTTCCACAATACTTGAACTAAGGGAATCATCTTAGCTCGAAGTATTTGTTCTCGGGATTCCATAATCTGAACTAGCCTTACTTCATATATCACATCTAAATCAACCTCTAATTTAGTCCAATCAAGCATGTGACCAAGTTCTGGAATATACTTACATAGCATCATGACATGAAATGCCTTATGCACTCCAGACAACTATGGTGGTAACGCCAATCGGTAAGTGACTTATCTGGCTTTTGCCAAAATTTTGAATGGACTGATATACTTGGGAGATAACTTTCCTCGTCTACCAAATCTAAACTATCCCTTCCACGGTGACACTTTTAGGAATACATGATCTCCCACTTGAAATTCTAAAGGTCTACGCCTTTGATCCGCACAACTTTTTTGGCGACTACGTGCTATTTCCAACCTCTATCTAATAACCTTGATCTTTTTATTGGTTTCTCGAACTAATTCAAGTCCAATTACTACTATTTTTTCGACTTAAGTCTAACAAATTGGTGATCTACACAAACTAAAACCAAAATAGAAAACAAACCAGCAACAAAACATGCAGTATGTGACAGCTACAACAAAACATGTAGTATGTGACACACAACCCAAATTCTCTAAAGCAAATAGAAAACATGCAACATAATTCACATAATCATATAAGCAAAACAACAACCAAAGTGGCTAAACCAATGAAGAGGCAATATATAACCACATCATCAATATAAAATGCAGCAGAATTCACAGCAAAGATCATTAAAATGGAGTAGCATAGCACCACAGCAAATCAAAATTCCAACATAGATACAAACTGAAATCTCAACACAAATGCAAATCAAAACAGAGTTATGCACATTATTCTCCAAAAAAGTAGAGAACTAGCATTATTAATTCAAGCAAAACATCAGTCACGAACTAGTTGTGAGAAAGTATTAAATTTATAAAATACGAGCAAGGTCCCATAATTGGAAAGTGTAGCAAAACCTATTGGCGTTAACTACCATACCTAACACTTAAAATTTAAGTGTATAAGATAAAACTATAAGCCAATAAAATTCTTGATGCAATGTACTAGCCACATATTTATAGAGAATCGAAGAGGCAAACTCATTGTCATGAATGATAAAAACATTTTAAGCTAATATTAAAATATTTATTAAGTTCCAATGAATCATTGCCTACCAAGAATTAGGTGAAGAGTTCCTTCCACCAAAACCATCGCCCCTCTATCAAAAGAGACCATTCAAACATGAGTGTTTCTCCATCAGAAGGTAGGGTAAGTAAAATTGTAAAAGACCTTCCAAAAATATATTTTCACAAACACAGATAAAAGATAGCATATTCAGAAACACATATAAAACTCAAATCCTAAATCTAGTTCTAATGTCTTTGTTTCTTCAATCAAATCACTAAAAAAAATAAATGCAATGGCCATCAAATATAATAGTGAAACTTGCCAGAGCCTTTATCATCACAAATTAGCAATTGTATAATCCATACTTGAGTTAAGTGAACCACAATCATTCAAATGATTAGAGACATCAGTAGAATTTAGAGCGGTAGTCTTTCTTATATTCTTCTCTTGGTTGAAGTTTAAAATTTATAAAACTAGATTCCATTTTTTCCCCAATTTTTGAAACTCTACAAGTATGCACATAATATGTTGCACTCTATTTTAACACTCTATATCTAGCTTCTTTATATTCTTTTTATTTTTTCTGTTAAAATATATATGATAAGCGAAAAAAATTTTATCAGCTTGAATGTGTGGATTCACCAGCCTCCAAAAAACTCTACATTAGGGCTCTTAGAATGATGAAGTTTACACACAAATGAATGCAATTTATCCTCCAAAAACTCCTAGAAAGATAAAATCAGCTACTCATTCTAGATGAGTGTTCATCTCTAGCATTATTCTCTTCAAAAATGATTACAAAAGAATCTTTGTGGTATGGTTCCCTAGACATTTTGTAAGTTTTGATTTTTCGGCATTTTCATGCACCAAAAATAATAGACTTATACACACCAAAATTGCTCGACTACATAATGGATCATTAGCATCATTCTCCTTAAAAAGGTTGAACTTTCTATTCTTTCACTGGCCCTTGTGTTTTGTCGAGTATAGTCATATGGTGGAACTACTAACTCCAACTACACCCAAATGATTCCTAAGTTAAGCATTATTTTAAAGATAGGAAATTATATGATATGAGAGGCATGTCCGCACCTGATGACACTTTGGCCTCATAGTTCATTGTTTCTTCATTCAATACAACTAAGCCTCCTTTCACAATTAAAAATCTTTTTAGCTCGTGGAAGATGCTAAAAGAAGCTTAATGTATTTGAGAAGGCAATACAACATCTACTATAATATAAATATATTTGCCTATTCACGTAGCAATTGCTTGCAAACATCATATGAATTAAATTACACAAATAGCATATTGATTCACCATCTTAGTTATTTCTAACTAAGAAAATGGCTTTTAAAGTTTCTAAAAAAAAAAATAAAAACCTATTGAAATGAGAGCAACACCAAAATGGATTTTCAATTTATTTATTCTCCGCTCAAATGCATCAAAATCTACAACAAAAAAAAGGAAAAGAAAAAATCACAGTGTTCACGATAGAGTATTTTAGCCCCCCTCTTTTTTTAGGTAGTAAATCAAAATCAATGAGAATCAATCCAAATATAAAATCGAAGCAATCAAATGGGGAGTGTTCAGGTGACTTAAAACTTTACTTATGCACGAATCTAAAACTCTGCACGTACACTCTTGATCAAACCTCCCTCACAGACCATCGAGTTTCACACATATCAAACACAAGTAGCTTATTTCAATAGCAATGGAAACAAAATCAAAATAATGAAAATCGCAACAAAACAAGCCTGAAGCTGTTGAACAAACTTGAAATCACAGCAAGTATGCTTGAGCGCTTGTATGAAAAAGGTTAAAGTGTTAGAAATAGAGAGTCATGTCCTTTCCACAACCACAGATCTAGTTTCAAAATGAAACCTAAGGGAGATATGACATCATTTATCTCTTGCTTCTATTAGTGATCATGAATTTAATCCCATTAAACTGCATTTTGGTCACCAAATCGTCTTCCCATTCTACCATTTTTTTCAGCGTTTCATTAATTTGGGCTAATGTAATCAGCGACCAACTCATTGTTGAAGAGGACAGTAGCTGCAACCAAGCCCTACTCTAGTCGCTAGTTTGGTCAACTTATTTTATCATTTTTTATAATGGCTTCATCATCAACCCATCAAATTGGAGTTTATAACTTGACAGCACCATTAGTACGATCGAGAAAGATAGATTGGTAGATAATTCACCCATTTGAAACTCAAATGGTATATCTTTTTTCAACGAAAGTACCTTCTCAAAATGCTTCTTAATGGATTTTCACACACTTATGTGTTAGTTGCTTATTCCTCATTTCATGATATATATGTATAGTAAAAATGATTTCTAAGTAGAAATATTATGTAAGTTTTCTCTTTTAGTGTAAAATATTTGATGATATTATTTTAGTTAGAGTGTTGCATTCTTATATCCTACCTAGTTTGTGATTTAGTCAGCGACGAAAGCTATTATTAGTCAACAGTTTTATATGCTATATGTTTTTCTTCTCCATGCCCTAAGAGTATTTTGGTTTTTTCATCTTTTTTTTTCTTGAATTTTGAACAATTGCACTTCTTATACACATGTAGCTCATATGCTTACATTCCATCCAAAATTTCACTTTACGTGCAAATACAGGGACATTTTTTCATAATAATGAAGTATAGGGGGTGTAAATGAATTTGATCCTGAGTACAGGGAATATAAAGGCAATTACCTCTATATAGATATACCGAGAGATGTGTATGGTAATATAATAAATCCTAAAGCTATAATTTAAGATATTGAATATATATAATAAATACGAAAATTTGAATTCAAACAAAGGCTAGTCAACTCCTACAATCAAGGAGAATTAATTAAGCATGTATTTATTCCTTCATTTGATTTGCATGAATAGTGCAAGCATTCACTTCGTGTCTTGCTTGCGTAAATAATGGTAGGTCTGATACCAGACTCAACGTTTCCAAAATTAGTAGTATAAGATAGTACTACTTTTGAACTAGTTCAAGCACTGGGGCTTTGTCATATTGGGAAGTCTATTAGGGTACCTGACAAATACATTCTTGGAAAAATCTTATGAAAAGACCCTAGAAGAACAAGATCACATAAACTAAAATAACACATAGAAGATGTAGAAGCGAGTCATTGGCAAATTGCTATGAAAGCTGAGGTGGAGTCTATATATTCCAATTAGGTCTAGGAGCAAGTAAATCCACCTATGAATGTTAAACTCATTAGTTGTAGGTGGGTCTACAAGTGCAATGGGTGTTCAAAAGGTAGAGTTGAGACTTATAAAGCAAGGCTAGTTATGAAATGTTATAATCAGAATGAAGGGATCGATTATGAGAAAACCTTTTTACCTATAGCCATGCTTAAGTCTATCACAATCCAACTCTTTATTGTTCCAATCTCAATTATATGATATGACAGATGAATGTCAAGACTTTATTTCTCAACAACAATCTTGAGGAAAGCATCTTTATGGTAAGCTTCTTGCAGTTGGAACTTTAGATTTTGATGAAGCTATTAAGTCCTACAATTTTGATCAAGATCTTGATGAGCCATGTGCCTACATGAAATGCCATGGAAGCGTAGTGATTTTTCTGGTAATATATGTTGATGATATCCTACTTATTAGAAATAATGTAGGAGGATTATTAGTAGTTAAAGCATGGCTATTACACCTCTTTGATATGAAGGACTTGGGAGAAGTCAATTACATCCTTGTGGTCAACCTTTTGTGAGAATGCAAAAATAAGATGTTAGGTTTATCTCATGATGGTATATAAATAAGGTGCTTATCAAGTTTTCAATACATAATTCCAGGAAAGGGTTTTTACTTTTCAGGCATGGAATTGCTCTATCAAAAGATCAATGTCCTAAAACATATGATGAGGAAGAGCACATGATGACAATACTATATACTTTTGCTGTAGGAATTTTTATGCATGTAATGCTATCCACTAGACTAGATATTTGTTTCCTAGCTGACATAGTCAGTAGATATCAATCTAATCTAGAACAAAAGTATTGAATTGCTGTAAAGCATATCCTTAAGTACCTGTGAAGGATTAAGGATTATGTGCTTATGTATGGAAGATGTGATAAGCTAGCATCACTACATTACATAGATTTAGACTTTCAGTTGGATTGAGATTCTAAAGAGTTAACATTTGGTATGTTCTTACATTGCATAATAAAGCCATAAGTTAGAAGAGTGGGAAATAATCTTGTATTGCTAACTATACTATGGAGGCTGAGTACATAGTTGCTTTGGAACCATCTAAGAAGGCCATTTGGCGCTAAACATTTCTTTTGGAACTTGGATGGTACTTCTAGCAAAGAGTCCTATTATCCTTTACTGTGACAATAGTATTGCTATAGCTGAGTCTACAGATCCAAGATACCACATGAAGAGAAAGCACGTTGGGTGTAAATACCATCTCATTCGGGAAATAACTTAGAGATGAGGCATCGTCGTCACCAAGATTGCATCAGCAGAGAACCTAGCATATCCTTTCATGAAGACACTAACCATTAAGGTTTTTGAGTCCCATTGAGGGTAAAGGCAAGTGAGAGATTGTTGGATTATATATACCCTGGAAGTCATGTCATTTATGTATTTGATAAATTGAGATACATACATTTTTACTGTTATAGTAATTATATGGATGCATGAAATGTGTCAGGACCAGGGAACACACTTAAGGCGAATCTTGTGTATGAGTGTGATTTATACATAAATAGATATGATCTCACCAGTTACTTGTCATTTTACTTTTAGTTCAAATACACAATGAGTTTGGTCAACTAACTCAAATGGCTATAATACATAAACATTTATTTATAGGATGGTGTATCCTGACCATCGACTCAAGGTTAGCGTGTTGGTGTGCTTGAACTACACTAAACTGGATTATGAGTAAAAATATATTATCTTAGTTGTTAGTGACACGCACAACTATTAGTTGTATAGTGAGTGTTAACTTTGAAAGCTTGGAAAACTTAAGTTTTTAATAGTTTATGCTGTGATTTATTAGTGAGTGAGACTTTTCTACAGTCAATATTTTGATATGTTAGGTATGCATCATAGGGATTTAGAAACTTACAATCTCAAGATGGTTCAAGTAAAATATTCCCTTGATTCAATTTTATGTTATGATCATTAGAAGCAAACCATATTTTTTCTTTATATATATTTTAATTATTGTCAAAGTATATATTATATATTTTTAACAAAAAAATTTATGAAATGAATAAGTAATGGTCAAGGATTATCATATTGATTTATCAAGGTTAAAGATGTAAATAAAATTGAGTTGATAGTTTACTAACTCAATGTTTATTTACAAATACTAGTTTGTGGGGATTCATCTTTATGGAAATTAATAGGATAGGGGATTTGTCGTAATTTTCCCAACTAAGAGTTCAGCTATCATTATTTAGTAAAGTTCATGGTGGTTTCAAATATTACTCTATTGATTAGGGGCTAATGTGAAAATAGAAAAATTTTCTTGGCTGTGAAAATAGAATACCTAGATATCCCTTTCTTGCACTAAAAGGAGTCTTATGCTTATATAAAGATATCACTAGAGGGAATTGGCTGTGTTAAGTCTATTTCTCCCATACTACTCATCTAGAGAGAGAAAAAAGAAAGAAGATTATTTGTTAGTTCCACCATTCATCCCTTCAATCCTAGTGTGATCAAGAATTAAGATTTCTAGGTCTTTAAAACTTGTTTGAAATCAAGTATCTAATTTATCTCATTGTTCAAGGTGTACATCCAAGCCTTGCAAAGGTGAATATGTTATTCTTGTTCTCTGAGTCATTAACAGATCACAAGATGAAAATATTTGAAATCATTTTTTCATTGTGGTTTTTATTCTGACTTTCACAAACAACCTCAAGTGGCCATTATAGTTGACATGTAACTTTTATAAGGCACTAGCAACTTGTAGTAATAAACTGTATAGGATTTTGAATCCTACTACATCATTTACGAATTTTATTAGTTTAAAGTTAAACTAGTTTCTTTCAAGTCATATGTAAAGTGATCATTTTGAACAAATGACATCGAATGGATGTAAAACATGACATGTAACTTCACCTAAGCACAACTAACTTAAGGAATGAATGGCACTTGAAATTGAGTCATGGTCAATTTCTAGCAGGCATTAATTTTAACTTTAAAGTTATGTTTTTCAAGTTTCCACAAATATCTCAAATTGAGCAAATGGTCTAGGATGATCGTTAAATTTGATACATAACTTCTACTAGGAACTAGCGGCTTGTGGAAATGAGTATCATAGGATTCTAAGTGTTTGTGAGCCCATTATGTTACAAAAATCAATCTTTTTTATTTAATTTTTATTATCAATTATATATATTTACACAAGATTTTAATCCTACCATGCTATTTAAGAATTTTTTTAGTTTTAAGTTCAAAGAAACATTTTTCAAGACTCTTGTCAAGTGCTCATTTCGAGCAAACACTCTCAAATAATCATAAAATTTGACAACTTTCTTTCATTGCACACCAATGACTTGTAAAAATTAATAACACAAGAATTGGAGTTATGTTAAGTCTATAATGCTCACGTCTAGTTTTAATCTTGAGGTCATATTTTTTCAATTTTAATGTGAATCACTCAAATCAAGCAGAAGGTCTTAAATGGCCTTGAAAATTGAAACAACACTTCTACTAAGTACTAATGACTTTTATAGAAATGAACATCACTAGATTTTAATGTTTCAGTAAGCCTGTTATGTTTAAATTTAAATTTAACAAAAATTGGTGCTCTTTTATTTAATTATTTTCATTAATTATATATGTTTATTCATTATTATAATTAACTATGATACATTTTACTTTGCCAAAAAAAAAAAAAAAGAAAAGAAAAGAAAGAAAGAAACAATGATATATTCAAGGCTAATATTTGTTATGCGTTCATTTTCTTAGTTTTATGAGTTATGAACTCTGGTTTATTAAGCAAAATCGAACAAATTTTATTGCAAAATGGAGAACTAGAAAATTACAAGACAAACTCTCTAATTCTATCTTCCTCTTTGCCATCTATTTTTCCTATCACACCCACACTGCAAGCTCTCTTTCATGATCTCAATGTATATGTAAAAATGTTGGTTGAAGAAGACAAGCACCATCCAATGCAATTAATGCCATTTTCGGTTAAGGATGGATAACATCAATGTTGGTGCTACAAATTCGGCGTTGATGCTGACTTGGTTCATTTGCCCACCCTTTCATTTTTGATTATTCCATCCACTTGGGTGGGTTGCTCAATAATGACCCTTTTCACCTAACATGGATGAATTCAAGCAATCTTACCTTATTCTCAGGCAAGTGTACCACTTTCTGGTGTTATGAACAATATCATTATCTTTTGCCTTTGTCACCAGGTAATTGCATTCTACATCAAATGCCGTAGCCCCTACCGGGCTACTTCTAATATTTGTATTTCCAACTAAAAAGCTCTTACAACCCCAATCTAGGATGCTTTGTTCCCTACCTCCAACCCAGAATGCCTCATACTCTCTCTTTAGGTGTGTTGTGTGGCCCATCTCTCCAATTCTTATGCACATTTCATAGAGATTCTCAATATGGATTCATTTGACAGTAAAAGAAACTATCCGGCTTCATCGAAGCCAAAGCACTAGCAATCCCATCTCTTTCTTCTAAGCTTTGATGTGAACACATCTAGCAATCATTGCATATCATCGTCTCTGGCCAGATTACCGCACACCATTTGACTTCATTCTGATGCTCTTGTATCACTGACTTAGGCCCTTTAGGTATAATTTCACACTTATTTTCGTGTACATCCGCATGATATTGTATCATCTGTTCACTTCACCTTACTATACTATTGGACCTGTGTTTGATAGCAATTTCAAACTGTCAACACACCCCTCCAGCTAGTACAATACCAACCTGTTCCTATAGCACACAAATGTCAACCTTGGAGTCTAGCACTGCTGTTTCCCTAAGTTAGATTTATTTTTCTTTTTCATTTCCTTTCACTGCTTTGTACTTTGAGCAGTCTCGTTTCATGTGCCATTCCTTATTGCAATAATAATAAGTAAATTTATGCCTTTTCACTAGCCTAAACTTTGACCTTTCCCTATTAATTCTTCTATCACCTCTTTTTCTTCTCCCTTTTGTAATGAGGGCCTATTCTTCATTGTCACTAGTGCCATTTTCTTTTCTACATGCTTCTTCACTAACAACACATCTTTGGCCATTAATATGGTCACTATTCCATTTGATGCTGAGCTGGTGAGAGAGATCACCAATGTCTCCCAGCTATTTAGCAAATAACTAAGGAGAAATAAGGCCTAAGTCTTGTCATCATAATTGAGACCAACACTAGACAATTGATTGAGATAATTTTGGAATGCACTTGTGTGTTCAGTTATCAAAATTTTGGACTTAAGTTTTCAAATACACCAACCTTCTCATTATGAGTGCCTTATTTCGAGATGTCTTTGACTGGTATATTTCCTCTAACTTCACCCAAAGTGCATATTCATTTGTCTCATGGGCTACTAATGGAAAACCTCAGGTTTAATGCATTGTCTGATTATTCCTATTGTTTTCTTATTCTTTTTTTTTTTTTCCAATCCTCCTAGTTTATGTCTGTTGTTCTTACATTTATATTCTAAAGTATCATACAAATCTTTACAGAAGAAGATATCGTCCATCTGAGGTTTTCACATGGCATAGTTTTTACCTGTAAGCATAATCATTACACTTGTCATGGTGACCTCCATTTTACTTGTCACATCTAGAAGCAAAATTATCCAAAATTGACTTCACAGATAGATCTGAAACATTAAAAAACCTTGAGAATGATCTTTGTAAAAATCCAAAATCTTACTCAAAGCCCGGTCAACATGATCAAACTCAAACAACTCTTTGCCATATGCCAAATTCTTACTAGTTTATGTGTCGCAATGGATGACATGGTACCTCTTAGCTGACCTGGCAACCTTTTTGCTGGTGTGGCATCCTTTTCCATATATCAATTACTGGTGTAGTATCTTTTTCCACGTGTCAACTACTTACTCGGCCACGTGTGCTAGCGTTGCTGACATGTGTCTTGTTTAGTGAGCTTACCTAAAAAATAATAAAGGAACACAAATTAGGCTATTCCCAAGATTAGAACCTAGTATCTCAAGGATGGTTGATCAGTAGTAATGCCCTTTTGCCTAGGCATTCCTTATAAAAAAGTTGCAGAACTTATTATATATTAAAATAATGTAAACTGATTCCCACCAAGCTTTTTCTCCAACAATGTTGCTTGTACATGATTTTTTCTACCTAAGTTTAGCATAGCTCACGGAAAGCATGAGGTCTTCTTTGTTGCTCCAGGTTTTGGCATTCAACTCGTCTCGTTGTTAAATGCTCTCCGATGTGATCAAAGTTGAGGTATAATCAAATTTGTTCCCACGTAGGGATTTGATTATTCTGCAATGATACTTCAATGGCCTCCAATTGCCTCCTTCAAGATCATTCCTTACTTTGACACCAGTTATTAAGCAAAATCGAATAAAGTTTATTATAAAATGGAGAACCAAAATTACAAGACAAACTCTTTGGCTATTTCTCCCTCTATGCCTTCTATTTTTCTTGTCACACCCACACACCAAGCTTGATCTCCTAAGCTTAAAACTCTAAGCTTTCGAAGATTTTGACTCGACTGCTCGATCTCAACCTTCAGCCTTCTGCTATATTCCCTATAAATACTTTCTTTCTCTTTTAGGAGATGATTGAATCTCTAGCAATCTCTAGGGTTTCTTATTTTTCTTCTCAGAAAATGTTAACCCTAGCTGCCAACAGAGAGAGTTCCCTATAAATACTTTTTTTCTCTTTCACGAGATGATCAGATCTCTAGCTATCTCTAGGGTTTCTTAGTTTTCTTCTCAGAAAATGTTAACCCTAGCTGCCAATAGAGAGAGTATTTATAGGGTTACAGTAAGGACCAAAAGGCAAATATGAAAAAGACTTTCTATGTAATTAAATCACCTAATCTTACCCAAATTACAATTTAATTACATAAATTATAATTCATTCCACGAAAGAATTATAATTGCACCTCTAATCATATTTAAAATTATATTTTCAAGCCTTAATATTAAATACCTATTATCTCCTTATGTTAAGATTACAAATATCCACCAATTAAATTTAATACTAACAGTTTATTTTCCTTGAAACCTTTCCACTTAACTTATTTGACGTATCGGATTTAAAATCTACTTACAAGATTCGATACAGTCAATACTTATAAGCTTCCTCAATGGGATATCATTAATCCAATTTATCAGCACGTGGATTCCTTTAACTAGTAATGTTTACCATACATACAATGTCATTGCCCAACCCACTAAGTTTACTGACTTGTATATAAAATCTCATTTTTTGTGTAATTAAAGTAACAATCATCATATACACGTGTCCAAAAAATAAAATCTAGATTAATAGTATAAGTAATTATAATAAGCACGAGGTATAAATTATTTCATAAAATCGATATAAAATAATTATCTCAACTGGGTCCAGTTCAATATACACAAAGTATACTAGCACAAATAGTTGGAATTAAACCATTCCCCCTAGTCAAGATAGACCTACTAAAAATCCGTGCTGGAGTTCTATTGATGGTATGTTTAGTTCCATCTAAAACTATGAACAATAAACTTGTATTCTAAAAGGATCCGATGATCTAGTCTTCTGTGTGTAAACCATACTCTACACATTTAATCTAGTCTTCTATGTGTAAGTCATACTCTACACACTAAATTAAATACTCTTTGTGAATACTAAACACATACACAAATATATTAAACTTCATTCATTGCTAAAAAAAAATCTCATTAAAATGAAACAGAACAAAAACAATAGCATAAAGCATGTCTTTTAGTCTATATCTTTATCAAAAATGACGTAAGGCTACTAGAGGATCCAAATCTGAAAGAACCATCCATATCAAGTCAAATAGCTAAAATGTCAAAGTCTGTTATAATTGCCATCAACCCGATCATATCCTATCCCACTGTCTTTAAACATGCATTTCTTGTGGACTACTAAGGCACTATATTTGATTCTGCCTATATAAGTAGGAAAGGAATAAGTTATCAAATGTCTAACTAAAAGTGAAATTTTGCTTCATATCGCTCTCTCTGAAAGTAAAGTTTATTACTTAAGTTGAAAATATAGTTTTAATGAGCCCTTGAGACAGATTTTGTTTGTACAAAAGTCTGAGCCCCTATAGCATAACTTCAATTTCTCACATCTTTTATATATAACCTAGTGTATAAATAAAAGTCTTGCTCTCCTCAGTAAGATTTGTTGAGATTAAATATATTTATTGAATATTATTAGCGTTTAATTGTCGAAGATGAAAATTCTTAAAGTAGGGGAAATTGTGATTACTTGGGTTTTTGGGATTTTTTGGAAATAAAATTTATTTATACACTAGGTTATATATACAAGATGTGAGAAACTGAAGTCATACTATAGGGGCTCAGACTTCTATACAAACAAAATTTGTCATAAGGTATCGTTAAAACTATAGTTTGAGCTTGAGTAATAAACTTTCCTTTTGAAAAGAACAATATGAAGTAAAATTTCACTGTCAGTTAGACACTTGATAACTTATTACTTTCCTACTTATATGGGCAAAATTAGATATGGTGCCCTAGTCGTCCACAAGAAAAGTGTGTCTGAAGACATTGGGATAAGATATGACTGGGTTGATGACAATTATAATAGACTTTTACTTTTTTTGCTACTTGGCTTAACATGGATGGTTCTTTCAGATTTGGATCCTTAGGTAGCCTTACATCATATTCCCCTTGGGTTGTTTTAGTAACGGAAGATATTTGCACAAGTTGCACTACAACTATAGATTGGAGTATACGAATCTGTGGATGGCTAGTTTCTCCCGGATAATCAATTCCCAAAGGGGGTTCAAAAGGCCCCTCAAGAACTACATTGACAAACACATCATTGTTGGGTAACACATTCTCAAACTGAGGATCTGTGCTTGTAATAGTGAACCTATGTCCTTTTGTGTTGCTTAGGGTGTGTGGATTTGACATCCTTTAAGAAAAAAGAAAAAAAAAAACCTTAGAATTATTAGCATTTATATCATAAGACGAGAACTAGAATCTCAAGGACCCTTTAAAATTCTCACTACTAACATGGGGTATATAAAGATAATGTTAATTGAGCCTCCAGTTGATCATCGTGTCAACATATTTAAATCATAACGTAGTCACATAATCACATAACCACATGACGTGCAACACAAAAATTCCCACTGTCTTTTTAGGTATTCTAAACCTAGGCTCTGATACAAACCTGTCACACCCCAAGTTTTGGGGGATAGAAATGGAAAAGAAGCACTAGGTTGTCAGAAGTTTCGGTACACTGGAAAAATTCAAATCATAGCATTCTCCCTCTGATTTATTGGCATTGCATGAATTTGTAAATATATAATATACATATATATGCACCTCTATATATATATAATCGAAGAGAGAGAGACTTTGGGAGGAAGAACTACATCAAGCTATACCCATGACTCACCAAGCCTAAGCACCTTAGGATTGTAACGTTTGAGGATCTAAACGAGCTGGCTAGCCTTTTGGTTTCCATTAGAAATTCTTTTCCTTAAATTATCCAAGCCATCACAACCATAATTTAAACTTGACCCCCCTAAATTAGAGCAATTAATTGAACATGGAGTGGACATTTAAAATAAAATTCTAGATTTATATGTATATATTAGAATATTAAAAGAATAAGTACAAGTAACAGCCTTGGCCATAACCAGGCTAACAATGCTCCAACTCAAACACAATCCACAAGATAAGTTGACTCCCTTTCCCTAGTGGATCCCAACTCTAAAGCTGCAAATCAAACTATAGGGAATGAACACTGATTCACGTGTGCCCACTTGCATGCAAGCATATAAATTAAGCATACAAGATATGCCCTATCATGCTTCTAAAGTGAACATTGATATGATAATAAACATGTTAAATAATAAATGGAATAATAAAATCAAAATTCCTAACCCTAGGTATCCGTGTTTCCTAGCTTAGCTAGTTTAACTTATTTGTAATAAACTCTCAAGTCAAAATCCCTATCTTAATTTTTTTTCTTATTACATTCTTATTCGGGTTTCCACCACATTCATTCGTAAATACTTCTTTGCTTTCCCCTTGTTCTCTTCCCAAATTTTCCTCCATACATTCACTGCCTTCTTCATCATGTTGTTCCATCCTTAAAGAATGTTCGGTAGGTGTCTGGGCCTCCTAAAAAATCCTTCTGACAAGAATGCTGCTTGAACATTATAAGACATGGAACTATCTCGCTCTTATGAACACTGATCATACCTTTCTTGTTAATTTCCTTCGGCATCTCCTTATCTGATTCTGAAAATTCCAAACCCACACAATCACACACACAGTGAAAGTAATCACACAAGAGAATAACGAGGAAACCCTATCACAGGGAGAAAAACCTCTATTTACAATCCCACTATCAACGGGTTACAAGACTCTACTCAGACTCTCTACGAATCACTCGCACGAATCCTTTCGTCACTCTTGCTCGAATCACTCGATAAACCCTACAAGCAGGCTTTCTGCCTCACACAGAAAGTGAAAAGAAAATACAAGACGAATTTAGAGAAAGAACATGAAAGCTCTCAATACTCAAAGACTCTTTCTCTAGGTCCCTAAAATATGTTCTCCCACCTCTTACACTTACAGAGTTGGTTTCACATATATATAGGATTACAAAGTTGCCCTAGTTTGGCAAAATAGGAAATTTAATCCGAACAAAATATTCATAGCTCGATCCCTCGCGCTCCCATCCTCCAGCCTGCGACCTGCACTGGAATTTTTGCGCTTTCGAAAATAACACTGGCGCACCCTCGCGCTCCCATCCTCCAGCCTGCGGACCTCACTGGAATTTCTGAGACACCTTGGCGCACCCGCGCGCTCCCTTCGGGATGCTTGCGTGCTTGGAGCGCACCCGCGAGCTCCCCGCGCCGTGCCTGCGAGGTACACTGGAATTTCATTCACGTTCCAGAAATCTGCGTCCGAATTCCATTAGGTTTTGTAATCCTTCACACCAATTAGACTTTTTCAAAATCTTGGTCAACTTGATTCATTCCATCTCCTTAATTGTTTAGAATTTTTCAAATCTTCAATTTGCATCACTTTAGGAAACTTGAATAGCATTCCTTATTTAACTAAGATTTTGATTGGATTTGCCACAAGACTTTACAATCTCCCCCTTGGCAATTCCATATCAAAACTTAAGTTAAATTTTAAATTCTGCTCAAATTCTGCTCAAATTCTGCATTTTAAATTCTGCTCAAATTCTGCACGTACTGAACACACACATCAAGGCACCAAAATCTTACCAAAGCACATCAGACATAAAATATCATGCCATACCCTAAACAAGTTCACATATTACATACATAAGTTAAATTAACTCCCCCTTTTTGATATGGAAGTAACAAGCTCACAAAAAATAAGGCAAGATCAAACCGAAGACCCATGAGTATGGCATACATGACACGACCTCTTTTAAGTGTGACATCAGAATAATGTGAGGGAGGATATCCTGCGCCCTGCCTACGAGGCTCGCAGGAAAATACGTGTAAGTGCAGATTTGGACACAGACAATCAAAACTAAAAAGAGACAGTAGAAGAATTCATTAAAAAATGTCAAAAAAAAAACTTTTAATTCCACTATACCAATACATGTACATCAATCTCTCACCCCTCATAAATTCAAAGATTCACATTTTGATTTTCCAAGAAAATTGTCAATTCTGTGTCGAGAGGTGAAATAAGTCATAAAATTGAACAAATGCTTGTGCATGTGTGAGTTTTTGACTATAATATACATATAGGCTCCCCCTCAAACAAAACATAGACTCAAAAAGTTAAATTTGATGTACCAAATGAATTGAGAGCCAACCTTCCTTTTTTTTTTTTTAAACACTTGGCGGCTTTCACACGCTTATGGGCAGGTAGCTATTCCTTAACAATCAACGAGTCATTAAGGGGCTTCTCACTGGTCCCACCGGTAGCCCTTTCCAAGTTTGTTTGTTTGTTTTTTTTTTTTTTTTATTTATATGATGCATAACTTTGATATGCACATATCAGGCTCCTCAACATTTTTTAAACACATCAAACAATAACCCTTGATTCGTGGAAAAGAAGAGAAAGAGATATATGCATGTACAGTCAAGTGTAATAGGAAGCACTTCAAAATTATGACAAAAATCACCAAAACACTTCGTATCAATTTACAAGGAATGCGAAAATTATGAACTCATTGAAATCGATGAATTTGGAAGATTTAATGTACAGGTAACAGTATAGAAGTCATAAAATATTTTCAACTTAATCAATGAACTTCTAACTTATCTTTTAGATTTCAATGGTGTGTACAAATGCCTACAGATTTTCTTAGAGACTCAAAGCGAAGGGCATTTTTTGAAACAAAACAATTTAAATCTGACTTTCTAACCCAAATAGCTCTAGTTTTAAGGCCAGTTGTCTTGACAGGTTTTTCCTCACGTTTTTGACTTTTATGAAAATTCTTTTTCTCAACAAATTTGAAATTTGTACCTCTTCGAAATATTGGACTGTTTTGTTTTTGAAAAGGACGTGAGTTTTTGTAATAATCTTCTGAAAATTTTGAAAACACTTGAAATTTATTCTTCACAGGGACTTTAGGCTCCGGGTTTTTTGAAAAATTTTTAACATGGTTTAAAGGAAGACCATAGAGTTTGTGACAGTTTGGGCGTATATGACCTTTGATGCCACAATGGTGACAAACAGGTACAAAGGATTGGGATCTATGCGTATCTTTCACTATGTGAAGAGGATACTGATAGTGTTTATTCTTTTCAAAACACTTCTTTGGTGGTGCAACAGACTTAGGGAAGGTCTTTGGATTGGCTGCAGGTTTTGAAACAACCTTTGCTACTACTGAAGGTGCTGATGATGATGAAACAATTGTACTTTTCCCTCCAGTGTAGCCTAAGCCTGCTTTGTCTCCATGTGTTCGTTGTTGGCTCCAAATTTCTTCTAGCTTTTGAGAACTGTAGTTCATTCTTTCAATCATCTTCTCATCACTCTTGATCTTCTCTTTCAGTTTACTGACCTCATCCTGAAGTTCTTCAACAACTTTCTCCAATTCATCAATCTTTTTATTCTTTTCTTCAAGTTTTTCTTTGAACTTTTCTGCACTATGAGACTGAGAAGTTTTGTCAGATTCCAAAATAGATATTTTACCTGTGAGCTTTTCATTCTCTGTCTTCAAGGAATCTCGTTCACTTCGAAGTTTACAGTTTCGGGTATGTTGGGCTTGTCTTTGTTTCTTCACCTTACTGTATTCAACAATTAAAGCATCATATGCTACTTGCAAATCATTGTTAAATTCATCCTCAGAGTCATCATCTTCATGATTTGATATATCAGTGTCGCTTTGAGATCCAGAAGCTGTTCCTGCAGACGAAGAGCGAGACGCCATAAAAGCAACAAAATTACCTTTATCGTTTGAGGATGCTGATGAAGATGATTCATCTGAACTGGATTCATCATCTAATGTAGCGTTCATGACTTTGACTTGCTTCTTTTTCATCTTTTTGTTTGCACAGTCTTGAGCAAAATGTCCATATCCGTGACACTCAAAACACTTGACCTTATTTTTCTTGTTTTCTTCCCCAGATTCAATCTTCTTGATTTTCTTTCCTTTTTCTTGAGATTGTGACTCATTCTTGTTATTCTTGTTGAACAAGTCCTTTTTTCTCATGTATCTTACGAATCGTTTAGCCACAAGCGCCATTTCTTTATCCGACTCCTCTTCATCACTTTCTTCTTCCACTGTCTTTAGAGCAATACCTTTTGACGCTTTGCGAGGTTTCACCATATTTGCTTCAAACGTTTGCAAGGATCCCACAAGGTCTTCTATTCTCATGGAGTTCACATCTCTGACTTCTTCTATTGCTGTGACTTTAGAATCAAACACTCGTGGAAGAGAACGTAAAATTTTACGTACCACTTTGTATTCTGGAATAGGTTCTCCAAGGTTATGGCATGAATTAACAATGTGACTGAGCTGGACATAAAAGTCATCAAACCTTTCGTCTTCATTCATCCTTAGTCCCTCAAACTCAGAAGTGAGTTTTTGAAGCTTGCTGGTTTTGACTTGTTCGTTCCCTTCATGTGTACTTTGTAGAATTAACCACGCTTTTCGGGCACTCGTACAACTTGAGATGCGGCAGAATTCATTAGGGCAAACTGCAAAAAATATGGCACTCAAGGCTTTGAAGTTCCACTCCGAACTCTCTTGCTCAGTTTTAGTCCACGTCTGAATTGACTTTTGTTCGATTCTTCCGTCAACTTCATGGGTCGGTTCTTCCCATCCTTTAACTATTGACATCCAGACTTTGTAATTAATTCCCAAAAGAAAAGCTTGCATTCTTACCTTCCAGTATGAATAGTTTGAGCCGTCAAACCAAGGGGGTCTGGTGCTTGAACCTCCTTCACGTGGTGGATCCATTGGTTTGGACGAAGATCTTCACTCAAGAACTTAGAGTGACCTGCTCTGATACCAATTGAAAATTCCAAACCCACACAATCACACACACAGTGAAAGTAATCACACAAGAGAATAACGAGGAAACCCTATCACAGGGAGAAAAACCTCTATTTACAATCCCACTATCAACGGGTTACAAGACTCTACTCAGACTCTCTACGAATCACTCGCACGAATCCTTTCGTCACTCTTGCTCGAATCACTCGATAAACCCTACAAGCAGGCTTTCTGCCTCACACAGAAAGTGAAAAGAAAATACAAGACGAATTTAGAGAAAGAACATGAAAGCTCTCAATACTCAAAGACTCTTTCTCTAGGTCCCTAAAATATGTTCTCCCACCTCTTACACTTACAGAGTTGGTTTCACATATATATAGGATTACAAAGTTGCCCTAGTTTGGCAAAATAGGAAATTTAATCCGAACAAAATATTCATAGCTCGATCCCTCGCGCTCCCATCCTCCAGCCTGCGACCTGCACTGGAATTTTTGCGCTTTCGAAAATAACACTGGCGCACCCTCGCGCTCCCATCCTCCAGCCTGCGGACCTCACTGGAATTTCTGAGACACCTTGGCGCACCCGCGCGCTCCCTTCGGGATGCCTGCGTGCTTGGAGCGCACCCGCGAGCTCCCCGCGCCGTGCCTGTGAGGTACACTGGAATTTCATTCACGTTCCAGAAATCTGCGTCCGAATTCCATTAGGTTTTGTAATCCTTCACACCAATTAGTTAAATTCCTTTCTTGTTAATTTCCTTCGGCATCTCCTTATCTGATTCATTATCCATTTTTATTACTCATTTGTTAATTACACCCACACATACCCACACACACACACACACGCACCTTCCTTGTCCTTCTGTTGGCTTTTATAGGCCAATTACGTCACGTTCTGGCATGAAGACTTACCCTGCGTAGGTTTAGAGATTTTCAATCCAAGGGTATCTCATGACCTTTTCTATTTTCTCTGCACTACACATCCGCACAATGTACCTACACACATACACCACACATCCATTCTTAGGATTTAATCATTTATCCTGTTCTCCTTTTCATTAGGCATGCCTTATCACAATTTATCATCAGTAATTTTAACAATTTATTTTAACAATCATAACCTATCTCGTATGAGAGTTAATATTTCACCAAAACATTTTTTTATTTCATTTTTTTCCTTCACGAAATTATTAGGACTACCCAACTGAAACTACTAAATTGTGTATACCATTGTAAACCAAACAAGCAATATTAATCACATAGGGAGATAGAGAAACACTTTAATTCTAGTAACACAAGTAAAATATTCTAAGCATAGCAATTAATCAATATCTCAAATTTCATCTCACCAATTGACACAAATTACACATAATAAGATCATCAAATCAACTTACAAGGTTTGCTAATTATACCCTGTCTATTATTTATTTATATTTAGTCTTATTATTTGACATTTTTATATTATATAATTAGCACCTTTTAACTCACCCAAAACCTTTTATTTTCAATCTTGTTTCTAAAATTCCTTCCTCATTTTAATATTTGCTAGCATCTATCATAGAATCATATTAACTATAAAATAAATGTATCATTTAAAAATTTAATAATTAATCACACCGTACATAACAAATGTAATATTTAACTTATAGTCTTTCCTTTAATTAATTCTTCTAATACTTAACAGAAATTTTATAATTTTTACTCTTTTTTTCTTTCTTTTTTTTAGGAATATTGTATATGCTTAGCATGTTCTTCATGCTTCTTTAATACAATTTTATATATTTTTCTAAAAATAAATAAATCTTACTATGGTGGTAGATTACATACAGAGTAAAGACTGGAAACTTACAAGTAACCAAGCATCAATTCAACTACCTACCTCCAAGAATCTCTTTCATTATTTTTTTTAAGTATTTGTTTTATTTTTATTTTATTTTATTCCCTTCTCAGAGTAAATTTATGGTATTTGAAGCCTGCACATTAATATTTTAGGATGGTATCCCATACCAAGAATTGATGATTTATTTATTATATCATAAAAATAAAAATATACACAAAAATCATCGCAATATTTTTTACATATCATATTTGTAAATAAATGTACTAAATGCCCTCCTCAAATGCTAAAACGAAGTACAACAAAAATCCGTAGATTGACAATAAATGCCCCGTATCCTCAAATATCAATCCTTACAAAATTTTCTCACTTAGTTTCCTCTCTTAACAAAAAGGTCTCTTCCTCTCACAAACCAAATGCCCACATGAGAATACTATTCTTCTCATATCATTTCAGTTTTAAACACAGTCACCTAATTTGTATATATACATAGGTATATTAATCAGAATTCAAAATATTGATTAATATTTTACTATTGGAATAGCTTTGCATTGAAGTCTTGATAGGAAAAACTGAGATGAAAGCAGTACTTGAGAAGTAGAGTTGTAGGAATAAAAATGAATAAGTTACAAAACTAGAATAGATAAAAGATTTGTAATTTAATTTGGTTGAGAAGTATGCTTGACCAGATACCTATTATACTTGAACATGATACACTTAGTGTTGTGTATTTATGTGATTAGAATGATTTTATTGTGACCCATAATTTACTTAGGTAGGTGAGTCTGGTTACAGTAGAATGACCTAGGTTTTTGAAAATTTTTGGAAATAAAATTTATTTTTTTTGAAACTTAAAAGTATGCATTTCAGGTTTTTCTAAATAAAATTTAAATTTATTAGAACTTCAATGTGTAAACTTTGAGATTTTTCCTAAAATAATTTATAATTATCGGAATTTTCTAAAATTTAATCTAATCTCCAAAGAATTTTTTAAAATTCAATTTAAAATTCAAAAACATTAAAACATAGGTTTCAAATATTTTCTAAATTTAAATGAGAAATTTTAAAAGTGCGGATTTCGGTATTTATTGAATAAAATTTAAAATGATGAAATTTTTAGATTTGGGTACTGGAATATTTCCAGATAAAATTTAAATCCATGGAAATTCCTTTTTTCTCCTAAAATTTTAAAGTTTTGGAAAAAGTGGGTTTTGACTTTTCTTTGAAATAAAGGGTACGTTAAAGTATAATAATTAAAAGGAGCCAACAGTTTTTTTTTTCTTTTTTAAATAATTGGGAGGTTTCCATAAATTTTGAAAGAATGATATTTGAAAAAAAAAATTCCAACGGAAATCAGAAGGCTGCCTAGCTCGTTTAGATTCTCACACGTTGCAATCCTAAGGTGCCTAGGCTTGGTGAGTCATGGGTAAAGCTTGATGGATTCTTCCTGCCAAAGTCTCTCTTTCTCCGGTTATATATGTAGAGGTGCATATATATATTATGTAGATGCATATTCGTGCAATGCCAGTTAATTAGAGGGAGAAAGCTAAGTTGAGAGGAGTGATCGTTTGAATTTTTTCGGCATTCCGAAACTCGCGGCAATCTGGTGCTTCTTTTACTTACCAAAAAAAAAAAAGAAAAGAAAAGCTTAGCACTTCTTTTCGGTTTCTGTCTCCCAAAACTCAGGGCGTGACAAATTAATATAAGTAGTTTTGGGCATTGCCCATCTATACAAGAGGTTCCTCAGATAAGACCAGGGAAAATCACCATAGCAGGCTGATAAAACTAAAAATGGGCTTTAAATTTAGCCTACCATAGCCGGAAGCCTTTCAACAAGCCAGCAGAGGAGGAACAAACCAGAAGGATGCAAATAATAATAATAATAATAAATAAATAAATAAAAAGAAACAACGACCAGCAATCAGTCCAGCGATATTCCATGGGCACTGGAAGCCGCTAGCCGGCAAGCAACACTGAGCAAGGCCCAAACATATTATTCCCTCAATATTTGGCCTTTTCGCGGTAGTCTTTCTTCTTCATTGCCAATATCCTACACTACGACCAAACTTATCTCAACCCCATTTTTGTATATGGGGGAGGTTGACATCAAGTTTAATTAGTTCCGTGATAATTTGATCTGAATTATTAGATTAAATTTCAACGGTTCAAATACATTTATAAATTTTAAAAAATAATATATAAATTTTTTTATCGTTAAATTTTAATCTAACAGTTCAAATTGAATTATTACATAATTGACATCAAATTTAATGTCAATACCCCACGTTCCATTTTTGTTAGGCTTATCATTTCATTGAACTACCATTTTTTCATGAAGTTTGATAGAAAAGATGGCACAATAGAGGACAAAATATACAAGAAGTAAAAACTGAAGATCTGTTTCAGAACAAATGCTTGAAGGCATAACCTAATTAAGGATTCAGAGTGCACAAAATAGCTGAATAACTTGATTGGACTGACTTGATCACTTTGGGCCGGTTTGTTTCTAAACATGAAAAGTGCCATTCTAATTTTTTTTCTTTTTTTCCCGATTCGACCCTGGAAGTCTATAACCTAACTTGACTTTACCTAAATCAACCTAGTTTATTCTATACTTCTCTTCATAAAATGTATAATTACATGCATTATGGGCCTGAACTGAAGCAATTAAATTGGACAGGTTGAGTTGATTTTATATGATTATCGATTCATTTTTAAGTCCAAATTTTGAAACTAATAAAAATCAGTTTAGTTGTGGATCTAATGGTCAAATAAGGAGGTTGCAAATGAAAAGGAGTGGTTGATGGAAAAGTTAAAAATGATATAGAGAAAGGGAGTCATTAGCTGGACTAGAATATCCTAGAAGTTGGATGGGTTAAAGTGAACACAAATGGGACCTTTTTCACAAGGAGAAGGTAGTAACAGTTGATGATGGATGGGAGATTGTATGTTCAGCGTAGCCAACGGCTTATAATATGTGGATCTGCTATACATGTTAGATAGAGGAAATGAGAGGCGCAACCGAGAAAACACTAGATCTGAGGCACATAAAGGTAGACTTTTACCAAATATCTATTCTATTTTTGGTCTATTTGGATTTATTATTACATGTGATAAAACAGTGTCACCAATACGAGTATGTATCCTAATTGATCTCCGCATTTTATTTCAATTAGTTTAAGATATGGTATTAGAGTTATGTCTAGGAGAACTCTCCCCATTTCCCTTCTAAATATCTTGTTTGTGTACATGTTGTACCGGTACATATTAAAATTTATTTTACAGTGACATAATAGGATCTCCCAGATTACTCTAATTAAGATGCTAATGTGTATTTCTCCACCCCCTAACCAATTAATTTTGTGTTCTACACTTTAACATGCTTCAGTGGTTAGTAGTGTTTGACCCAACTTATGTACACCTCAACTAATGATACTATTTCTCTCCCCAATCTAATCAAAGGTAGTGATAGTACAATGATAACCCCGGACACGTGGCGTGCTGTCAAGCGCAGTGGGAAAGTGCTCAACAATGCTGAAGTAATTAAAAGGTGATTGAAGTTGGGTCTCACCTCATTTTTGAATCGAATAAGTATGGTTTCTAACCATAAATGCGAAATAGTCATAAATGAACTAACTTAATTACTTAAAAGTTAGCTTAGTTAGTTTATCCCTTTACAAGTGGCAAACAAATGTAACATTTGGGCGTCCAAGAGAGCAAACTCAGTCAGTTCAGACGCCCATTTTGCCCACGCGTGTTAAATGCGGAATAGGGGCATTAAATGAGAATAGAAAGGCATTTAAAGAGGCAGAGATTACTGTACACTATAATGTATACATATGGAGTACACAATGATTACAATCTAATTATTTATTTATCAATTTATTTATATTGTCTAAATATAAATACAACACTTGGCTTAAAAATTCAGGTATGCTCTCTACTGTCAACTTAATACTTTGTTTTTTACTCTCTAATACCTTAAGCTCTTGTTAACTTTACCATCAAAGGGTTTACTGGTCGGGGACCTTCTTTCCAACCATAACCTTCTGCTTTGTTGTGCTCGGCAGATTTGCTTTTAGATTTCCAAGTTGACATGGAAAGCAATTCCAGCAAGAAAGATTTTATGACCGCACATTTTGGCGCCCACCATGGGGCCGTTTCTTTGTTCCCGCATTATTAAAATACTCTTTTATTCAATTTTCGTTTTTGGGATTAACGATGGCTTCTGGCGGGAATTCGATACCACAACAATCACCACCAGGAGGAGCAGATGTACAAGTCCCCAAGCAGAGGGGGAACACATTGGCCATAACCACCTCAAGTCAGGTGGTAAGGAAAAAATAGAGAACAAGTGACCCAAATGCGGTGAGGAGAAGGCAGGAGCTTCAAGATCTTGTGGAAGCAAAGCAAGCAGAATTGGAAGAAAATCTCCAAAAATTAAGGGAGGAAAAGGGAAAAATGGTTGATGATGATCTTTCTGATGATGAGCAGCCTAATTCTAGTGCGAATGACGATTACAAAGAATTGTATGATGATCAGCTCGAAATGCGTCTAGGAAAGGGAGGAGAAAACCACGCCGAGAAGGTTTTAAGTTTCAAGCGTGATCTTGGAACAATCCCTACGGTCACTCCTGGAGTTGAACCATTGGGGATGTATTCTGCCTATATTTAACGACAGGAGAAAATGCAACCACAAAGGGTCAAGGCGGTGAGGACTCAATTACCAAAAAAAAAAAAAGGCGGTGAGGACTCAACTGAAGGATGACGTTTCTGAGAAAAAGCATCTTACACGGAAGCAGCAACAAGGAGATGAAGGAAGTTCTTCGAGTGATGAGGTAGTGCCCGCAAAGGTCAAGAAAGCTAGCAAATCCAAGAATGAGGAGAAAGCACGAGTTGAGGAATGGGAAAGTTTAAAACAGTCTACCCGTATGATGGCAAGGAGAGCATTGGGGAGAATCACTGCCTCCCTTTTCACCAATGACATTACCGAAGCAAAGCTTCCTAAAAAGTTCATGACTCCCCGTTTTACGACGTATGATGAGAAGTCAAACCCTTTAGCACACTACAGGCATTACATGTAGGCCATAATGCTTTGGAGCTGGAATGACGAGCTCATGGGTTGTGTGTTCCCATCAAGCCTTGGAGATGTTGCACTCTAGTGGTTTTATAAGTTGCCACTAGGAAATATCAATAGTTGGAGGCAACTTGTAAAAAAATTTGTTACCAGGTTTTTAGCTAATGCAAAACAGCCAAAAACTATTGACGTGCTCCTCACTATGAGAAAAAAAGCAACTAGAGCCTAAGGGATTACTGCCAGGGGTATATGGAAGTGTACAATGAGGTCGAGGGATGTTCTGAATAGTTAGCTGTCACTTTGATTGTACTATGAAAAGTACAATCATAAAGCTTAAATTGTTGGTTGTTAGGTAAATTTATATTTTAAAAAGATGAGAAAATGAGTTTTAATTCATTAATAAGGATTTCTTGTGAATTGCAGGTGTTTGGGACGAAAATAACAGAAGTTGGACCAGAATGGAGGAAATCAAGAAAGTGGTTCGAACACTTGTTGAACCACAATTTATTCAAACCCTTGTTCTAACCACAGAAGGCATGACAAAGGAAACAATAGCAAATTTGGCTAAGTGTGGAGAAAGTCGTTCAAACCCTTGTTCGAACCACAGGTTGTTCAAACCATGGTTAGAACAACAGAAGCTGGTGCAAACCAAGAAGTGAAAAAATTGACTTGTTCGAACCCTTGTTCGAACCATATATGGTTTGAACCTTTGTTCGATCAACAGAAGCCATGCAAGGTCCAACTGGAGCAAAAATAAATAAGTCCTGAAAATTGGTTCGAACCTTTATTCAAACCAACCATCAGCTTGTTCGAACCTTTGTTTGAACCAACCATCAGCTTGTTGTCACGCCCTGAAATCCACAACCAGGCACGTGGGAACAAAACCCAAAAATAAATATCAAATCATGAAAAATGTACCATATTACAGCGGAAGCTAATTAAAGTAAATATTATTCAATTTCTTGAAAACTCAAAATAACTTTAAGATGCCCTCAAAATGGGCTTACAAAACCATGCCACAAATATGGGCCCAAGTCAAAACTCTATTACATTATAATGTAAATTTTGGAATGTAAAATAAAACAAATCATCCAGCTATCACAACCCAAGATGGCTAGCTAACCCACTGGTCCATCACGAGCATCAACCCCTGCATTACCAACTGTAGTAGGTGGTGAGCACTAAATTCCACGTGTGCTCAGAGAGTGTTCATAAAATACAATTTCTTAATCATGCAATGCTTTAAACACTAATTAATAAGAAAAGAAGTTAAAAATCTTAAGATTTTCAAAATAGCCATATTTAATCATTACATTCAAATTATAAAGTCACTTAGCCATGATCCCGTAGTCTCATGCTAAAAATAAATCATATCACTTCATTCATATCACCACACACCAATATCATACTATGGGTCAGGTACTCTGCAAGTTTAGTCTGTGGCCTCAGAACTAAACCCAAAATAAATCCCCAGGCCTAAGTCGTGGGGTACAACTAGTCCCGCAATCTGAGATGTACTCATCACATCCCCAGATCTCAGTCATGGGGTACAATTGGTCCCGCAGTCCCAAATGTACTCATCACATCCCCAAACCTCAATCATGGGGTACATTTGGTCCCACAGTCCCAAATGTATTCATTTGCCTTAGTAGGCAAACCGGTCCCGTAGTCCCGGTACTAAATATACGCTATAATAAGTCGTATATACATTTCGTAGGTTTCTAGCCTACTGGTTATGCTAACCACCCTGCATAGGTTTTGGGGCTTTCAACCTTTGGGCTCTAGAACCCACTCTTTCTAGTACCCTTAATGACCCCAATAACCCAAAAATCAAATCTCAAGTAATTCCTTTTATTAACAGCACAACATACACAAAAGTTCTCCTTAATTTGATTTTTTTGTGTGTTCTTCCATTTACTTTATAAGTTTTATGAAGTGTGAATGTGTTTCGGGCCTAAGTTTCATGTTGCCCTTTCATAAAAATATTCTCATACAAGATTTATCAAATAAATATCATGCAACCATATTCAGGAATATATATATACAGCTAGCTTGGTAAATAAAATTTTATATCAAGCATGTCATGACAATGAAGGATTCAAGACATAAAGTTTGATAATTCATTAAAAATAGAAAACGAAATATTTTACACTAATTCAAAAGCCTAAAATACTTATAATTAAGTCTAGTTTCATAAAAACAAGATTTAAAATTTATTCATAAAGCCATCTAATACAGATTTTAAAAATACTAAATGGGTATTCTGTTAGAACCATACAGAACAGCTCACTTTCACGATTTTTTATAAAATTCATTTTTTATCCAAAAACTTTGAAATTTTCACAGAAAGCTCATTAATATATCTAGTTTAACATATAAAAATTTCAGAAATTATATCAACTTTTATTTATACCTTTTATACCAAATATCTGATGGCTATCAGTACAGCAATGTAAACTAAACAGCCAAGTTTCAATATTTTTATAAAATAAAATATTACTCAAAAATTTATAAAACATTTACTGCAGAATCTCTAACATGTCTATTTTCATATATAAAATTTTTAGAAATTAATTTAATCTCTAGGTGTCATTTTTATATCAAAAATCAAACTCCTGTCAGCACAGCAATTTAAAACAAACAGTCATCTTTCACGATTTTTGTAAAATCCATTTTAACTCAAAAAAAACATGAGATTTTTACTGAATAATATTTTGGATATGTACTCCCATATAAAAAAATATCAAAAATTAATTCAACTTCTAAGTATGAATTTCATATAAAAACAGTGTGCTGATCCAAGTACAGAAATCCCAACCAATCAGTCAAGTTTGACTATTTTTAATAAATTCATTTAAATTCCAAAAATCATGAAATTTTTACAGGTAACTCGTCTACATGTCTAATTTAGCATATAAAATTTTCATAAATTAAATCAATCTCTAAGTATGATTTTTATGAAAAAATAGTGTACCTATTTCAGTGTGAAAGTTTCAGAATTTCACATAATTAAGAAATCAATTCATAAATCAAGCTTTTCATATCTTGCACACACATATATATATATATATACATGACATGATAAAAAAAATTATATCAAATAAACACAATCCCACCTACCTTGAATTATATACGTCGATAAAATATATAAAACCCCAAATAAAATACCAACTCAAGTTGGCCCTACGAGTAATCTCCGTCGAATTCGCTCCAAATTTTCTCTATGATCACGTTCGCCTTTTCTTCCAACAGATAAATGGTAGGCACTACTCCCTTTACTTTATTATATATGTATATATTTTTTTCACACAGAAAGGAAGAAGATAGGAAAGAAAACAATGAAAAACAATGAAAACAATGCAATTATGTAGATATAAGTTACAAACCCTCCTCTCTCCTACTAGGTGCATGCACCATCATAAAACCTCCATAATTTCCCCTATAACTCCCACCACCTGCCAACTCTTAGCCTCCTTCATTATAATTATTTTTCAGCCACCTCTTTCATTCAATGGGAAAACACAGCACAATATACATACATACATGTCACTGTTCACACACACAAATACAAATAAACAAAAAATTAATGTAAGCACACTTAATGCATATAACAAAAAAAAAAAATTAATTAATTAATTAATTAATTAACACAAGATCAATATACATAAAATATAAATGGCGGTCCAAAATATTATAATTTTAAAATATTATAATTTAAAAACCAAAAATTTCGGGTCTTTACACTTGTTCAAACCTTTGTTCGAACCAACCTGCGATGCGAGAATTCTACAATTCAGCTTTTGGAAAAGGGGCAAATATGTACTTTCTTATTTTTTATTCTATATATACAAGTGAGGTCATCTAAAGGGGACATAATTATGTAGATTTTAGTTTTTTTCAAATTTCCTTTTGTAGAGAGAGAGTTTTAGAGAGAGAAAGTGGATCAAGCTTCATTTCCTTTGAATTTTTGTATTATAATTTTTAGCTTATGAATAGAATTGTTTCATTTTCATGTATTTCCACTTTCATTATGTGTAAGTAGCTCTCTTACTTGGATCCAAATCAAGGATAGTAGATGATGTATGTGGATTTTCAAGGTATTTTGCTTTTCAATGTTTAAATCTTCTTGAAATTCTTTATGAATGATGGTTGAAATGTTTGAATCCATTGAAATTGTTCGTTGTCAACTCTAGATCTAGCCTTGTTTGTATAGCTTATATAGATTATATGTGAGTAGCTAATTAGAATTCTCATGCACTTCTTTGACAAATTGTATGTGGATTGCTAATATAGAACTTATATGTACTCTTTATAGGTTATGCATTCTAAGTGTTTGATTTAGGTTTTCAATTACATGAACTAAGTGTTGTTACCAAATCTTTCAATCATTGTTCTTAATTGTGCTTTAATTTTCAATTTCATTTGGATTTATTGAATGATGATTAGTTTGTTTGGATCCTTTGAAACCACTAGTTGATGCTACTAGATTAACTCTTGATTGTATATTCTATGTTCATTATATGTGAGTGGCTTAGTGGAATTTTCATGACCGATCTTAAGGATTTTGTATGTGGATTGCCACCTAGAACTCTCATGTAATCCATATGGATTATTGCACTCTAAGTGTTTGATCTAGAACAACAACCAAGTGAACTTGATGTTTAACCAAATTAATTAGTCATTGTTCTCCTTGAAAATCCATATAAATCACGACTTGAATTGGTTTGATCCCAGTCATTTTTATAGTTATTTTAGTTTAATCAAAATTTTTTTTTGATAATTTCAAATTAGATTTAATGCCACTTCCTAGTTGTTTGACAAAATGCCTAGGTAGGGTTCATTTTCAAAACTCAAATCAATTTTCTTGAATTTTTCTTGTGTGACACCTACTAATCAAGAGAAGAAAAATTGTGAGTTTACTATGCCTCTCCCTGTGGGTACGACCGGTACTTCACCATTTAAATTTAAATTGCCACATTGGACCACCTTACACTTGGGATGTAAATCCACATTGTGGATCGACAAACACATTTCATTTAAACTCGGGCTACAGAAGGGCAAAAAACTATGGCTTTCTTTAACAAAAAAGCCAACACTCAATATGTCTGATTTGATGTGTCAAATCGAGAAGTACGCCAAAGTGGAGGATGAGACGAGGGTGGCTGATCAGAAATAGGCTACACCCGCTGGGTCCAAGGGGAGGTAAGCAGCGAGACAGGAGAACGGAGTTCATCGAAGATAAGAAATCGGTCTTTAAAGCTATTAACACAATGTTTAAAGAGCCAATTTTTAAGATCCTCTCATTTATCAAAGACAAACCCTACTTTAGATGGTCGAAGAAGCTGTCTGATTTTCCAAGCAAGGAGACTTATAAAGATTATTATTCTTATCATCAGGGCAGGGGCCGTTGCACAGAAGCATGTCGTTCCTTACGATATCTCTTAGAGGATTTGGTGAATGGGGGCCACCTTAAAGAATATATTGATGAGGTAAAAATATATGAAGAAGCCTAATGACCCTGAGCTCATAAAGGGAACCAAAGAGGTGAACAAAGAAGAGAGCACTCGAAGGATCGAGGTGGCGACGAAGGAGACAATTAGCAACCCCCAAGGCAAAGCGAAGGAGAAAAGTTCATCGACCTATGGTTATCCATTTCATTCACTTAGAAAATCATCCGTAAGGAATTGATGCATATCCTAGAGGTGAAGACCAGCATGTAGGTAGGTTCGGAGAAGTTTTGAAAGTTGATGTAGTCCTGAGTAAACGTCCCAAACGAGAAACTGCTTAGAAAATTTCAATCTTTGATGACGAATGTGATTGGGTGCAACGGCCACATAATGATGCACCAGTGATAACTCTGAAAATGTTTGAGACAGATGTGAAAAGAATTCTAGTTGACATTGGGAGTTCGACTGAAATCATGCTTTTGAGCTTATTCAAAAAAGTGGTGCTAATAGAAGAGAACTTGGAGCCAGCTAAATCCCTACTTATCAGATTTAATTCTACCCCAGTTTGGCCTCTTGGGAGAGTCATCATACCAGTTCAGGTAAGGTCAATAGATTATGAAGTGGAATTCATAGTTGTAGATGCACCATCTTCTTATAACGCCATAGTAGGAAGATTATGGACTCACATGTTAAAGGCTGTCCCCTCAACCTGTCATCAGCTCCTAAAGTTCTCATACGATGATTAGGTGATCAGGATTAGAGGGGATCAGAATATTTCAAAGAGGTGCTTTATTGGTGCTTTAAAGTCCAAGCCCTTGCCTGAGCAAGTTCAACTAATAGAGATGCCCGAGAACATGCCAAAATCGGCAATGTTGGAGGGGATCCGAAGAAAAAAGGATATTGAGAGCTTAGAGAATATCTAGGTGGGCCCAGCTGAAGATGATAAATTTTTTTTGATTAGAGCAAATCTGACCACAAAGGGAAAGCTGGAGTTGATAGAAATGCTCTTGAGAAACATAGGCACGTTTGCTTGGACGCCCCAAGAAATGCTAGGAATTTCCCCTGAGGTTATAAGTCACAAGCTAAATGTTAATCCTAGGGCCAAGCCAGTCACTCAAAAAGCAAGGAGGTCCACCTTGCAACATGCATAGGCGGTCATCGAGGAGGTCGGTAGGCTACTGGAGGTTGATGCTATAAGGGAAGCGTCGTATCTCGAGTGGCTAGCAAATACTGTAGTCGTGAAAAAGAAGAATGGGAAGTGGAGGGTCTATGATTACATTTGAAAAGTGTAATTACAAACTCCCTAACTCAACACTTATTCATGCATTTAAATAGGTAAAGTTGAAGTTTTAGTGTTATTGTTACTTATACTTTTATTGTTCTATTTGCAGGAAAAAGGGTAAAGAAGTCGAAGTTTACAGCTATGGAGAGAGCCAAGAAGACAAAGAAAAAGTCATGATTCAAACCTAATCTTTGATGGTCAAGACTAGCCCAAAGACCCAACATGGAGGAAGAAAAGAAGCTACACAAAATGCACTTGGTGGTCCAGACCCCCACACCAAACGGTCCAGACCACAGTAAGCTAGCTGAGCAAAAATTGGAGAAGATGTCATTCCATGGTCCGGACCCCCAGATCAAATGGTCCGAACCCGCGTGTATCCAGAAGTGTGATTTTTACCTTCTTGAAGATTGTTCATGGATGCTTTTGGAGCTCTTTTATTTTACGTAGCTGTGATAGTTTATTACTTTCTTGCCGAACAATTAATCTTATGAGTTTTATTTCAGTTCCTTCTTGAATAATATGTTTCGCTTATTTCCAATGGTAGATCGGATGTTTGAATGCGTGTTTATTGCTTTTATTTTGTTTAAAATGTTCGTAGTGTAAAACACTAGTTCTTGATTCAACGAATCAAGAATGGGTAGTTCACGAAAAACTTTAGGATGTTCGTAGACCTTTCGCATGGGTTGTGCGAGCTTATGCATAAGGATGTACCATGTTAAAACCTATTTTAACTAGTTTCGAAAACATTCAAAATTGAAAATCTTTAACCACACTCGTTTGAAGTCACTGGTATGGGTTTTTGACTATAACCGTTTACATACTTTTGAACAAGATTAAAAATAGGTTTTGAATTCATTTCTAGTTTCATTTGTTTGAAAAAATTTCGGAAACAAACGTTTTTAACCATATTCGTTTGAAATCACTAGTACTAACTTTTGATTAAAACATTCTTAACACTTTTCGAACTAAACCCTAATCTAGATTTGAATCTAAACATCCCAAGGTGAAGTAGTGAACTACCCAGACTTGAAATTGAATTGAGAACCTAGTTCGTATTAAATTTGCAATTCGATTTAATTTTCATCATACTTACTTTACCTTGAAATTTAAAGTAATGTTTTTAAATTTAGTTGAATTTCTAGAGATATTGCTTAATTCATTAAAAACCTTGAATTCTTGAGTTTATTAGTTTAATTGCGTTAAAATAGAATTCCAAACCTTGCTTGAAATTAAATGTAGAATTTCCTTTATAACCTAGAAACTAAATAACATAGGCTCCTTGTGAATTCGACCTTGGGCTCACCGAGTTAAAACTACGATTGCCTTCTTGCACTTGAGAGGTAGAACCCCAAACACCTTTTAGAGTCCGTCAAGTTTTTGGCGTCGTTGATGGGGAGCCAAAATTTAGTTTTTAAGATATTTCTAATTTTTTTTAGTTTCCTTAGTAACAAAAAAAAAAATTAAAATTTGGACTTAAAAAATTTTTTAGAGACTTGTTACTTGCATGCTGTTAAGATCGAGTAAGGTAGTTGTAGCTGAATCTGAATTAAGAGATCCTTCATACCTTCTCGAATCTCTTTCACCAACCTTACTTTCCACAGTTTCACTTACCACATCTTCCTTTCACTCAATAGCTAAAGTAAGAGAGGAAGGGAGTGTGCATGGTGATAATGAACCCCAAGAGGTTCCAGGTTTCATTCCCATGAAAGATTACCTCAACCCTGTTAGGCACACTACACCTTCATGTATAATATTGCCTTTAAATAAGGGGAACTTCAACCTTAGGCCAGGAATGATTCAACTTCTTCCTACCTTCCATGGCCTTGACTCTGAAAATCCCTACAACCATCTTAGGGAGTTTGAGGAAGTGACCAACACGTGTATAGATCACAATGTCAATGAGGACGTAGTGCATCTTCAACATTTCCCATTTTCCTTAAAGGAAAAAGCCAAGTTCTAGCTTAATTCTCTTCGTCTACGTTCTATTGGAACGTGGCGTGAAATGCAGACTGAGTTTCTTAAGAAATATTTCCCAACTCAGAAAACTCAGTACTATAGGCAACATATTACCACTATCTCTTGCAAACCTAATGAGAATTTTTGTCGAGCCTGGGAAAGGTTCAAGGACCTCTTGATGGCTTGTCCTCACCATGGTTTTGAATCATGGAGGTTAGTGAGCATCTTCCATGAATCCCTAACTCCTACTCTTAAGCAACTAGTTTCTACCATGTGCAATGGTATCCTGTTAGATAAGACTGCGGAAGATGCTATGGATTTCTTTTATATGGTGGCCGAGGACTCTAATGATTGGGAAATTAGACCACATTTTTCTCTAGAGCATAGGAATCCCGTATCTAGTGGTCAGTTGATGTTAAGTGAGAGAGATGATTTGAGTGGTAGGATATTTGCATTACAACATAAGTTAGACTCCTTTGAACTTAAGAACAAAGAAAAGTTGGTGGAAGCACAAGTGGTGTGTTGGGACCAGGTAGGACATGATCCTAATTCATGTCCAGAGCTTTCTTTACTTAAGGAAGTAGCTTATGGTAATGCGTATGTTAATAACACACAGAACCGACCATTCCAAAATAGAGGCCAGGGTAACACTTTCTACCCACAAAGTGGGAATGTTAAATATCAAGAGGGAAATTAACATCTCAATGATTACCCTCAGGGATAGAAAAATCCTTCAGGTTTTAGGTGGAAAAATGATAATCAAAGCTAGCCAGTCCAACCCTTTTTACCACCACCCCAATATCAACAGCCCAATCTTGTTGCATATCAACCTCTCCAAAAGAGATCCTTTGAGGAATCTGTTCAACAATTTATGCAACATCAAATGATGATCAATGGCAATGTGTCTAGGTCCTTAGATGATTTTAGAGGACAAGTGGCTCGATCTTTAGATGATATTAGGGGCCAAGTTTCGAAGCTAACCCAAGCCATGAGTACCACACAGAGTGGGAAACTCCCATCACAACCTTTTCCAAACCCTAAAGGCCAGGCAAACATGACTGAGTCCTCAACTTTAGGTACCACCCCACATGAGCAGGTTCAAGCTGTTACCACTTTACGGAGTGGTAAAATTATTCAAAAACCCACTGATCCTACAGTCAATGCCACGAGTGAGAAGATAGGTACAAAGGATAGTAGTGGGGGGACTGAGAAAGTGAGTGATGGAGAGGAAAAAGAGAAAAAGAAAGAGAAGTTGGAGGGTGAGAAAGAAAAAAGAGAAACTGAAAAAGAAAGTGAGGAGTAACCTAGTGAAGGGCCTTTGGTTAGGCCAATCGACCATCCTGTTGAGCACATGCCTAGACCACCTTTTCCCTAGAGATTAGCAAAAGGCAAGAATGAGATGTTGAACTCTGAAATTTACGAGATGTTCAAACAAGTGAGAATCAACATCCCATTACTTGAAGCCAATAAGCAAAATCCTTCCTATGCTAGGTTTCTCAAGGATATATGCACTGTAAAGAGGAAGCTCAATGTCAAGCAAAAGCTTTCTTGACAGAACAAGTGAGTGCCATACTCCAACATGACATGCCCCCTAAGTATAAGGATCCTGCGTGTCCAACCATTTCATGTATCATAGGGAACCATATTGTTGATAGAGCTTTACTTGACCTAGGTGCTAGTGTCAACTTTTTGCCTTATACTGTTTACCAGCAACTAGGCTTAGGTGAGCTGAAACCCACCAGAGTGACATTGCAGTTAGCCGATCGTTCGGTCAAAATGCCCAGGGGTGTGGTGGAGGACGTATTGGTTCAAGTAGACAAGTTCTACTTCCCAGTTGATTTCATTGTGTTGGATACCCAACCAGTTCCTAACCCTACCCAATCTATTCTAGTCATTCTTGGTAGACCCTTCCTTGCTACATCCAATGCTGTGATCAATTGTAGGAGTGGGGTCATGAAACTTTCTTTTGGAAATATGACCATGGAGATGAATATGTTTAGGGTAGGGAAGCAAATAGGAGAGTGTGAGGATATTAGGGAGGTAGACGTGATCCATGCTTTGAGTGAGGCATATTTTGAGAAAATTTTCTTTGAGGATCCTATAGAGAGAGCATTAGTGAGAAATGAGAAATGTGAGGCTTTGGATGGTGCAAATTTTGTCGAGGGTGATGAAGTTGTGAGTGCTAATGAAGAAGTCATGGCTGTTAGTGGTTGGGTTCCTGCTTTTGAGCCTTTAGAGCCTTTCTTGAGTAAACCCAAGCCATCAATTGAATGTCCTCCTTGTCCTTTTAGGAAACTATTGTCAAGTGAGCTTAAGTATGTGTTTCTAGGTGAGGGTGAGACATTCCCAGTAGTCATGTCTTCTAATTTGTAAAGATTTTAGGAAGAAAGGTTGTTGGTAGTTTTAAGAGCCCATCCTCAGGCATTAGGATGGACTATGGCAGATCTTTATAGTATTAGCCCTTTAGTGTGTTCCCATCATATATACCTTGAAGATGATGCCAAACCGGTAAGACAGATGCAACGAAGATTGAACCCAAATATGAAAGAGGTTGTGAAAGGGGAGGTGCTTAAGTTACTTGATGCGGGTATCATTTATCCCATCTCTGATTCAAAGTGCGTAAGCCCCACTCAAGTGGTCCCTAAAAAGTTCGGTGTCACTGTAGTAGAGAATGAGAAAGGAGATTTAGTGCCTCAATGCACCCAAACTGGGTGGTGTATGTGCATTGATTATAGGCGCTTAAATGCTGTGACTCAGAATGACCATTTCCCACTTCCCTTTCTAGACCAGGTACTTAAGAGAGTAGCGAGAAAAGTTTTTTATTGCTTTCTCGATGGGTATTCAGGGTACAATCAAGTTGAAATAGCACTCGAGGACCAAGAAAAGACCACCTTCATATGCCCTTTTGGCACATTCGCGTATAGACGTATGCCATTCGGGTTATGTAATGCACCTATGACTTTTCAAAGGTGTGTAATGAGCATATTCAGTGATATGGTTGAGCAATTTTTAGAGGTGTTTATGGATGACTTCTCCGTTTGTGGAGATAGGTTTGATGATTGTTTAACCAACCTTGAAAAGGTTTTGGTCCATTGTAAAGAGAGTAGTTTGGTGTTAAATTGGGAAAAGTGCCATTTCATGGTACAACAATGGATTGTCTTAGGGCATATAGTATCGCATCGTGGGATTGAGGTAGATAGAGCAAAGGTGGAATTGATTCAAAATTTACCTGTTCCTCGATGTGTTAAGGACATAAGATCATTCCTTAGACACGTCAGTTTTTACCGACGTTTCATCGAGTCCTTCAGTTCTATTACCCAACCCTTATGCTCATTATTGTCCAATAATACTCCTTTTGAATGGACAAACTCATGCTAGGAAGCCTTTGACAAGCTTAAACACCTGCTTACCACTACACCAATTGTCCAAAGCCCGGATTGGTCCTTACCATTCGAACTAATGTGCGATGCGAGTGACTTTGCTGTGGGAGCAGTTTTAGGGCAAAGAAAAGACTTTGAATGAGGCTCAAGTTAATTATACCACCTCTGAAAAAGAGCTACTAGCGGTAGTGTTTGCCTTGGACAAGTTTCGGTCATATTTGGGTTCTCATGTCACAGTGTTCACGAACCATGCGGCTTTAAAATACCTCATTTCAAAATAAAAGGCCAAACCTCGTCTGATTAGGTGGATGCTCCTTCACCAAGAGTTTGATTTGGAGATCAAGGACAAGAAATGAGTGAAAAATGTGGTAGCTGACCATTTGTCTAGACTACCCCAACATGTGTCCAACTCTAGTGACCTACCAATCAATGAGCAATTCCCTGATGAACACCTCATGCATGTTAGCACTAACCCACCAATCCAACCTCCTTGGTATGGGGACATTGCTAACTTTCTAGTGACTGGACAGATGCCATCCCACTGGACAAAAGTTGATAGAGGTAAATTTCTACGAAAAGTGCATAGTTTCTTTTGGGATGAACCATACCTCTATAAGTATTGTCCTGATCAGATTGTGAGACGTTGCATTCCTGAGAGTGAGATTTATAATGTCATTGAATTCTGTCATTCCCTATCATGTGGAGGTCACTTCTCCTCAAAGAAAACAGCCGCTAAGATCCTTCAAAGCGGATTCTATTGGCCCTCCTTATTTAGGGATGTTCATGATTATTGCCTTCAGTGTGATCGATGTCAACGGTTAGGAGCTTTAACCAAGCGTAATGAGATGCCTTAAAACCCTATAATTGTTTTGGAGATTTTTGATTGCTGGGGGATTGATTTTATGGGACCATTCCCTACGTCATTTGGATATGAGTTCATACTGGTGGCCATTGATTATGTTTCTAAATGGGTGGACGCCATAGCAACTCGTACCAATGACCATCGGGTAGTGATAAAATTCTTGAAGGAGTACATCTTTTCATGTTTTGGGATGCCTTGAGCTATCATTAGTGATGGAGGCAAACATTTTTGTAATCGACCTGTTGGTGTCCTACTATGTAGTTATGGTGTGACTCACAAAGTAGGCATAGCGTATCATCCGCAAAACAGTGGCCAAGTCAAATTGGCAAATAGGGAGATTAAGGGAATCTTAGAGAAAATTGTTAACCCGACACGCAAAAATTGGTCTCTACGTCTCGTCGATGCATTGTGGGCATATAGAATAGCGTATAAGACTATTCTGGGCATGTCTCCCTATCGCCTTGTCTTTGGAAAGGCTTGCCACTTACCTGTAGAAATGGAGCATAGAGCTTATTGGGCAATTAGGTGCTTCAATGAGAATTTGGATGACGCAGGTGTTCTCTGAAAGCTCCAATTGAAAAAGCTTGAGGAGTTACGTAATGATGCTTTTGAGAATGCAAAGATCGCTAAGGCAAGAATGAAAGATTTACATGACAAACACATTTCTAGAAAATCTTTCCATGTAGGCCAAAAAGTCTTGCTATACAACTCTCGGTTACATCTCTTCCCGGGCAAGCTTCAATCTAGATGGTACGGTCCTTTTATTATACTTTCCATCTCAGAACATGGTGTGTGTGAGGTTCAAAACCCACGCAACAACACCACTTTCAAAGTTAATGGCCATCGTCTCAAACTTTATCTAGAAAATTTTGTGGCAGAAATTGAAACGTGGGATCTTTTGGATCCCCCAATTTTAGAGTAAAACATAAGTAAAATGTGGTTGTAGTTGTATCATAGTAGGATTAGGATAGGTTTAATTTTTCCTTTATTTTAGGATTTTTATCTTAGACATAGACCCTTTTTAGTTATTTGAAATAGCATAAAATGAATTAGGAAAACCCCACCAGACGGTCTGGACCCCTGCACCAAATGGTCTGGACCACAGTGCACTTATTGAATCAATTTTTGGAAGCGGACCATTCTGTGGTTCGGACCCTTTTAGCCCGACGGTCTGGACCCTGCAACTCTAAAAACCCCCAATTCGACCCTTTTTATGCCCTAGTTCTTCACTTCTAACTCCAAATACTCTCAAACTCCTTCTTGCTACTCGGTGCCCTCATCGAGAATAGAGGTTCCTGACGGGTGTTTTGGCATTTTCAACCCTTATTCCTTGAGTATAAGATAACCAAGGTAAGCCTCCTTGTACATTTCAAGCCCTAGGTAGTAAGTAATTCCATTACTCCTCAAACCTGAGCTTCCAAGTTTCAAGGGTTTCGGATTTCTTGTGAGGAGGAGCTTTGTTTTGAGTTCCTAACAGGGATAGGAAGCGATTAATCCATTTGAATGAATTATTTCACTATTTTCCTTCTTCCTACCCGTGGTTCACAAATTGGGTCCAAGGGTTCGCAGACCCTTCAATATTTGAGCTTATTTGCTGATTTTCAAAGCTTTCCTTTGCAATTTTCATTGGAAATTTATTAATTGAATCCATGGTGGATGTTGCATGGCCATCGAAATTGTTGAATGGATCCGTCTCGGGTGGATGATGTATGGCCACCTAGAGAACTAAATTTGTGAAATCTAGTTTGGGTGGATGATGTATGGCCACCTAATTTGTCTATTTTGCACACATTAATTTTGATTTTAGAATGGGCCACTGAATTTGTGTGGACATAGGGGTTGCATATCTCATCATTGAATATTTGCTTGTGTATTTGTGTAGCTCCTATGGCCCCAAGAACTAAGAAGCCTGCAAATAGACAATTAGGGGCCACATCATTTGATAGAAGTCAGTTTTGGAGGGAAGAAACTGAACAGAAATATGATGACATTTTAGGAAATAAATCAGTAGTAATCGAGCATTTTTGGCAAATCGACCAATTTAGGCGTAGTGAGTTTATGCTTGAGCAAAATTTTGAAGGGAGGCAGTGGTTGAATGTGGCAAGATTCCATACGTATTGTATAGTTGATTTGGTTAAGGAATTTTTTACTAATTTCAAAGAAAGATCAATTATAAGGCAAAGAGGCAGAGAAAGGCTTATTAGTTGGGTCAGGGGAGTGGAAATTACACTTACACTAGATGATTTTGCAGTTGTCTTTCAAGTGCCTAGAATTGCAAACCCAGAATTTAATTATCCAGCTAAGGGTACTCCTCCATTCCCGAATGTGGTGTCCGAGATCTTAGGAGAGGGCCAAGAATGGGATGCGGAATATAGGAAACCTGCATCTGTACTGAAGGATAAATATTAGGCGTTACACATGTTTTCTTGTTCCAATTTGTTGCCTCAAAATATGAACTCTGACTGTACACCCCTCAGATCTAGACTTATTTATGCTATTGGCACCGAAATGACAATAGATTTACTTTCATATATGTGGCACCAAATAGCATATACTTGTGAGCACCCTGGAGCTCTAGCAGCCTTACCCTTTGGTGGAGCACTCACAGAGATTTTTAGAAGGAAATGAGCCCATATTACATATGACCTACCCATAGCTTCAGGACTTCAACCGTTCAATATCACATCCTATGTCAAGTCCAGAGGTTTGATTTCAAAGAAAAAAAGGCAGGTAGAGGAGTCTGAGGACGAGGAGGAACCATTACATGTCCCAGAGGCACAACAGGAGGAGGAAGATGCGGATGAAGAACAGATCACCAATACTGAATTGGCCAATTAGATTGGAGCTCTGGCCGAACGTATTAGTGTCATGGAGCAAAATCAGGAAACTGACCACCAGCTCCTTCTACGTATCTATCAGAGCCAGCAGACTCAGGGCTACCTCTTACAGAGCGTCCTAGACTATATTAGAAAGTCTCAACCACCACCACCTCCGCAGTAATTTTATGTTTCTTTCTTCTTTGAGAGTTTAGGAGTGAGCCCTCTTGTTTAATTTGTAATCCTAAAACTCTTTACCTTATTGTAACCAGTGGGATAACTTTTTATTTATGTTCTCCTATTTTCATTTGTTATGTTGAGTTGATTTTCCATTCTATTTCGATTGTTCTTTTAATTCTTGAGCTTATTGATGTTACCTTGTGTTGGATTATGAGTTGTTTATGTTCTTAATCTCTTAGTTTCCTATTTTTTGCAAAGAACAGATACACCATCTCTGGTCCAACTAACAATGAAAGTAATAAAATGGGATCTAGTAACTTCATGATGCGTAGGAAATGTAAGTAGGATGACATGACCTTTTTATCCAGTGAGGAAAATGAGTCTGAGAGTTCAAAGGTTGACTGGGAAGAGTGTCCCAGTAGCTTGAGCACTATTTTCTAGAAAGCAATTCAGTACCCTTACCACTGATATATCCTCCATTTATGCACATAACACCTGACCAACTCCTTGACGGGCAATGGTGGAACGAAGTTGACCTTCAAGAACTCTTAGAAATGAAATAGGCTGAGATCACTATAGCTGATGAGTGGTTGATGCACCCTTGTACGCCACAGACACTGACACACTAGAATCTGACACGAGTTCCCTGTCTGAGTATCATGATAGGCCACCCCTAGAAGACATCCTTGATAATGAAAACATTGACACCGAGTCTAGGGAGGGTAGTGATGGTTACAATGAGTTGGACCAAGATGATGTGTTTGCTACTTCATTGCAATTCCTTTTTGAGTATCATCTTGCTTTTGATTCTATTGAAGACCACACGAGGTACTCCTTAACCTTTCTTTATCTTTTATGTTTCTTTCTTTATGTTCCTTTTTATTTTTATTATTTCATTCTTATTCATACTCTTTTCCATTTTGGTTGGGGGGATATGGGTTCCATTCATCATCATGCTCATTGTGCACACTACAGACTCACCTATGCTTCATATCTTTTCACATTGAGGACAATGTTCAGTTTAGGTTGGGGGGTAGCACTTGCATGATGATAGCATGATGATACTTAAAATTGACAAATTTTTCAAAATTTGAGCATGTTTGAGCTTAAATATTTGAATTTAGCATCTACATACCTACATGTTAGACCCTTTTATGGTTTGGTTGATTGTGACATTGGGTGAGAAAGTAATAAGTGAGTCTTGTCCAAGCATTAATAGGAAACATAATTCAAGTGGAGTATGTGATAACTTTGTGCATTTTTGGACTATCATGGTGAAAAGTTTATGTGCTTAGGAGTAGACTTTATTTGATATTGGTTACTTGAGCATCTTTGGACTAGCTAGAGACTTATACACCTTTATGGTGAGCTTTTGAGCCTTATATTCTTTTCTTGAGGGGTTGCACATGCTTACACTTCTTTTGCTCTTCACCTTGATTTTTAATGCATCAATTGCATCCCAAATACTTACATGAGTATCTATTTGGCACATTATGAGTAGTTGCAAGCTTTGAAAATGATGCTAGGCTTTCTTTGTCATTTTGAGCCTTTTGTCCTTTCTTGGTTATAAATTACCCTAGGAGCCAACTTGAAGCTTTTCAATAAAGTGTGTGATATACATTTTTCTATTCTTGGTTCTCCTCTCATATGATAACCCTTACACCCCATTCACATACTTTAAGCCTCACCCTCTCATGTCTTGGGTTGTGAAAGTGTCTCAAAGCCTAAGTGTGAATTTGGGTTGGGAATGTAATCTTTTGAGAACAAAATGAGGAAGAATGTTGGGATGAGAATTAATGTGTTGAATTATTAAAAAAAAAAGAGAAAAAAAAATTTGTTATCCCTTTTTTGTTTTTGGGACTTTGGTATTGTACTACAATTATTGAAAATGTCCCATGAGCAATTGTAATTTAGTGAATAAGCTTCATGTTGTAATCTTCTTGGGATTAGAAAGGACTTGGGTAGTTGGGAGTTGTGTGCACTTGAACATCTTTTCTCCCAAGACATGTGTTTTGATCTTCATCCTCCATTGTTAAGCACTACCCCTAGCCAAGTTACAACCAAAATAAAGACCTAGTGGATTCTCAGCAAGCAACTCTTATTTTATACATGTAGTGATCTAGTGTAGGTTATGTGATGTGGTTCTTACACATGCATTGAAACATGGTTAGGAAGTATCCACTTTGAGTTCCATTTGAGTCCATTCACATATTATGGGGTTATGTGCAACTAGGATAGCAACTTATGCTAATAGGAGTGTGTGAACCCTTGAATGAGTGAATTTCTTTCTATGAGTGGAACCTTGTGAGCTTTTGAAGTCAAAACTTAGTTCTGTTTATGCTCTTGAGACCTTGTTGAATAAATGAAACAATTTTGCACATATGCTTATTCTACTTTGATAGTTCATGCATTTATGCGTTGCACTTGGAAACTACACATGATATTTGAATTTTGTAACTTATTGAGCTTGAACTTAATTCATATTTGATCTTGATCTTTCTTTGACACATTAAGAACATGCCATAGAATTTTGTGGGTAGATTCACTGCAAACCCTCATGAGACCTTACTCGTCCACTAGGGGGAACCTAGGGGTTTAAAGGGCTTGTTACACGTAGCTAAGTGTAGCTGTGTTTCCAACGAAAAGAGAAATAGGATAATAGTTGCATCGCATTTTAATAAAAAATTCTGCATTTCATTTTAATAAAGATCATTGCTAAAGGACTAGCAATGTTCAAGTTGGGGGGTGTGATTACACTTGAAAAGTGTAATTACAAACTCCTTAACTCAACACTTATTCGTGTATTTAAATAGGTAAAGTTAAAGTTTTAGTGTTATTGTTACTTATACTTTTATTGTTCTATTTGTAGGAAAAAGGGCAAGGATGTCGAAGTTTACAGCTATGGAGAGAGCCAAGAAGACGAAGAAAAAGTCATGATTCAAACCTCATCTTTGATGGTCAAGACTAGCCCAAAGACCCAACATGAAAGAAGAAAAAAAGCTACACAAAACGCACTTGGTGGTCTAGACCCCCACACCAAACGGCCCAGACCACAGTAAGCTAGCTGAGCAAAAATTAGAGAAGATGCCATTCTGTGGTCCGGACCCCCAGATCAGACGGTCCAAACCTCCGTCTATCCAGAAGCGCAATTTTGAAAGTTATCTTCTAGGGTTGTCTTGCAACTATTTAAAGACTCTTTTGCACGACCGCAAGAACAAGTTTTTACACATTCTTTTTCAGATATTTTTGAGTGTTAGATTAATTTTAGATTAGTTTAGAGAGAGTTTTTACCTTCTTGAAGATTGTTCATAGATGCTTTTGGAGCTCTTTTATTCTGCGTAGCTGTGATAGTTCATTACTTTCATGCTGAACAATTAATCTTGTGAGTTTTATTTCAATTCCTTCTTGAATAATATGTTTCGCTTATTTTCAATGGTAGATCGGATGTTTGAATGCGTGTTTATTGCTTTTATTTTGTTTAAAATGATCGTAGCGTAAAACCCTAGTTCTTGATTCAACGAATCAAGAATGGGTAGTTCACGAATAACTTTGGGATGTTCGTAGACCCTTCGCATGGGCTGTGCAAGCTTATGCGTAAGGATCTACCATGTTAAAACCTATTTTAACTGGTTTCGAAAATATTCAAAACCGAAAATCTTTAACCACACTCGTTTGAAGTCATTGGTATGGGTTTTCGAGTATAACCATTTACATACTTTCGAACAAGATTAAAAATAGGTTTCAAATTCATTTCTAGTTTCGTTTGTTTGAAAAACTTTTGGAAACAAAAGTTTTTAACCATATTCGTTTGAAATCACTGGTACTAACTTTTGATTAAAACATTCTTAACACTTTTCGAACTAAACCCTAATCTAGATTTGAATCTAAACATCATAAGGTGAAGTAGTGAACTACCCAGACTTGAAGTTGAATCGAGAACCTAGCTCATATTAAATTTACAATTCGATTTAATTTTCATCATACTTACTTTACCTTGAAATTTAAAGTAGTGTTTTTAAATTTAGTTGAATTTCTTGAGATATTGCTTAATTCATTAAAAACCTTGAATTCTTGAGTTTACTAGTTTAATTGCGTTAAAATAGAATTCCAAACCTTGCTTCAAATTAAATTTAGAATTTCCTTTATAACCTAGAAACTAAATAACATAGGGTCCCTGTGAATTCGACCTCGGGCTCATCGAGTTAAAACTACGACTGCCCTCTTGCACTTGAGAGGTAGAACCCCAAACACCTTTTAGGGTCGGTCAGTCTACGTAGATTACACAAACTTAAACTACTCAAAGGACGCATTTCCACCCCCAAAGATCGACCAACTCGTGGATTCGACAACTAGTAGTGCAAGGATGTCATTTTGGGATACTTACAGGGGATATCACCAAATTTTGATGCACGGATTAGATAAAGAGAAGACTGTATTCATTATTCCAAGGAGGATCTACTATTATAAGGTTATGCCATTTGGGTTAAAGAATGCTGGAGCTATTTTATCAATGCTTAGTCATAAAGATGTTTGAAAATAACCTTGGTAAGATTATGGAGGTTTATATTGATGATATGGTAGTAAAGAGCAAAGAGTTTGAGACCCATAATAAGCATTTGCAACATATGTTTGATACTCTTAACGAGTATGGGTTAAAGCTCAATGCCGCCAAGTGTGCCTTCGAGTTCAGTTCAGGGAAGCTCCTAGGCCACCTGGTTACCAGGAGGGGAATAGAGGCAGGCCCCGACCAGATCCGTGCCATTTAGGCCGTAGCCCTACCTAAGATAAAAAAAGAAGTACAAAAGCTCATGGGAATGGTTGCAGCGTTAAATAGGTTCATTAGCTGAGCTCCAGACAAGTGCAGACCATTCTTTAGGCTGCTTAGGGGGCAAATAAATTGATCTGGGATGAGGAGGCAAACCAAGCACTAGAGTGATTAAAAGATTATTTGACTACTACACCAATTTTGATGACTCCCCAACCTGGGGATTTTCTGCAATTATATGGAAAGCAGAAGCCCATTTAGTTTACAAGTAAGACCTTATAAGGGGCAGAGACCGGGTATCTTCCCCTGGAGAAGTTTACCATGGCATTGGTGATAGCGTTGAAAAAGCTAACCCACTATTTTCACGCCCATACCATTCAGGTGGTAACTGATCAAGGAATAGGCCAATTGTTAAAAAAAGCCGATATCACAGGCAGGTTGGCCAAATGGGTAGTGCATTTGGGGGTTTTTGACATAAAATTTATGCCAAGAATGGCAATAAAGGCACAAGTTATAGCAGACTTTGTAGCTGAGTACACCTCCAAACTCCTGAGCATATGAAAGAAGTTTGGCAGTTGGAATTGAAGTTAGAGGCGAAAGCAACTGTGACGGCATGGCAAATTGAGGTAGACGGTTTATTGCCTAGAAGGGGAGCCGGGGTGGGAGTAGTTTTAATAACCCTGAAAGTGTAATCATTGAGTATGCCATCAAATGAAATTTTGAAGCGACAAATAATAAAGCCGAGTATGAAGCATTACTGGCTAGACTAGACATTGCTTATTGACTATTTGTTCGAAACATATTTGTTAAAACTGATTCTCAATTGGTGGCTAATTAGTTGAAAGGTGAATATGTAGCAAGGAATGAAAGGATGGCTGAGTATCTGGAGTTTTCAAAGAGAAGGCTCCAAGATTTTCATGTCATTGGAATTCAGCTAATTAGAAGGGATCATAATTCACATGCAGATACTTTGGCTACACTAGCTACAGCACTGAGGATGCGACTTAACAATAGAGTTTTTCTTGATGTATTGGATAAACTGAATGTATCGATGATAGGACAAGTTGCTTATGCTGAGCTGGGACCATCTTGGATGGATCCAATTGTTGCTTACTTAAAAGAGGGGATTCTTCCCAAAGATAAAGTGTAAGCTAAGAAATTGAAGATGAAAGCTACAAGGTTTTAGTTATCTCTTTATCACAAGTTATATAAAAAATCCTTCACCAACGCCTATCTTTTGTGTGTTCATCCAGATGAAGTACAAGACTTTCTCTGTGAGTTGCACGAAAGGGTTTGTGAGGCCTATACTAAGGGCAGGTCTTAAGCTCACAGAGCAATAACTCAGGGGTATTGGTGGTAGAGGATGGGAAATGATGCGCAAGCTTACGCTCGTAAGTGTAAAAAATGCCAGAAGTTTGCTCTAATTCCTCCTCAGCCGACTCGGGAGCTCAATCCACTCACCAGCCTTTTGTCGTTTGCTTAATGGGGACTTGACATCGTGGGACCGCTACTGACTGCCCCTAGAAACAAGAAATCACTGGTGGTTGGCATTGATTATTTCACTAAGTGGGTGGAAGCTGAGCCTTTGGCTCATATCAAAGATGCAAATGCTATACAATTTATATGGAGAAATATCATTATAAAGTATGGCATCCCAAGGATTTTAATTTCTGATAACAAAACGCAGTTTGATAATGCTCCATTCAAAGAGTATTGTTCCACATATAGAATCAAAAATGTCTACTCAACACCTACTTATCCTCAAGGCAACGGACAAGCAGAAGCTTCCAACAAAGTAATACTAAGTGACATCAAGAAAATTTTGGAGTCAGCAAAAAGAAGGTGGTTGAAGAACTACTAGCAATGCTATGGACATACCGAACCACACCGAGGAGATCAACTGGTGAATCCCCTTTTTCTCTTACACATGGGATGGAGGCAATCATTCCATTATAGGCATGCCAACAATTCATACTGTAGCTTTTGACCAAGGTGAAAATGATAAAGCCATGGCCATCAGTTTAGACTTACTGAGAAGAAGGAGTTGGTTGTAATTAGATTGGCATCATACCAGTAAGAGTTAAGAAGCAAGTTCAATAAGCATGTAAAGCCACGGGAATTCAAGATTAGAGACTTTGTCATCAGGAAGATAATGGTGGCGAGAAGAGATCCAATAGAAGGAAAGCTTAGCGCAAATTGGGAAAGCCCATTTCAAGTCATTGAGGTGCTCGACAATAGTGCATACCATCTGGTAGACATAGAAAATAAACCATTAAAAAGGCCTTGGAATGGGCTACATTTAAAGATTTATTATATATAACGATGTGATTTACTTTTCTTTATTAACTATTGATGCGACAGGAATGAAAGTAGATTTTGCTCTAGCTTTAGAGACATGCACATAATTAAAGGGGCGTTTATCTGGGTTTCCTAGAAATGACAATCAAAACAGAAAGAATAGTCCTATTAGAGTTTCTAGTGATTGACTCGAGAAAGAATAGTCCCACTAGAGTTCCCATTGGCTGATTTGAGAAAGGATAGTCCCACTAGAGTTCCCAATGGTTGACTCATGAAAGAATAACTCATTGAAGCTCCCTGTGAATACTTCAAGAAAGAATAACGTTGGGAGCAAGTATGCTAGAAAGTATTTGTAATAATGGGTGTTATCCTTGGATTTCATCTCTATGCTTGATATCAATTTACAATTTTGATGAGAATGCATATACAAATGACCATTACTATTTACACTCTTATGAGGTGCAAGAAATTATTGTCTCGACCACTTTGCACTGGAGAATTGATTAAGGGAGTTAAATACATTAGATGGACGAGGTTGCCGACTGTTAAGAACGTGTTCGACATAGCTCAGTAAATGATCTCATTTTGGCTTATGATGCTTTGAGTTTGAAGATTAATTAATTCAAATTAATGAGTTAGCTTTGTAAGAGGGAAAACTGAGTTTGGTCTAGTTATAGCGTCCATTAAAATTGGGTAATTTAGTTTTTACCAATGGTTTCATAAATCCATTTCGTTATTAAAAGGATTTGATGTTTAAAGTTTGGATTATGATAATCAATTAATTGAACGGCTTATGATGATCTCATTTTTTTCCTTGTTTGTTGTTTCTCAAGGCCACATTAAAGAATTCATTGCCTCGGTTGCTAAAAACAACTGAGGAAATGAGTGAATGAGAGAAGGCATAAGATGGTATTAGAGGTTAAGGGTATAAAAATAACAGCAAAAAAAGAATGGGTTAACTTACGGCTAGGATATTCTTGAGTAAATTCTCGTGTATACCCTCCATTCTGTTCCTCTTTATTTTATCGAGTCATAAGGAGCTGTGACCCCCTTAAGGAACTCGTGAGGGTAGAGAAACGCAGAGTCTAGGATAGAAAATGGCCTACTGGAGCCATCAAACTGAGGAATCCTTATTTGAGGGACAAATTCTGGGGTTTCCTCCGGACGATGCCTTGGCCTGATTGTTCACAAAGGCATTGGATCTGATCTCCCTCCTTCGGTTGAGGATGAACTCGGCCCTTGACTGGTAAGGGGCAGATGTTTGGAAGTTGCCTCGTTTGACGTTGGACGGATTGGAAGCAAATTGGAAGAGGGTAGACCTTCTAGGACGATAAGATCAATGGTTTCACCCACCATTTACTTCTTTCTAGCTTTAGGTTCCCCCTCTTTAGGTCGGGAGGACTTCTGAGGAAGCACAGTTGGCTTATTGATTGAGATTCCAGAGGCCTTTTTGTTTCTCTCCACTTGTTTCTCTTTTGTTTGTTAGCCTTGTTTGGCCTTGGCGGCTTCAATCTCTAATGTCCTCTTTTTGGTAATAGCTGCCTTTTTCCTCTTGGCCATCTCTTCGGAGGCCTTTTTCACGTCGAACTTTAGGGCCATGTCTTAATTGTCGACTTCAATTGGAACAAAGGGAACTTCTGTTTCTGATTGGACATCAATTGTTACATATTTATATATTCAAATTACACTTGCACACATCATAAAAAGATATAAAATCTATGTTTTGTGCAGATTCCATCTCCATATCTCCAAAGTGGAATATGTGTTGATTTCCATCACAAAAATAAGAAATTAAGCTACATTGAGGATGTTGAGAAGAAAGCATGCTGCACAGCACATCAAAGGATTGAAGCTATTTCACAAGAAGAAGAAAATTCAGTTGAAATCAATGCAAAGAGATCAGAATCACTATTCTGGAAATTTCTGCAGCAGAGGATCATATTCGAATATGGTTTTACTGTATTCGAATATAAGCTTCTTCACAGCAACGAATTCCATGTGACCCCAACTTCTCCATGTGATGTAACCTGCAATCCAGGGAGGGCAAATCAGTAAAAAAAATAGGAGAAAGAAGGAGCCATCATGAGGACTACATTCGGTTAGAGGAGAGAGAAGGAAGAGAGTTTCAGAGAGAGAGACACGCAAGAAAGCAGAGGAAGTCGGGGGAGAGAAATTCAGTTTTGTAGAGAGAGGTTTTGAGAGAAATATTATTGAGAGTTCATAGTTTTACATTTTAATTTCAATTCGGCATTGGAGTTTTTGAGATTTACATTTTGAATTCATTTCAATTTCTGTAATCAGATTTTCAGTTCTAAATCCATTAAATTTTCATTTTCAGTTTGAAATGTCTTCAATTCAGATTTCCATTTCTGTTTTTCTTCTCTTCAATATGCTCGGCTAAGTCTTCTTGGGCCAAGGCAAGGGTAATGCCCTTCCAATGAATCTCAAGTGGCCGAACTTCATGGATCTACTTTGAGTTCTTATGATTATCAAGTCAATTTATAGCTGGGTGTCTTAGAACTCATTGATTCAAGACCCGATTAATCCAAATTTGTATATCCTATTGATGAGTTCATAGGTGTTGCTTAACTTAGAACTCTCATGACATTGTTGTATGTGGGTTGCTAGAATTAGAACTCCTATTGTCCTTAAAATAGGTTATGCACATTGAGTGTTTAATCCATGGTTTGTTTCAATTGAAATTAATTTTCTCAAAAATCAGCACAAATTGATTTGGTAATTTATAAACTCTTGGCACTTGAAATTCATTTGGATTGATATTAAACTTGTCTTGCTCAACTTTTTTTATCACTTAATCTTTAAGTTTAAATTCATTTTGCTTTTGGAAAACTAGTTCAAAACCATCAACCAACCAAATCAGATTTTAATTTTCTGTTTCACATTTTTTGTGAGTTGTGTTTTGCCAAATTAATCTCCATTAGAGTCATTCACTTCATTACTCCCTAGATCCCTGTGGAAATGACCTGGGACTTACCAGTTATTTTGTGCTTCAACCACACCTTGCACTTGGGGGAAAACTTGTCTTGATTTACCTCACTTAACATTTTTTTTAAATTTGAATTGATAAACTGAATTTTCATCTGAGCTTTTATTTTGGAGTGACGTAATTAAGTAAGAACAAGCACAATTTTTGGCGCCGTTGCCGGGGATCTTTGAGAAGCAATGGTGTTTTGAGCTTTTGGAGCATTAACTGGCAGTACATCTCACCACCATTTTCAACAACAGGAGCTGCTTAACTTGTTGGGTAACTTTGTTCCATCTCTGTTTCTATTTCTTTTATAGTCTTGGTTGTTAGTTTAGTTTTAGAACTATTTGCATCTGAATCCTGAATTTCTGATTTGAAACTGTTTCATCTGATATTCGAATACTGCTGCATTTCTCTGCTGTAAGCTGTAGTTGCAATTCTCTGTGAATCAGTAGATGAAATTGTGAAGTTAGGAGGTTAGATTGGAGTTTTGTTTCAGTCTGAATTTCTGTTTATGCTTTTAAGGTCTGGTAAACTTGTTGGAAACAGATCTGAATTGCATTTTCCATCTTCTCTTGCTGAATTGATTAAATCTGCTGCATCACATTCACAATCTGAATTTTCTGTTGCACATATGGATCCACCACCACCTGTTCTGCCGGAAGGAAGTGTTCAAGGAGAGAATGACCAAATGGATCAAAACATCCTTAGACCTCTCCGAGAATATCTTTATCCAGCTAGACAAACCACTCCATCTTGCATTGTTCTTCCAAATGGACATCAGAATTTTTATCTTAAACCTGGAACAATTCAGCTTTTACCAACTTTTCATGGCATGGACTCAGAAAATCCTTACATGCATATGAAAGAATTTGAAGATGTTTGTGGAACTTGCATGGATAGGAATGTTAATGAGGACATGGTTAGGCTTAAATTATTTCCATTTTCATTGAAAGACAAGGCAAAAATGTGGTTGAATTCACTTGAGCCTAGATCAATAGGTACTTGGAGAGACATGCAAACAAAATTTTTGAAGAAGTATTTTCCTGCAAATAGAACTGTAATTCTTCAACAGCAAATAATGAATTTTGTGTGTAAATCCAATGAAACATTTGCTCAAGCATGGGAAAGATTCAAGGAATTGTTGCAAGCATGTCCACATCATGGTTTTGAATCTTGGAGAATTGTTAATTTTTTCCATAATGCATTAACTCCAAATCTGAAAATGTTGGTTGCCACCATGTGTAATGGTGAATTCTATGACAAAACTGCTGAAGAGGCTTTACATTTCTTTGATGCTTTAGCTGAAAACACTAAACAATGGGAGGTAGTTTCCCCATCTTTTTCTGAATTTTCTGACAGATCAAATGATAGAGGAAAGTTCCATCTCAATGAGGCAGATGATGTTGGAGCTAGGTTGGCTGCATTGTCAAGAAAGATTGAATTGATGGAGCAAAAGAAGCAAACATTGAAGGAGAGTGAAGTGAAGTGTGTGCTGTGTGAAACCGCAGACCACAGGACTGATGATTGCCCAACACTTCCAGCTTTTAAGGAAGTTCTCTATGGTCAAGCAAATCCCACACAAGCTGCAAGACCCTTCAATCAAAATCAGGGGATGAACACATATTCACAAGGCCATAGTCCATATTCGAATAACTACAACCCTGGCTACAGAAATCATCCAAACCTTTCTTGGAAAGCAGAAGCACAGAACCAACAATACCAACCTCAACAACCTGTGCAACCCCAACCATTTCCTTCTCAGCCTTTTCAACCTCAGCAGAACACAAATTTTTATCAGCCACCTCACAAAAGATCTTTGGAAGACACTTTGCAACAATTTATGCAAGGGCAGATTGGAACCAACAATCAGAATTCCAAGTTTCAAGAGCAGACAAACAGGGCCATGGAAGACATCCGAAGTCAATTGTCAAAGCTAACTCAAGCTTTAACCATCAGAGAATCAGGAAAGCTTCCATCTCAGCCAAGACCAAATCCTACAAGCCAAGTTCATTTCAGTGAATCATCTTCATCTGCTGCAAATGAAAATCTGGAGCATGTACAAGCTGTTTCAACATTGAGAAGTGGAAAGCAAATTGTCAAGCCAGATTACAAACCACCTACTGAAGAAATTGAGGAAGAAAATGAGCAAGGAAATAATGAAAAATGAAGAGGAAATGCTAGCTAAAACAGAAACTGGACAGCAGAACAAAAAGTGAACTAGAAACAGCAATTTAGCACTTCTGAGAAAGAAATCATGTTTCAGCATGAAGAGCAGGAATTGAAGCAAAATGAAAGACTAATTGGGGACAGCAAGTTGGACAGCAGAAAACTTGAGGAAAAGCAGAATCTGAGCCAAGAAGGGCAGAAAATTCTGATGCAGCCGAAGGAATATTCGAATACCAGTAAGCAACATTCGAATAGCAGTAAGCAGCAAATCAGAATCCAGAGAACAGAGCAGGTAGATTCTGAAAATAAAGAGGAAATTTCTGAGAATAAGAAAAAAATTTCTGAGGAAAATCAGTTTGAAAAGAGTGAAAAAGATTTTGAAAATAAAGAGATTTTGAATAAAACCAAGTTGGACAAATCTGAATTTGTTCCAAAACTTCCATTTCCACAAAGATTGAACAAAGCCAAGAAAGAGAATTTGAATTCTGACATTTATGAATTGTTCAAACAAGTCAGAATCAATATTCCCTTACTTGATGCAATTAAACAAAATCCATCCTATGGAAAATTTTTGAAAGATTTGTGTACTGTTAAGAGGAAAATGAATGTGAAAGAAAGAGCATTTTTGACTGAACAAGTGAGCTCCATTTTGCAATTTAAAACTCCTCCCAAATATAAAGATCCAGGTTGCCCCACCATAGCTTGCTTAATTGGGAATCAAAGGGTAGATCAAGCTTTGCTAGATTTAGGTGCAAGTGTCAACCTCTTACCATTCACTGTTTACAAACAGCTGGGGTTGGGAGAACTTAGACCTACTAGGGTGACACTACAACTTGCTGATAGGGTCAGTTAAAGTCCCTAGGGGTGTGGTTGAGGATGTCTTGATTCAAGTGGATCATTTTTACTTTCCGGTGGACTTTATAGTGCTAGACACTCAGCCCATTCAAGGAAACCAACCAGCTGTACCTGTTATCCTAGGAAGACCATTTTTGGCCACCTCAAATGCCTTGATCAATTGTAGAACCGGAGTTATCAAGTTCTCCTTTGGAAACATGACAATTGAGAAAAACATCTTCAAGGTGACCAAACAGCCGAGTGATTATGAGGAGGTAGAGGAAGTTGATTGGATTCAAACAACCACTCAAGATCACTTTGATAGAGAGTATTTTGATGACCCTTTGGAGAAAGCCTTAGTGAATAATGAGCAAGTAGATTTCCTAGCTGATTGTGACTTGGAGAATTGTGGGGGAGGAGAATTGGAGGAAATGAAAAATTCAATGCTATTGGTGAATCAGTGGAGACCATCTGTTGAGTCTTTAGAGCTGCCCATAGTCAAGCCTCTGTCATTTTTGGACCAGCCACCAAAACCTGAGAGAAAACCCTTGCCAAGTGACTTGAAGTATGTATTTTTGGGTGAGGGAGAGTCCTATCCAGCTGTCATTTCATCTCAGCTGAGTTTGGACCAAGAAAATAGACTTGTGGAAGTCTTGAGGAAGCATAGAGGAGCTTTGGGCTGGACTATAGCAGATCTGCAGGGAATAAGTCCATTGATTTGCACTCATAGAATATTTTTGGAGGATGAGGCCAAGCCTATTAGGCAAATGCAAAGGAGACTCAACCCCAACATGAAAGAGGTTGTTAGAGGGGAGGTAATCAAGCTTTTGGATGCTGGAATTATCTACCCCATCTCAGATTCTAAGTGGGTGAGTCCAACTCAGGTAGTGCCTAAGAAATCTGGAGTGACTGTGATTAAGAATGAAAAAGAGGAATTAGTTCCAATGCGCATCCAAACAGGATGGCGCATGTGCATAGATTATAGAAAGTTAAATGCAGTCACAAGGAAAGATCACTTCCCTCTTCCATTCCTAGATCAGGTATTGGAAAGAGTGGCAGGGCATGCATTTTACTGTTTCTTGGATGGTTACTCTGGGTATAATCAGATTGAGATTGCATTGGAGGATCAGGAAAAGACCACATTCACTTGCCCATTTGGCACATTTGCATATAGGCGTATGCCTTTTGGTCTTTGCAATGCTCCTGCAACATTTCAGAGATGTATGATGAGTCTGTTTGGTGATTTTGTAGAGAGATTCCTTGAAGTTTTTATGGATGACTTTTCAGTATATGGCAGTGACTTTGATACATGTTTGGGAAATTTAGAGAAGGTTTTGATTAGATGTGAGGAGAAAAACTTGGTTTTGAACTGGGAAAAATGCCACTTTATGGTAACTCATGGAATTGTCCTTGGCCACATAGTGTCTTCTAGGGGGATAGAAGTAGACAAAGCCAAAGTGGAAATCATTCAAAAACTTCCTACCCCTAGATGTGTTAAGGATATCAGATCATTTCTTGGCCATGCTGGGTTTTATAGAAGGTTCATTGCATCATTCAGTGCCATTGCTAGACCTTTGTGCAACCTTCTATCCCAGGATGTTCCCTTTGATTGGACACCAGAGTGTCAGGCCTCATTTGATAGACTTAAGAGTTTGCTCACCTCAGCTCCCATTATGCAGCCACCAGACTGGACTTTACCATTTGAAATCATGTGTGATGCTAGTGATTGTGCCATTGGTGCAGTGCTAGGACAGAGGAGGGATAGGAGGCCACATGTATTGTACTATGCTAGCAAAACCCTTAGTGAAGCACAAAGGAATTACACTACTACTGAGAAGGAGTTGCTAGCAGTAGTATATGCCTTGGACAAGTTCAGATCATACTTGGTAGGTTCCCATGTCATAGTATACACTGACCATGCTGCTTTGAAGTATCTCTTGACCAAACCTGATGCTAAGCCTAGACTTATTAGATGGATTCTTCTGCTTCAAGAATTTGATTTAGAAATCAAGGACAAAAAGGGAGTTGAAAATGTAGTTGCTGATCACCTTTCTAGACTCCCACATCAGGATTTAGCATCTTTTGATTCTCCCATCAATGAGACATTCCCTGATGAGCAGTTGTTCCACATAGACTCTTCTGAGGTACCTTGGTTTGCAGATATAGCCAACTACCTAGCTTCAGGTATTGTGCCTTCTCACTGGACCATGTTGGATAGAAGGAAGTTCTTTAGGAATGTGAGACACTTTTTCTGGGATGACCCTTATTTGTTTAAATATTGCCCAGATCAGGTGATTAGGAGGTGCATACCTGAGAGTGAGTCCACCAGTGTCATTGAGTTCTGTCACACATTAGCTTGTGGAGGACATTTTTCTGCTAGGAAGACTGTGGCTAAAATTTTGCAATGTGGATTGTATTGGCCAACCATGTTCAAAGATGTGTATGCATTTTGTGTTGCTTGTGATAGATGCCAGAGACTTGGTAGCCTCACTAGGAGGAACATGATGCCCCTTCATCCCATTTATGTGCTTGATATCTTTGACTGTTGGGGTATGGACTTCATGGGCCCATTTGTGAGTTCCTTTGGTTATGAGTACATTCTAGTGGCCGTAGATTATGTCTCAAAGTGGGTAGAGGCTATTCCAACAAAGACCAATGACCATAGAGTGGTTATCAAATTTTGAAAGAAAATGTGTTTTCCAGATTTGGGATGCCTAGAGCAGTGATAAGTGATAGGGGAACACATTTTTGCAATAGACATGTTGGTCTTTTGATGAAGAAGTATGGGGTGTTACACAAGGTTGGAACATCTTACCACCCCCAAACAAGTGGACAAGCTGAATTAGCTAATAGGGAAATCAAAAGAATCATTGAGAAAACAGTGAACCCCACAAGGAAAGATTGGTCTTTGAAATTGGTGGATGCACTGTGGGCTTATAGGACTGCATTCAAGACCATCTTAGGAATGTCCCCTTATAGATTGGTATATGGAAAAGCTTGTCACTTACCAGTGGAGTTGGAACACAAGGCCTTTTGGGCAGTGAGACATTTTAATGAGAGCATCACTGAATCTGGTTTTCAAAGAAAATTGCAACTTAGTGAGCTGGAAGAGATTAGAAACGATGCATATGAGAATGCCAAGATTTCTAAGGATCGAGTAAAGAAGTGGCACGATGCACACATCAGTAGAAGAGAGTTTTTTGTGGGACAAAAAGTGTTGTTATATGATTCTAGATTGCATCTGTTTCCAGGAAAGCTTAAATCAAGATGGACTGGTCCTTTTGTAGTCAAGAATGTGACTAGAGTTTGGGGCTATTGACATTGAAAACCCAAGTTCAAAGAATGTTTTCCGGGTGAATGGACAAAGACTCAAGGAGTATCATGAGAATTTTGTTGCTGAAGTAGAGAGTTGGGATCTCGAAGATCCCCCAAATTCTGTTTGAATGAAGGAAGAATTCTGATTTTGTATCATAGTAGTGTAGGTTCTGTTATGCTTTTGATTTTCTGTTTTCTTTTGTTTTTGTAAAAAAAAAAAAAAAAAGAAGTTGTATATGGTTATTGCTAACCTTCAGTTTTCAGCTGCAAGTAGTACTCAACTGAGGAAGTGAAGAATCTGCTTGATGAAAAGAATCTATTCAAATCTGATGTGATCAGTTGCAATTGCAACTGCAGCTGTGATCATGCAGTAGCTGGACTAAATGCCTTGCCACTGCTGAAATGTGAGCTTGGAACAAGTTGGTGGGGAATTGGTCACAGTAGCTGACTGATCAGCTTTCAATTCTTGGTAATAAGTTGAATTTTCATTCACAATCTCCAGGTATGTTACTTCCCCAACCTTTCTTTAATTTGCTGGTTTAATACATTGAGGACAATGCATGATTTTAGTTGGGGGGGACACAATCTGAGTTTGTGGATGTGAATAGTGTTTTTACTGAAATTTGCTGAATTGAGTGATTGGATATGATCAGAATGTTTTGAATATGATTTGGAATTGTTTGAATTGAATTAAGATCATGCTTATGTCAGTTTGAGTTTGCATATGTTGAAATTTGAAAAAAATTGAAAATTTGAAAAAATTGCAAAACTTCTTCTTGAATTAGTTGTCTTTTTGAAATAATTTTCGAATCCTAGCTGTTGGCAAAACTTAATTTGAGTATTCTTAAGAAATGGGGGAAGAATTTCTGGTTTTCTGGACACTGGAATTGCAAATTGCTGATAACCTGTATTCGAATATGGGTCTGGGTATTCGAATATGATGTCGGTTTTAAATCCTGTATATACCCGTGAGTGGCCCCATTCAAGTTCCTGTTCTATTCGAATACGAGCCCTGGTGCCCAAAACCCTGAAACCTTCACCATTCCACATCTTCTTCCAGTCCTCTAACTTTCAGATTATCTGAGTGTGATTTTGAGTTGACATTGAAAGGAAGATTCAGATACAGAGCTGCGATTGAAGAAGCTAGGGTTTACAGCTTTGGAAAATTTCTGATAAAGGGTTGAGAATCAATTGAAGCAAGATGCCACCAAAGAGGATGAAGAAGATGGCTTATAAAGGTAAGGCTAAAAGAAGGAGCATGAGGATTTTGAGCCAACATGGTAAGGGTTCTTCACTTGTTGTTCAGGAACCCATAACATATGAACTGTCATCTTCTAAATCAGACCCTAGGTCCTCCTCTAGAGCAGAATCGTTCTATTCTGTAGGTAATGAGAGTTTGAATGAGAGACATGATGATCATGTCTCTAATGTTGAAAAGGAAAACTCTGTTGGAGTTCCTGAGAATGTGCCTACTAAGGAGCACACTACTGCTCCTGAGCATGAGGTCCACACCTCTGAAAATGCTCCTGAGGATGAACCTGAAGCACAATCTGACCAAGATCTTTTTGATGAGGATTCTTTTGATAGCTCGAGGTTTTCCAATAAAGCCTCAGAGCTGAAATATAATGAGAATTACAGCAAGAGAGCTGTGTTGAGTGAAAGAGGAATTAAATTGGAGGACTACAATGAACCACCCTATGAATTGTTAGAATTATTTGAGCAAAGGGGCTGGGTGCATTGGGTTACAACCAGTAGGAGGGCTGTGGTACCATATGTGAGAGAGTTTTACTCAAATGCTGAATTGGGTATGGTTCATGGGAGACCTGTGATAAACTCTAAGGTTAGAGGGAAGAAAATCAGTGTGAATCTTGAGAAGATCTCTTTCATAAGTCACTTACCTGTTGAAAGAGTACCCGAATCCACACCTGAACAAAAAGCACAATGGGAGGAGCAATTGCATAAGGACAATTTGGCTAGACTCTTCACAGCCAACCCTCAAGCCTCAATGGACCACTGCTAGGATGTCCAAGTCAGGAATTACTCCCAAAAGTAATGTCCTTCACATGCTAGTCTGTTCTTCAATTCTGCCCCATGCTTACAAGTCAACCATCACTCTAGAGCAAGCCATGATTATGGGAAAGTTGTTGTTAGGCATTCCCATGGATTTACCTTACCACATCTGGTTGGTTATTTCTCATGTGGTAGAGAAATCAGAATCCACTGCTGGGCTGCCTTTTGGAGGTCTAATTACAGAGATAATTCAGCATTTTCTGGGAATAGAGGAAGAGGTAGGAATGGCCACTGTGAAAGCTGCTCCTTTGATAGACAAGACATCTGTGAATAGAAGTCAAGGACAGCTGAAGAAGGCTGCTCCACCTGCAGTAGAGAACAACCAGCAGCAGCCAGCAGAAGAGACTGAAGCAGCCCCCATGAGCACAGAGGAGAAATTGAAGTTAATCCAGCAAAATCAAGAAGTACTGATGAGGGAAGTTAGTGAGCTGAGACAGGGGCAGCAAAAGCTTATTCGATTGGTGGAGAGCATATTCGAATTAAGCCGAGAAGGAAGAAATGCTTAATTCAGTATTTCAGCCATGATTCAGATTCTTTCGTCCTTGAAACCAGACTTTTGACAGCAAATCTTTAGAATATTTCAAATATGTTTTGTCAACAATAGGATTTGGATTGATGTTCTTGCTGTTTGTTTCTTTTGATTAGGTTTAAGTTGTTTTGTTTTACTTTTGCCACCTATGACTTTGAACTTACAACTTGGAATGAATGAAATTTCTGTTTTCTTGGAATTAGTGATGTCATTTGCATAAATTGAATTGAGCTGAGTTGAAGTATGAAATTTTAAGAGTTGTTGTGTTTGCCATGTGTTTTTAAGTTGAAAAGTGTGTGAATGGATTTAGCTTGAGAATTGTTGATCTAACATTTGTCTTGAGGAATGGATTTATGAATGAATAATGTGTTTTATGGATTTCCAGATATAGTGGAGACTTAAAACCTGAAGTGAGATATTGAGCCTTAAACTTTGTTCATGAGAGACTTACATTTACTCTAAGGGCTTTCCAAAAGCTCAAGCTTTTTGCACTTCAAATTCCTTCAATAACTCCACTTATACTATTTTGCTTTGGGTGTTTGTGAAGTGATAGAGGAATGGAACTAGATTTCTGATTCTTAACTTTTATGGTTGGATGGAATGAAATCATAGAAGTGATATTAGGCCATTTTTCTTAACATTTGAGCTTGGAATGCCTTTCTTTGATAAACATGACCATTGTAGCCAAGTTTGAGCCTTATTAGAGCATTCATACTTCTTCATTTTTACCACATAATTCCTTTAACCAAAATGAATGCTCTCTACCCTTCCCTATGTATTTTGGAATGCATTGAAAATAGAAATGAAGGTTAGTGGACTGAATTGTGGGATTTGGAGGTGAGAAGAAAGAAAAATGTATGGAATGAGGAAAAAGAAAATGTTAAGGGAAATGGATGATAAAAAGAAAATCAAAAAGGGGGAAACTGTTTTAATTTTGAAATACATTCACTTGAGGTCATTTTCAGTTTGAAAAAAAAAAATGAATTGTAGAAGGGTAGAAGAAAGTTTATTTCAGTGTTCCAAATCAGTTTTTGAATTCCTTATCCTTTCCTTCTATTACCTTATTAAACCTCATGGCCCCATTACAACCCATTGCAAGTCCTAATTGATCTTTGGAAGAATTTTCATTCAATTGTGAAATTTAGGAATTAGGGAATCATGGTGAAAATTCTGAAATTACTTTGCTACATCATTCCTTCATGGAGTTATGCCAAGTCCAATTCTTTCTTGAATACATCGTTTTTGACTTGTTGATGCCACCTTCTAGAATTTGATGAACATTTACTCTTAATAAGGGGCATCTTGAGTGAAACCTTGTGTGCTCTATTTTCTTTGGAGTGAATTCCAAGGTGAGATTTGAAGTCAAAACTTGGGAATGAAATGGAATGCAAAGTTCAGAATTAAATGAAGTTCTAAAGATGTATGTTAAGTTGATAGAGCTAAAAGCTGCTATTCATTCACATTCATTTCACACACTTGGCAAGTTTCACATCTCTTATAAAATTTTAAATTTTAAACTTTGCTTATGAAAGTTTTTGCTTATGGTGTTGACTAATTTCATATGAATAGCTGAAATGTCATTCAAATTGAAATGGAATTAATGCTTTTGGATTTCTCTCCTATTTCTTCTATTAGAAGCATTACTAGGGACTAGTAATGTTGTAGTTGGGGGGTGTGTGATTGGACATCAATTGTTACATATTTATATATTCAAATTACACTTGCACACATCATAAAAAGATATAAAATCTATGTTTTGTGCAGATTCCATCTCCATATCTCCAAAGTGGAATATGTGTTGATTTCCATCACAAAAACAAGAAATTAAGCTACATTGAGGATGTTGAGAAGAAAGCATGCTGCACAGCACATCAAAGGATTGAAGCTATTTCACAAGAAGAAGAAAATTCAGTTGAAATCAATGCAAAGAGATCAGAATCACTATTCTGGAAATTTCTGCAGCAGAGGATCATATTCGAATATGGTTTTACTGTATTCGAATATAAGCTTCTTCACAGCAACGAATTCCATGTGACCCCAACTTCTCCATGTGATGTAACCTGCAATCCAGGGAGGGCAAATCAGTAAAAAAAAATAGGAGAAAGAAGGAGCTATCATGAGGACTACATTCGGTTAGAGGAGAGAGAAGGAAGAGAGTTTCAGAGAGAGAGACACGCAAGAAAGCAGAGGAAGTCGGGGGAGAGAAATTCAGTTTTGTAGAGAGAGGTTTTGAGAGAAATATTATTGAGAGTTCATAGTTTTACATTTTAATTTCAATTCGGCATTGGAGTTTTTGAGATTTACATTTTGAATTCATTTCAATTTCTGTAATCAGATTTTCAGTTCTAAATCCATTAAATTTTCATTTTCAGTTTGAAATGTCTTCAATTCAGATTTCCATTTCTGTTTTTCTTCTCTTCAATATGCTCGGCTAAGTCTTCTTGGGCCAAGGCAAGGGTAATGCCCTTCCAATGAATCTCAAGTGGCCGAACTTCATGGATCTACTTTGAGTTCTTATGATTATCAAGTCAATTTATAGCTGGGTGTCTTAGAACTCATTGATTCAAGACCCGATTAATCCAAATTTGTATATCCTATTGATGAGTTCATAGGTGTTGCTTAACTTAGAACTCTCATGACATTGTTGTATGTGGGTTGCTAGAATTAGAACTCCTATTGTCCTTAAAATAGGTTATGCACATTGAGTGTTTAATCCATGGTTTGTTTCAATTGAAATTAATTTTCTCAAAAAATCAGCACAAATTGATTTGGTAATTTATAAACTCTTGGCACTTGAAATTCATTTGGATTGATATTAAACTTGTCTTGCTCAACTTTTTTTATCACTTAATCTTTAAGTTTAAATTCATTTTGCTTTTGGAAAACTAGTTCAAAACCATCAACCAACCAAATCAGATTTTAATTTTCTGTTTCACATTTTTTGTGAGTTGTGTTTTGCCAAATTAATCTCCATTAGAGTCATTCACTTCATTACTCCCTAGATCCCTGTGGAAATGACCTGGGACTTACCAGTTATTTTGTGCTTCAACCACACCTTGCACTTGGGGGAAAACTTGTCTTGATTTACCTCACTTAACATTTTTTTTAAAATTTGAATTGATAATCTGAATTTTCATCTGAGCTTTTATTTTGGAGTGAGGTAATTAAGTAAGAACAAGCAGTTTCCTTTTTTTTAGTTTTGGAAATTTCCCTAATGTGGGGTTCCCCAGTAGGGAGTGCCTCAAGGATAGGTTGGTCGACGAGAACTGAATCTTCGATTGAAAGAGCAAAGTTTGGTGTTGGGCGCCAAGTGGGATGAAGTATATAATAAAACTCTGACCTTCGCTCAGGTGTCCAATCAAACCAGTGTAGAAGTGTTTGTGAAGTGGCACCGATCACAAACCCTCGTGGAGGTGCCACAAATGAACAATAACTTGGCCGATAGTCAAAGAGGATTGGCGCCGACCTCGCAAATGGAAAGTTGTTAGGACCTCCTAAAAATTTTAGCACGATGTCGATATGCAGACGTTTGGTGAGATTACCTTTGGCTCAACCTTTTATGGTACGATCGTCTGCATGCAAAGATCACAGATGATAAGAATAAGGATGTAAAATAGAACAAAAAATACAAAAAAATGAAAAAGGTAAAAATGGGAGAGTATTGAAGCTCCCCAAACCAGGCCCTGTGCCATAACTGTAACTGAAGGAAATGGATCCTCGTTGGGACGACATATCCACTCTCCTGAAACGACGCAGACGTCATCCTCAAATCCTTTGATAGTATCTGGAAGTATGTGCACAAAGGCCCTATCAGGTCAGGATTTGAGGTACCACTTGTTCTTGTCCTTCTTAATCTTTTGAATATTATAGTAGTATAACAGATTCCACTCAAACAGATGGAATCCGTATCTACAGTTAATCCCCTTTACTCCATTAACGATCCTATAGAAGTTATGTGAAACAAATCTAGAGGAAAGATTGGTCAAGTGAAATATTTTTTGAAGAAAAAGTGAAATGTGGAGCTTGAAGCCCCCCTTAATAATGGCTACTATAAGAAACATCTCTATTTCTTGGTCATCTTCATTGGCTAACCTAATGCTCACAGTGCCTGGGATGTTGTACTTTTATTTAAAAGCAGTAATTTTTTCAGTGAAATTAAGCTCATTAGCGAATTTACCCATCTTTAATCTTCAAAAAGAGAATTAGAAGGAATAATGGAGAGAAAGAGAAAAAAAAAAAAAAAAAAAACCCTAAGAGCTCACAGTAAAAAAACCTTGGAAGACGGAAGAAGATTTGGGGGAGAAAGAGTGCAAGGAGCACTTGAGTGCTTGAGATAATCTGAAGAATGCAAAAAAATGGCAAGAACAAGTGCTAGAGATATATATACATATATCAGAATTTTGAAAAAATGACTGGCGGCAAGATTTCACTTAATGCGCCTTCTAAATTGATATCAATGTGATGGCTGACAGCGAGTTTAGGGTTTCAAAGCGACGGTTATCATTTTTATGCGTTGGGAGGTGAAAGAACTATCACGCAGTACAGATAAGATGACAACACGACCAATAAAAGGAAAACACATCAAAAGTAAAGATGAATATAAGGATATGAAGAGATTGGATATAAAAGAGGTCAGTGCAAATAAGCTTATTTCTTTACTTTGGTTAGGTAATAAATTATCTTGACCAGAGTGGTGGCATAATGATATTACAAAAATAACCCTGGACACATGGTGTGCTACCGAGCATGGTGGGAAAGTGCTTGGCAACGTTGAAGTAACTAAAAGGCGATTGAAGTTACGTCCCACCTCATTTTTTAATCGAATAAGCATGGGTTCTAACCATAAATACGAAATAGTCATAAATGAACTAACTTAATTTCTTAAAAGTTAGCATAGTTAGTTTATCCCTTTACAAGTGGCAAACAAATGTGACATTTGGGCATCCAAGATAGCAAACTCAGTCAGTTCAGACGCCCATTTTGCCCACTCGCATTAAATGCAGAATGGGGGCATTAAATGAGAGTAGAAAGGCATTTAAAGAGGTGGAGATTACTACAACTATAACACATACATACAGGGTACACAATGATTACAATCTAATTATTTATTAATCAATTTATTTATATTATCTAACTATAAATATAACACTTGGCTTAAAAATTTAGGTACGATCTCTACTGTCAACTTAATACTTCTTTTTTACTCTCTAATACCTCAAGCTCTTACTAACTTTACCATCGGAGGGTTTACTGGTCGAGGAGCCCTCTCCGGCCATAACCTTCTACTTTGTTGTGCTCAGTAGGTTTACTTTTGGATTTCCAAGTTGACGTGAAGAGCAATTCCAATGAGGAAGATTTTATTACTGCACAGGTAGATATTCACGATAAAACTAGAGAATTCAAAAAATAAAGCCGCATCTTTGTCGAAGTATCCTCAGTCCACATGCTAGATAGAGGGGGAAAAAAACAAACGTGAGTGGCGGTAGCTGAGGGTTATTGCAGGAGATTGAAACGTTCAAAGTGGCTCATCTTTGCTGAAGCTAATTTAAATTTGTTGACATCCAAGAAAACCTGGTGGCCCATTTGACAGCTTTAGGAGGCATAGGTAACTAAAAGGGTATGCATCGAAGAAAGATTATATTGTTAGAAATATTCCTTAACATATAATATTCTCTAATATATATTTCATTACCCTATATACAGGTCGTACTGTATTCCGTATATACTATTACCTTATATAGATGATTTGTAAGCCTATATATTTGCATATACTCTACATATCAATACACACAATTATTATTTTCTCTCTAGAATTTCTTGTCTTTCTTATTTTAACATGATATCAGAGTCATGGTAAAATAATCTTTCTTTCACCACTATTGTATTACTACCACCAAGAACACTATTCTCAGTTTCTGGGCCAAATTTAGCTCCTCAAATTCATCATTACAACCTACCATTCAATTCTTCTCATCATTCCAAGTTTAACCATAGCAAAATCTCCTTCTAAAACCATCTCACACTCTCTCACGCTCCCTCATGTGTGACCCGAAGATCATCGCCAGGTTCACGCGCTTCCACATGCAACCTTATAGTCACACACGCCTCCCAAGCCATTCTCTCTGCACACGGCTCCACACGGTTCAATCCAAACTATCGCCTTAGCAATTGGCTTCACGTAGCTCCACTTTAGCCACATCATTCGCGCGTGGCTAAGTTCCAGCTGAGTCCTCAGTATGCGGCTCCAGCGTAACATCTTGGCTTCATTTGGTTTACCCAGTGCCAACCAATCTCGGTTCAACTGAGTTGCTCTAAATTGGTTTTAGTCTTTCCTTGGCCAGTTTCATCCTTTCTAGACCTATTATGGACTGGTTCGAATTGGCTCCTAAGATTTTTCAGCCTCGTAATTTCATTTTTTATCTCAATTTTGCCAGATTCTATATTGTTTGTTTGCTTATTCTCTATAGAGCATAGGGATGCTGCCCAGCCTATCACCATCATTCTCTCCGGCCCTAATTATCTACTTTGGGCTCATGCTATGTTTAGTTTTCTAAAATGGCTTAGGCTCTGGCACTATGTCTCTAGTGAAATCTGTCTTCCAGTTAAGAATGAAGATGAATCAATTGAAAATTTTAATTAGCATCTTGACGAATGGGATAATAATAATCATCAAATTATCACTTGGCTTTGCAACATCTCCATCCTTTCTATTGGGTCTCAGTTTCATCGTTTTGAGAAAACTAAAGAGGTTTGGGTTTTCCTTCGTTCTCACCACGCTACTGCTCACCAATATCAAATTTTGGCATAGCTTTACCATTTTTGTTAAGAACTTGGCCAATCCATTCACAGTTTTGTGGCTCAGATGCAAGTTTATTGGGATCAACTCTTTGGCTCTGAACCTGATTAGACTAATTCCATTGATGCAAAGAAATTTACTCTCTATCATGATAATAAAAAAATGATTATACTTCTTATGGCACTGAATGACAATTTTGAGCCAGTTTGGGCATCTCTTCTATATCGCAACCATTTTTTGAACTTTGATCAATCAATCTCTAAGCTTCTTTCTAAAGAAACTCACCTTGGCTTTTTCCAAACTTAGTCACCAGACATTGCGTATGCATCTCATCATCCCTACTCTACCTCCTTGAGTTTTTCTCATAGAAACCCTTCTGATCAACCCTCGTGCAAATACTGTTTTATTCTTTTCTACTGTGTCCCAATAGTAGTACATGCATTCATTGCCACAAGTAGGGTCTTAGACACCTACTTCATCAGTGTCTCAAGAAGCCACTTGACTTTCGCACCAATGGGTCACGTGGTTACAACCAGCAACATTCTAAGTTCACAAAGCCTACTCAATCTACTGCTGCCTCCACTCTACCTAAGTCTACTGAACCATCATCTTCATCCAGCTTGACCACAATTGATATTGCTAATATCATTCGTCAACTCAACTCTATTTTTGGTAATCCTTCTACTACAATGTTGGCCACTATAGATACTTTTCCCTAACTTTTTGACTCTGTTTGCTCCAATCATATAACACTAAATCCTAAACTTTTCACTACCATATCATCTGTCTCATATGTACCTACTATTCAAATTTCTAATGGTTCTCATATGCATCCTTAACATATTGGCCATGTCTCTACTTCATAGCTTTCATTTCCTTAAACCTATTATTTGCCTAATTTGTCTCTTAACTTTATTTCTATAGGCAAATTATGTGATCTTGGACTTATTGTTACCTTTTCTTCTTCTAGTTGTTTTGTGCATGATCCACATTCAGGATAGACCCTTGGGATAGACCATAAGTATGGTAGCTTATTTGAGCTAGTTCATCTTCACCTTCAGTCTACTACTCAACACTCTACTGCAACTACCTCCACTATTTCCCCTAGCATTTATAGAATTCTTGTTTGGACATCTTTTAGCTAGTCGTTTATAATTTTTCATTTCTAGTGGTCAATTAGGTTAAGTTCATAGTGAACCTCTTGATCATGTGTCATGTCAAATTGTAAAATAACTTACTTTATCATTTAATAAAAGTGATAGTTTTTCTTCATTCGTTTTTTATCTTATTCATTCAGATGTTGGGGACCTTCTCTTACTATTACTATGGACGGGGGTTCACTATTTTGTTATATTTGTAGATAATTACACACGTTTTACTTGGCTTTATCTAATACACAATTGATCTTAACTTCTCCAAATTTATATTGAGTATGCTACCATGGTTAAAACACAATTCTCTCGTACTACAAAAATTTTTTTGCTCGGATAATGCCATGGAATATCAGAAATTTGATTTTCTTACCTTTCTTCAACAACAAAGCACTTTCCCCTATCGCTATTATCCTTACACTTCCCAATAAAATAGTCAAGCTGAATGCAAACATCACCACATTCTTGATACTGTTTGTGCTCTTCTTATCTCTTTCTCTTGCCCTGAAAAATTTTAGGGGGAAGCTGCTTTTACTACTGTCTATACTATCAATGATTCCTCACTTCCTTTTTTCACAACCAAACTCCCTATGAATGGTTGTATGGGTCTACCCCTCCATATGAACTCGTTTGTGTTTTTGGATGTGTTTGTTTTGTTTTGCTTTTCTCTCATGAACGCACCAAATTGGAACCCTAAGCTTGTATGTATTTCTTCTTAGGCTATGGAATTGAGCATAAGGGCTATCGTTGTTAAAATCCCATATCTAATCGTCCTCGTGTCTCTTGCCATGTAGTTTTTTGGGAACACAAAATATTCTCATTTGTATCTTCCTTTCCACTGCTTTTTACTGACACTCTCATTTTTTACTAACCTTTCTATTAATCTCTTTTCTGAAGATATATTATTCTCTCCTTCTGAGGTAGCACCAGTTCTTGCAATGCTTACTCCGACCATACCAAACCCTCTTTCTGAGGCTCCACTAGTTCCTACAATGCCTGCTTCGGCCTCTTCTGACCCTCTAGCTTTAGCTATCAATCATACACCTTCAGGCACTACATCTTTACCACTTGAGCCTTCTAATACTGATATTACACTTTTTGACCACTCTACCTGTGTAAGGAAACTTTCATCTCACCTTTATGATTTTCATTATTTTTTTACCATTCTCTCGTAACATGAGCCTCACTCTTTTCGAGAGGCTAGTTCTGACCCTCTTTGGTAGCAAGCAATATTTGAAGAATTATAGGCCCTTAAGAAAACCCCTACCTTGGATTTGGTTGATTTTTCTCCCAATAAGACAACTATTGGATGCAAATGGATTTAAAGATTAAGACTCGCTTTGATCAGTCCATTGAGCATTACAAAGCTTGTCTAGTGGCTAAAGGCTATACCCTGAAGTATGAGATTGACTATGAGAGGACCTTTGCCCCCGTTGATCACCTCACCTCACCTCAATCTAGAGTTTGCTTGCTATTGTCGCCACTCATCAGTGGCCATTATATCAGATGGATGTTAAAAATGCCTTCCTTAATGGCGAATTAGCCAAAGAAGTTTATATGTAACCTCCTCCTGGCTTGTCTTATCCTCTACATCAAGTCTGCAAACTTCATTGTGCTTTCTATAGACTCAATAGGCATCTTAGGCTTTGCTAAATTTAGTGTTATCATTAGTACATTTGGGTTTTCTTCCAATCCCTGTGATTTAGCTCTTTTTATTGGGACATCAACACATGGTACTGCTCTTCTTCTCTTATATGTGGATGATATGATTGTCACTGGTAATGATCTCATCCATCTCATTGTTACCTGACCTGATATTGCATATGTTGTTCCATTATCAGTCAGTTCATATCAGTTTCTTACTTAGTTTATTATGCTGTAGTTTTTCATATTCTATAATATGTAAAGGGCATCTTATTCTATAGATTCCATTATTCTTCTTTGACTTCTTTTGATCTTTAGGTCTACACTGATGCTGATTATACTGGTAATCCTATTAATCGGCACTCCACTATTGAGTTTTACTTCTTTCTAGGTGACTCTCTCATCTCTTAGCATAGTAAGAAATAGACTATCATTGCTCGCTCTAGCACTGAAGCAGAATACTGTGCTCTTGCTGACATTACACAAGAGTTACTCTGGCTTCACTAGTTACTTTTTGAAATCGGGGTGTCCCATTCTGATGCCACTATTGTTTACTGTGACAATTGGAGTGCCATTCAAATTACTTACAACGATGATTTCCATGATTGCACCAAACACATTAAGATCAATTATCATTTTATATGCCAACATGTGGATGTTGGCACAAGGTACCATATAGCTTATTCATGTGACTTCTGCTACTTAGACTACTGATTTGCTTACTAAAACACTACCTCCTAGATGGTTTTATAAATTGGTTCTAAACTCAAGTTGGTTTTTCCTATACCTCATTGTCTTTGTGGGGGCATGTTAGAAAATTTTCCTAGTATATAATATTATGTAATATAAAAATCATTATCTTGTAAAGGTCATACCATATTTCATATATTCTATTACCCCATATAGATGATTTGTAAGTCTATATTTATACATACTCTACATATCAATACACACAATTATTATTTTCTCTCTAAAATTTCTCTTGCCTTTCTTATTTTAACATATATACATGTGACAAGCTTGTTGAATCTGTGTGTTGGACCTTCCTACAACAAGTAAGGGCTAGTATAGTTTTCATCCGTAAGTTAGAAAAAAAAAAAAACAGAAGTATTCTATAGCAGATGGCAAGTTTCATTATGTATGTGAGGAATTCGATTTTAAGGACAAAGTGTTCAACATTAAACTTGATCAAATCTACTACTCCGTTTATATAAAACCATTAAGTTATCAATTTTATTTCAAAATTATTTATTTAGTTTATTTGATTTAAATAGTGACATATCATCAAATAGTTAGCAAACTCCCAAAACAATGAGTGCACTCAAAAGATAATTGAGCCTCGAAATGATTTAAAAGATATTTTTTCTTGTCATTCCCCTGACATATTTGCAAGCCTCCTTGTCACTTTTTTTCATCTTTCCAAGTCTTTTTAATCTCACTATTTTTTTAAAAATTATAATCCTTACCATTAGAAATTCTAAATCCTATGAAGTTGGAAAACCCCCCACATTCAGGTATATGAACACAGCCCAATCCAAAAGATTTATAAGCCCATTAACAATATGAAGATTGGAGACCTTAAAAACATTTCCGGCCTTCCTCCAATTTAGTGTTCAATTTATTTATTTGTGGTTTGAAATTATTGGAAAGTAATGTTCAAGTAATATTAGATTTAGAAATTAGAATGCGAATTTCATTAGTCTCGGAATTCTTATATTTAGTTGATCTTTAATTAATGAATTTAATAGAGAGGTAGCTCGTATTAATTACACTTATGCATTCACATTGGTTTGCAGGAACATATAAAAGGTTAGGCAGTACGATACAACAGTGCAGTAGCTCATTGGAACTTGTTGGGAAAAGCTAGTGAGCGTGTATAGAAGGTTTAACGCTCATTAGATAGCTCACTAGGAGTCTCCTTGGAAGTCATTGGGAAATACAAAACGCATGCAAGACTACATGCAAAGCTACTCATGGGCAAAGTTGCTAGAAAATCTAGGATTGTGTTCTGTAGTAACATAAAATGTTGGGAAGCTTATCCCAATGAACGGCTGACCGACCCTGAAATGTGTTTGGGTTCTACCTCTCAAGTGCAAAAGGGCAATCATAGTTTTAAACTCGGTGAGTCCGAGGTCGAATCCGCAGGGAAGGTTTTGTTAAAAGCTCTAGACTTGTTCTCTTAGTTAGTAGGTGAACCTAAATTAATTTAAGCTAATTTTGAATTTATAGAATGTCTTAGAATGGTTGGGGTTGAGAATGATGGAATGAAGGAATTGTGATATTAAATTAAAATGTAATAAAATTAAATTTTAAAGTAAATTGATTAACTCAGAAATTAAATTAAATAACAAACATGATATTAAAGAGGTTCTTGATTCAACTTTCAAGTCCAGGTAGTTCACTACTTTACTCTGGGATGATTGGGTTCAAATATGAATTAAGGGTTTGTTCAAAGATATTGAGAATATTTTAAATCCAAAAGTTAGTACCAGTGATTTCAAACGAATATGGTTAAAAGCTTTTGTTTTCGAAAGTTTTTCAAACAAACGAAATCAGAAGTGAACTCAAATCCTCTTTTTAATTTGTCCAAAAATATTTAAACGATTGTAATTGAAAACCCATACCAGTGATTTCAACGAATATGGTTAAAGGTTTTTGTTTTCGAATGTTTTTGAAACAAGTTAAAATAGGTTTAAAAAAATAGTAATTCCTACGCATGAGCTTTCACAACTCATGCGAAGGGCCTACGAACATCCCATAGTATTTTCATGAACTACCCTTCCTTGATTCATTGAATCAAGAACTAAGGTTTTACGCTAACATTATTTTAAATGAAATGAAAGCAATAAACATGCACGTAATCAATCGATCTATTAATTGAAACAAACAAAACATATTATTAAGGAATGAAACGAAATCAAACTTACATGGAAAATTGTTCTGAAAGAAAATAATGAATAACTACTGCAACAATGAATAATCTAGCATCGAACATCTCCATAAACAACACGAGTAATTGAAGACTCCCTAAAAAAATATTCTAAAACTCTCAAAGTATCTGAAAAATATGAAAAAGAAGTTCCCCTAGTTCGGCTGTTTACAAGGTTTATAAAAGGGTTGTAAAGAAACCCTAAAAGGTGAGAATTAATCCTGCGCATGCTCGGCAACTGTGGTCCGAACCGTCTGGAAGGGTGTCTGGACCATAGAATGGTCATCCCCACAATTTTGACCAAACAAGCTCACTATGGTTCGGACCATTTGGGTGGGGATCCGGACCACAGAACCTTGATTCCCCAAAGTCTGCTTGAAGTAGTCTCTTTCTTCTGACAGCTTTCTATCCTCAACTTCCAACGCGATTTTGACCTCGAAGATGATTGATTCAGGCTTGGGCTAGAACATGAAAGTTGTAGCTGTTCGAGTCTTCTTTCCAACCCAAGAAGAATCAGGTCAATCGGAGTTATGAGTGAAAAGATATGATCAAAATGTTGGCAGGGTGTCAAGCTGGAATTTCAGCTGCACACCACTTCAACCATCTTGAACTTCGGACTGTCTCCTTCTCCTTGGCAGCCATGGTAACTGATTCTATTCCTTGGGATGGCACTTGGGGCATTGAGGAAGTCTTGGAAGTCATTGGACATGTCGGCCTTGTTGTCTTCAAGCTGTTTTCCTTATGTGTGCCAAGTGTTCGGTGAAATGCCCCAAAAGACACCAAAGCATGTTCTTGCACTTTCTTACTCTGGCTTGCTTTGGCTCCTCCTCACCTGCACTCTTAGTGTTATTTCAAGCTAAAACACCAAATTATATCACCTAAAACACAACAATAACAAGAGTGCATGGAAATAAGATAATTAAGCTAAAACCTCACCAATAACAAGCACATTTGCATAATTAGCATGCTCAATAGATATAAAATTATACAATAATGCATAGTAATCACACCTCCCAACCTAGACATTGCTAGTCCCTAGCAATGCATGCAATAAAACCATGGGGTACAAAAAATAAATGCAACGACACCCACAACATGGAAGCTCTTATTCAAATCAAACAAAATAAAAACTAACTAAAGTGATGCCCATTTTCGTAGGAGACACACGGCCACACTTAGCATGTGAGGCAAGCCCTTTAAACCCCTAGGTTCCCCCTAGTGGACGAGTAAGGTCTCGTGAGGGTTTGTAGTGAATCTACCTACAAAATTCTATAGCATGGTCTCAAAGTGTCAAAAAGTGATCAAGATAAAAAAATAAATCAATCTCAAGCTCAACAAGTTACAAAACCCAAATATCATGCCTAATTCCTAAGTACTAAGCATAAATGCATGGACTATCAAAGTAGAAAAAGCATGTGTGCAAAATTTTTTCATTCATTCAACAAGGTCGCAAGAGCATAAAGGAACTAAGTTTTGACTTCAAAAGCTCACAAGGTACCACTCATAGAAAGAAATTCACTCATAGAGGGTTCACACACACCTATTAGCATATAATGCTATACTAGCTACACATAACCCCACAAACAAGAGAGTGAAATGAAATCAAATTCAAAGTTGATAGCTCATAACCATGTTCCAATGCATGTGTAAGAGATCACACCACACAACCTACACAAGACCATTACATGAACAATACAAGAGTTGCTTGCTTAGAATCCACTAGGCCTTTGTTTTGGCTGTAACTTGGCTAGGGGTAATGGTTAACAATAGAAGATATAGAAATCAAAGCACATGTCTTGGGATAAAGATGTTCAAGTGCACACAAGTCCCAAACTACCCATTTCCTTTCCAACCCTAAGAAGAACTACAACAAGAAGCTTATTCACCAACTTACAAACTACTCATGGGACATTCTCAATAATTATAATACAATGCACAAGTCCCAAAATTACATAAGCAAAAAAGAATGACAAACTCTTTTTTTTTCTCTTTTTTTTTCCTTTTTTTTCTTTTTTTATTTTTTTCTTTTTTTTTTGAAATAATGAAATAAACATAAGCTAAATTCTCCACCTAATATTCCTTCTCAATATGCTCTCAAAAGTTTCCATTCCCAACCCCCACTCACATCATTGACATTGAGGCACTTTTCACAACCCAAAATATGTGAGGGTAAGGCTTAAAAGTGTGTGAACAAGGTTAAGGGATAATATATGAGATGGGAGCCAAGAAAAAAATATATATATAAATATCACACACTTTATTAAAAGGTTTCAAGTTGGTTCCTAGGGCAATTTCATATCAAGGAAGGATAAAAAGGCCCAACAATAGCAAAGATGGCCTAGCATCATGTTCAAAGCTTGCAACAATTCATAATGTGCCAAGTGAAACTCATGTAAGTGTGCGTGATGCAATTAGTGCATTGGAAACCAAAGTGAAGAGCAAAAGAGCTATGATTATGTGTAACCCCTCAAGAAAAGAAATAATAGGCTCAAAAGCTCACCATTAAGGGGTATAAGTCTCCACCTAGTCCAAGATTGCGCAATTAACCAATGTCAAACAAAATCTACTCCTAAGCACAAAAGTTCTTCTCCATGATAGTAAAAAAAATTGCACAAGGTCCTTATACACTCAACCTGAGCTAAGTTTCCTATTAAAACTTGAACAAAACTCACTCATCACTATCTCACTCAAATTCACCATCAACCTAACCAAAAAGGGCCAATATGCAAGTATAAATGTGCTAAGTCATGTGTTTAAGCTAAAAAATGCTTAGAAATTGATAAATTTGACAATTTTAGCACAAAGTGTCATCATGCGAACTCTACCCCCCAACCTAAACTAAACATTGTCCTCAATGTAAAAACTATAATGCATAAGTGGGTCTGTAGTGTGCAAAGTGAGCATGATGATGAGCATGAAATAATAGCCACAAAAGGCACAAATAAGAACAAGCACAAATTAAACCAAGCATGCACCCATTATTCAAGCCCCTTAAGGCATCACCTAAAACACCCCCCAACCTAGATTCTACAGTACTCCCAACAACAACAATTATATATAATGAAATATCAAAATTGAAAGTGCAAGATTAAATAAAAATGAGAGGAAGGGTATTACCTCAAGAGCTTCCTTATTTGAAGAAAACAAAAGAAACTATTCAAAAGAAAAGGTTAGAGAGAAAATAAGAGAAAAATAAAATGAAAAAAAAAGGACAAGAGAAAGGGTTAGTACAAAAGAAGAAATGAAAATAAAATAAAATAAAATAAAGGAAGAGAATCAAACTAAAAAGAACTATGAAAATAAGAAAATGAAAAATCTAATCTACTATGTACAAATGAAATGAAGACAAAAGTGTTATCTAACACCCTCTCTGTCCCATGCATCAATAAATGGTTTAAGAAATAAAATGTTCTATTCGGGCCCACGAAGCACTGAATATGGATGCTTTTTAGGTGTAAAACACACCGAGGAATGAAAGGCCAAGTGAGGTTCTTGAAACCTTGGATATGGCCATGATGCATACATGGATATGGACATGGTGGGTTCAATAAGTCTTTCAATGCCCAAGAAATCTATGGGTGTGGAAATGGTGGGTTCTAATGATCTCTTGACACCTAAGAAATCTATGAGTGTGAAAACGGTGGGTTTGAATGATCTCTCAACACTTAAGAAATCTACGGGTGCGAAAATTGTGGGTTTGAATGATCTCTCAACACCTAAAAAGTCAAAGCAAGCTTCCCTGTGTCTATTACCTCTCCCTAGTGATAGTTGGTCTCGTAGTAGTCACTCACAATTCCTGTAGTAAGACTCTCAGATAGGGCTAAGTCAAGAGATGAGAGGTGTGCACCACTTTCAACCTTGGGTACGTAATGAAGTGAACTAGGCTCAACCGACTCAATGATATATTCCTCGGGACATGTGACATTCAAATGCTCAGTTGGAGTCAAATGACTCTCAATAGGGTCTAGGATGATTGGGGTAGGTTGAGCATTAAGCTTAGTAGTAGGAAACAATTGCATATCTCCCTGACTCTCAGTAAGTGGTAGGGGATATCCTGAATGGGAGACTCCAAAGGGGAATGAGGAAGATGCTCATTCCAAATATTATCCCCAGTATAGTTAGGGCAATTGTCCCACTCAGTGCCTATGGTAGTGCCTGAGGTCGATGACTTAGTTATGCTTATTGACTGACCCTAAAAAGTGTTTGGGGTTCTACCTCTCAAGTGCAATAGGGTAGTCGTAGTTTTAACTCGGTGAGTCCGAGGTCGAATTCACAGGGAGCCTACACAATTCAGTCTCTAGGTTCTTAAGGAAGTTCAAAATCTAGTTTTTAGCAAGCTAAGGAATTCAATTTAAATAAATCCTATGGTTTAGCAAAGTTAAGACTTAATCCGAAACAAATAAACTAGCTAAATTTAAGAATTCTAGGTCTTAATGAAATATTTAAAATTTTCAGAAGTTCATCTAAATTTAAGAATAATATTCTAAACTACACAATGAATTAATTATAACCAAATTAAATTAGATTGCAAACTTAATAGAAATAAGGCTCTTGATTCAACTTCAAGCCTGGGTAGTTCACTACTTTGCCTTAGGATGTTTAGATTCAAATCTAGATTAGGGTTTAATTCAAAAAGTGTTAAGAATATTTTAATCAAAGGTCAGTACCAGTGATCTCAAGTGAATATGGTTAAAGACCTTTGTTTCCGAAGGTTTTTCAATTAAACGAAACTAGATGCGAATTCAAATCTTATTTTTAATCTTGTTAGAAAGTGTTTAAACGTTCATATTCAAAAACTCATACCAGTGATTTCATATGAATATGGTTAAGAATTTTTGGTTTCGAATGTCTTTGAAACAAGTTAAAATAAGTTTAAATCAAGTAGATCCCTTCGGACGAAGTTTCACAACCCATGCGAAGGGACTACGAACATCCTAAGGTGTTTTCGTGAACTACCCTTTCTTGATTCGTTGAATCAAGAACTAGGATTTACGCTATAACCATTTTAAACAAAATAAAAACAATCAACAAGAACTCAAACAATCGATCTATTCTTTGAAATAAACAAAACATGCGATTAAAGAACATAACGAAATAGAACTTACAGTTGAAATCGTTCAAAAAGAAAAATATTCAAAATCACAGCAATAAGGAAGAAAAGTGCTCCAAACGGCTCCATTAACAATCTTCAATCATGTAAAAATACTCTTTAACTTAATCTAAAACTAATCTAATCTCTCCAAGTATCACAGAAAAATAATGTAAAAAATAGTCCCCTAGCGGCCATGCATTAGCTTCTTTAAATAGTTGCTCAAAAACCCTAAGAGGCGTGCTTCAAAACTGGGTTTCTAGATACACGGGGGTCCCAACCGTATGGAGGGGGGTCGGGACCACAAAATGGTTGTTTCTCATTTTTAGCTTACTGTGGTCCCGACCATCTAGATAGGGGGTCCTAACCACCAAATATCTTTTGTGTTGCTTCTTTTCCTTCTTCATGAAGATTCTTTAGGCTAGTTTTGTTCACCAAGGAAAGGTTTGAAGCATGACGTTGTTTCCATGGCTATAAACTTCAATCTCTTTGCCATTTTCTCTGCAATTAGAAAGATGGAAGCGTAAATGACAAGATAACACTAAAATTTCAAGTTTATTTATCTAAATGCAATAATAATTGTAAGAATAGGAAGTTTGTAATTACACTTTTTAAGTGTAATCACTTATTGCTTGTGTCAACCTAGAAATTTACTTCATTTAAAGCCTAGTTCACCTCGTTATTGAAGCTCAATTGCTGTTGCATGAATTGATAAAGAGTGTCCTCCAGTAGTGCATCATTAGGTTCACAAGGCTAATAATCCCTAAGTACTTCATGCTGGCTCTCAGTGAGTGGAACAAGGTTGGGATGGGCAAAATAATCGGTCTCTATGCAGGTGCTACTTCTAAAGGATGGATCATGAAGATCAAGTAAAGTAGGAGTATATGGGGAAGGTTCGGTGTGGCTTTTAAGTGCATGAGATTCAAAACTAGGCGTAAGTCTTCCCTATGGCCTGGTGTGTTCATAGAAAAATTTGAGGAATGACCATGCCTCACCCGGGGTAAAGTCAAGAAATTCCTTATCTAAGACTTTATCAAATGCCTGGTGTAGCATTATATAATATTGCTACAATGTCCACTAACTTTAAACCGTGACTTGGGAAAGTGTCTAAAAGTTTGTTAAATCTCTCCCAACATTTATAAAATACTTACCCCTCTTTTCATTTTTCATAAAAATTTTTGATTTGAAGGCCATGGGTGAAGGTTTGATGACTAGGGAAGAAATGTTCGATAAAAGCTTAACGAAATTGCTCCCAAGTACAGACCCATTCACTAGCAGCATAACACCAGTCACCGGCCACACTTTGTAATGATAAAGGGAAAAACATGAACCTAAGTCTCTTACTCATTCTAACATCATCACATAAGCCACACACTACCTCAAACCTATCGAGGTGAAGACATGGGTCTTCCTCCTCATGCACGAAGAATAGGGGTAATTGGTGATAGGTCTCTAATGTATAGTCATATCCAAATTGGTCACTTAGACACTCTATATAGGCTTGGCCATCAAAAGGACCATGAGTGAAGTCACCAAAACCAATATCCATGATAAGAAAGCAAAAAAAAAAAAAAAAAAAAGATGAAAATAGAATGAAAGAAAAAAATTACACTAAAATGCAACCTAAATTAATTAACATGCAAGCTAGATTAGATGATATGCAAATGAATATGTTACAATGCAAAAGAAAGAAAACTACTAATAAAGAGATGGAGGAAGGAACAATTCACCTAATTTCTTAAGTGAACTCCTCTTAACTCCCAAATCTAGCGCTTAGTTGCCCTCCCCGGCAACGGCGCCAAAAAATTGACCGACCCTAAAATGTGTTTGGGTTCTACCTCTCAAGTGCAAGAAGGTAGTCATAGTTTTAAATTTGATGAGTCTGAGGTCAAATCCACAGGGAGGGCTTTGTTAAAAGCTCTAGACTTGTTCTCTTAGTTAGTAGGTGAATCTAAATTAATTTAATCTAATTTTGAATTTATAGGATGTCTTAGAATGGTTGGGTTGAGAATGATGGAATGAAGGAATTGTGATATTAAATTAAAATGTAATAAAATTAAATTTTAAAACAAATTGATTAACTTAAAAATTAAATTAAATAAAAACATGATATTAAAGAGGTTCTTGATTCAATTTTCAAGTCCAGGTAATTCACTACTTTACTACGGGATGATTGGGTTCAAATATGAATTAATGGTTTATTCAAAAATATTGAGAATATTTTAAATCCAAAAGTTAGTACCAGTGATTTCAAACAAATTTGGTTAAAAACTTTTGTTTTTAAAAGTTTTTCGAACAAACGAAATCATAAGTGAACTCAAATCCTCTTTTTAATTTGTCCAAAAATATTTAAACAATTATAATCGAAAACCTATACCAGTGATTTCAACGAATATGGTTAAAGGTTTTCGTTTTTGAATGTTTTTGAAACAAGTTAAAATAGGTTTAAAAAATAGTAATTCCTACGCATGAGCTTTCGCAACTCATGCGAAGGGCCTACGAACATCCCATAGTGTTTTCGTGAACTACCCTTCCTTGATTCGTTGAATCAAGAACTAGGGTTTTATGCTAGCATTATTTTAAACGAAACGAAAGCAATAAACAAGCACGTAATCAATCGATCTATTAATTAAAACAAACAAAACATATTATTAAGGAATGAAATGAAATCAAACTTACATGGAAAATTGTTCTGAAAGAAAACAATGAATAACTACTACAACAATGAATAATCCAGCATCGAACATCTCCATAAACAATGCTAGTAATTGAAAACTCCCCAAAAAACTATTCTAAAACTCTCAAAGTATCTGAAAAATATGAAAAAGAAGTTCCCCTAGTTCAGCCGTTTACAAGGTTTATAAAAGGGTTATAAAGAAACCCTAAAAGGTGAGAATTAATCCTGCGCATGCTTAGCTACTGTGGTCCGGACCGTCTGGAAGGGGGTCTAGACCACAAAATGGTCATCCCCACAATTTCAGCCAAACAAGCTCACTGTGGTCCGGACCATTTGGGTGGGGATCTAGACCTAGGGTCCAGACCACAAAACCTTGATTCCCCAAATTCTGCTTGAAGTCGTCTCTTTCTTTTGACAGCTTTCTATCCTCAACTTCCAATGCGATTTTGACCTCGAAGACGATCGATTCAGGCTTGGGCTAAAACAAGAAAGTTGTAGCTGTTTGAGTCTTCTTTCTAACCTAAGAAAATCAGGTCAATCGAAGTTGTGAGTGAAAATATTTGGTCAAAATACTGATAAGGTGTTAAGTTGGAACTTCAGCTACACACCACTTCAACCATCTTGAACTTCGGACCGTCTCCTTCTCCTTGGCAGCCATGGTAACTGATTCTATTCCTTAGGATGGCACTTGGGACATTGAGGAAGTCTTGGAAGTCATTGGACATGTCGGCCTTTTTGTCTTCAAGCTATTTTCTCCATGTGTGCCGAGTGTTCGGTGAAATGCCCCAAAAGACACCAAAGCATGTTCTTGCACTTTCTTACTCTGGCTTGCTTTGGCTCCTCCTCACCTACACTCTTAGTGTTATTTCAAGCTAAAAAACCAAATTATATCACTTGAAACACACCAATAACAAGAGTGCATGGAAATGAGATAATTAAGCTAAAACCTCACCAATAACAAGCACAATTGCATAATTAGCATGCTCAATAGATATAAAATTATACAATAATGCATACTAATCAACGGCTTGATTCCAAAATTTGTAGGATAATGTTTGAGTCTATTTTGGACTTTTTTTTTTCGTTCCTATATATGGAACATATTGTACACATAAAATAAGTTTAAATTTCAAAATTTTGATGTAAGAGAAAAGTTAACAATCAAGTTGAAAAAGGTTTTTCTATGGGTCTTTTTAAGATTTTTTCTTCTCTTACTATAATCCGTATTCCATTGTTGGAGGTTCATTGTAATACTCGGTATTTATTTTTGACAATTTATGTGTTATTTTAGGACAATAAAATAATTAGACTGAGATTGGGTTTGTTTAGTTAGGTTTGTTTTATTTTTCTTAAGTCGAGTTTGGCCCAAAGTGGTACCGGGTTGGATACTTGTGCCCAGGGCCCAACCATTTTTCTTTCTTTTCTTTTTTTTCCTTCTTTTCTTTTCTTCTTTTTTTCTTTTTCTTTTTCTTTTGGTTAAGTCTCAAGCAAATGAGGGAAGAAAGAAAAAGAGAGAGAAGCTGTGTTCCACAAAAGGAAGGTAGCAGATCTTTCGATATCGTAATCACCGTGGAGGTGTCAGATCTTGGTGATTTTACTTAATGTGAAAGAAATAGAGAGAGAAGTTTTGGAGCTTCAAGATTCTCTATAATTTTCTTTATCTTTTCTTCGAATCTGAGGTACGTGGGACTTATATTGGGCTTCTAGACATTGTTAGGAGGATTTTAATATGTTATATGCTTGATTTGATCGAGTATTGAAGGATTTGCGTTAATGTATATATGTGTATATATGTGCATACTCATGTTGAAATCTTGTATTTCTTTGAGTTATTCTTAAATCTAATGTTATAGAAACGTGTTATTGAGGTGTTTGAATGTTTATATATGATTGATTGTTGAGTTTGAGGCCTGGATGAGTGATTTGGGGTTATTTTGGAGTTAGGACTTTGGTGAAAATGAACCCAAAAATTACGTATTTGGTTCTGGCATCTGGACGGTATATCTGGCATTGGGACACCACTTGGCAATGAGCATAGGTGCTAGTGTTTGGTGCTAGCGTCTGGATGGCAACGCCAGCATTCAGACGACGTTGGATAGAATGTCCAAAAATGTTGAATTTTGATTCTTAAACACTTATTTTATGCCCAAACCCACTAACTGTTGATTTTTAAAAATTAAATAAACCCCAAATTATCATCAAGCTTAATGGAAATGCATTTTTATATCGAGATGACATTTATTTACATGACTGAGCATGTCATGTGCATGGGGCTGAGATTGCATCATCTGGTTTGAGGTTATGACTATTGGTTGGCCAAGAGTACCATGTCCATATTATTGACATGCTAAGGTATGGGTCATGTACTTGGACGAAATCCTTAATTTTGAGAAAATTAATAAAGTGAGATCTTGAAAATACTGAATGATTCCCAATCGATCGATATATGACTAGAGTTTTATTATTAGAACTGGGGCATTAATCTTGAGATGCTATTTATATTGATTTTCTAGTTGAGCTAAGCAAATGCCTGACTGAAAGTGTAACTCAGTTACCTAGCAGAAGGGCCAGGGGGTGTAATTAAGTTCCCCTGAGTCTTAGTTGATTGGGCGTGTAACTTGATTCCCCAACCGCTATTTATATTGATTTCTTGCTTGAGTTAAGTAGATGTCTAACTAGGGATGTAACTCGGTTCTCTTGAGTCTTACGTTTGTGGGAGTGTAACTTGGTTTCCCACTTGTGATATATATTAAGATATACATTAGCCGTAAGCGTAAACGATGCGGTTGGTGATCCCATGTGCTTTACTATGCATCACCCGTCCTAGGATAAGAATGGGGGTAAATGGAGATTGGAGAGTATGTATTGGCATTTCATTCTATCATTATTTATTGCATGAGATTGCATACGTTATTGTTGTGTATTGATATCTTGAGGTTTTTAATCATAATGTTGTTTAGTATGCGATTTATGGATGCAGAGTTAAGTTGTGAACGTAAAATAATAAGGTTAGGGACTAGGGTAACTTGATTCCTAAAGTAGGTTACGTAGGCAGCTTAGGCTTGAGTAGCCTAAGTCTGGTCTTAACTGTGGAATAATAACAATTGTATTTGTTCTTCTAAATTGAGAGTTGAATTGTTAATATTATAAATTGTGTGACCCAAAGGGTGAGTTTGATACTTATATTTGTGATATTATTATTTTGAGAGATATAAACTAGATTATAGTATTTGTTTTAACCGTGCAGACCGTAGATATGGTCATTGGTAATGGTGTTAAAAGTGGATTATGTTAGAGTAATTGGTGGCGATATATTCAAATATTATTTTATATTAGAATGAGCAATGATTTTGCATATATCGATGATTGTAATTCATGGTCAATTGAATTTAGATTGGAGTTTATATATTTCATTTAGTTTTCACATTCCCATGCCATCCATCCCAGACTGTAAGGTTAGGAACGTGACAAAATAGCATTAAAGCGATGGGTTAAGAATGCTTTGGGCCTTAGGTAGTGAGGCTTACATGTTTCTGTTGTGTCTGACTAATTTCTTAGCATTTATTTCATGGGTTTAGGATTGAGGATTATGATGTTTTGTACTATAGTTGGTTGTGAATGTGATTGAGACCAGGATTTTTGCCCAAAATAGTGACTTTGTCACATTTTATGGAACGTTGTAGTTAATAGTAAATTTAGTTGATTGGTAATGATTTGATGGGCTTAGATGTGAGATTTATGAACTATTTTAACGATTTTTTGAATATCAAGGATGATAATTAGAGGAGATGGTGAAAATGATAAAGGTTTTGAAGTCGAATTTGAGAGGCTTGAAGGGCCTGAGTTAGTGCTCATGGATTTATCGAGAGTATATTCCATTGTTAAATGAAAATAGTTGTTGAACGATATTAGAGATTTATTTAGTAAATAAAATTGATAGAAAAGTGAGAATGGATAGGTTATCCACATGCTATTTGATGATTCTTTACTACTATAGATCTGTGGTGACTATTTTATTTAAGAACACCATAGTTCAAGCTTGGGTTAAGGACGGAGCCATGTTATCTTCTTCATTGGTTAATGTTAACTACGTTGAAAGAGTTATTATTCTGATGGCAGTCTAATATTGAATGAGAAAGAGTATTAATATTATTTTCCAAGAATAATGTGTAAATTTGCGGATGCATTTCCTAAGAAGTAGCAAGAATTATCTTCTTAATGGGAGATTAACTTTTTCTGGAGCCTATGTTATGTGTCTCTTCTGTTTTTGCTACACTAGTCACATGACATCAGTTAAGTTGAGAAAGTTCAGAATTTAATTTGATGATTTTTTGTTCTATGGTTTTGTTTAATATAGCATTTTGTCGTGAAAGCGTCATAAAATTTTGTTTAAGTAGGAAGATGAAAATTAGGATTTTGTGTGGGTAAGGTTGTAATAATTTGGTAATAATCAAGGATGAGCATTCATTGCCAAGGTTTGGCAATTTGTTTGACCATTTGTATGTTAAGAAGAGTACGTTTGAATTTTGGTTCTCTAAGGTAAAAGTTTGAGACTAGCCAAATTTTGGTTGGAGTATTACTATTAATTTTCCAAATATTTTGGTTATGTAGTTGAGCATGGTGAAGGCTTGTGATTGATATCCAAAGTTTTGTGAGTCAAACAAGTTACAATCATTCTGTTTAAGATTCCTCTCAAATGGAAGGTCCATTAACTCAATTATTTTGGAAGGAAATTAAAATTATTTTTGAAACATTTTGCGATATATTTCAATGGGCTGAATCACCAGATGGCTGAAACTCTAGTGCCAATCATTTTTTGGCGATGAGTGGTTACTTTGTATGTCGCTATACTTCACATGAAGGTTTTGGTTTTATTCTAATACAGAATAATCAAATGGTGATATAGGTTGACGTGGTTGAAGCCTTGACGACATTAACAGAATAGTAAAAGGATTAGGGTATGCTTGGATCACCTTAAGGTAATTATATACATAGTGTGATTAAACTGTGAGACATTATATGTGGATGGAGTACTTAGGGGATTAAAATTTTGATAATCAGCGTTATTCTGGTGGTGCCAAAGTAATAATTGATACATTGCGTAAGAAGTTATAGAGTTTGGCAGTTGTGATAGTTTATTTTTGATAAAGTAATCTAAATAATGTTAATACTTTTAAAGTTCCTTTAGAACAATAACAATAGTAGGAATGAAATGATTTCCTTGAGTTTAAGTTACCGTCAATAACACTGATGCTGTGGATTAGAGTTATTAAGGTCTAACAGCGAGATTAATCGTGTTAGAAAATTTGGTGTCACTAGTTTGTAAACTAAACGACTGAAAGTGGTAGTATGTTGTTGAATGGATAGGTGAAATTTAACAAGTTATATGTTTGTACTGAACACGGATGAATTTTAGAAAATTGTGATTCAAGAGTTTCAAGTAGTCAACCTAGTGGGACGAAAATGTACGAAGATTTAGAATGTTCATACTGGTAGAGTGGTATAAAACGTGATGTGACTAAGTGTGTGTCTCGTTGCCTAACCTGTTAGTAGGTGAAGGTCGAGCACTAGAGAGTGGTTGATTTGTTGTCATCATTACTAATGGCACAATAAAAGTAAGACCATGTGATTATGTATTTTGTGACGATTTGTCGTGGACTTATAAGAGGCATAACATGATTTGGGTGATTGAGACTGGCTGAGTAAATCGGCTCATTTTTTCTTGTTTAAATAAATATTTTATAGAGGAGTGGTGTCCACCCTATACTCAAGAGACTATTCAGTCGCAGGGAATGCTATTATTGATTATGTTAGATCGAGACTTAATTTCACAATGCAGTTTTGGCAGAGTCTGCATGAAGTACTGGGGACTCAATTATGTTTTAGTAGAGTATTTTATTCGTAGATAGACAGGCTATCGGAGTGAACTACTTAAATTTTAAAGGATATGTTTAGATCTTATGCATTGATTCTAGGAGAATTATTATGAAGACGTATAAATTGGCCTTTCTTCCATAGTTAGCCCAAATTCTTAGTGTGTTCCACGTATCGATGCTCCGAAAGTATACACTGGATCTTTCTCATGTGATTAATTGGGAAGAATTAGATATTGAGGAGGATATGATTTTTGAGAATTTGCTAGTTCAGACGGAGGACAGGCGTGAGTAGGTTTTATATGGTAGGACTATTCCTTTAACTCATATGTTGTGGTAATATCGCGGAGTTGAGTAATCCACTTAGGAATAATATCTTGTTGGTGTGGTTGAAATATCAATCCCTAATTTCTGATTGAGGCATGTTACGTAAAGTTCAAGGACGAAATTTTTATAAAAGGAGAAGAATATAATACTCGGTATTTATTTTTGTTAATTTATGTGTTATTTTGGGGCAATAAAATAATTAGACTAAGATTAGGTCTATTTATTTGGGTTTATTTTATTTTTCCTGAGCTGAGTTTGGCCCAAACTGGTATTGGGTTGGACAACTGGGCCTAGGCCCAGGCCATTATTCTTTCTTTTCTTCTTTTCCTTCTTTTCTTTTCTTCTTTTCTTTTTTCTTTTCTTTCGGTGGGGTCTCAGGCATTCGGGGGAAAATAAGAGAAGAAAGAGAGAAAGAGAAAAGAGAAGAGAGAGACAATAGAGAGAGAAAATGTGTTCCAGAGAAGGAAGATAGTGGATCCTTGGTATTGCTAATGTCGTGATCACTGTGGTAGTGTCGGATCGTGGTGATTTCGCCCAAGGTAAGAGAAATAGAAGAGAAAAGTTTTGGAGCTTCAAGATTCTCCACTCATTTCTTCATCTTTTCTTTAGATTTGAGGTAGGTAGGACCTATATTTGTGTTCTAGATGTTGTAAGGAGGATTTTAATATATTGTACACTTGATTTGGTTGAGGGTTGAAGGATTTGGATTGATATATATATATGTGTGTATATGGATGTGTATATTTTTGCATATTTGTGTTGAAATCTTGCATTCCTTTGAGTTATTTTTGAATCTAATATTTTAGAAACATGTTATTGAGATGTTTGAATATTTATATATGGTTGATTATTGAGTTTAGGGCTTAGATGAGTGATTTGGGGTTGTTTTCGAGTTGGGGTTTCATTGAAAAAGAACCTAAAAATTGGGTACTGGGTGCTGGCATCCGAACGACAGATCTGGCATCAAGACACCACTTGGCAATGAGTATGGGTGTTTGTGTTTGGTGCTGGCATCCAGACAACAACCCTTGTGTCTGGACGACCTTGGACTGAATGTCCAAAAATGTTAAATTTTGTTCCTAAACACCTATTTTGCACCCATACCCACTAATTGTTGATTTTGAAAGATTAAATAAACCCCAAATCATCATCAAGCTTAATGGAAATGCATTTTTATATTGAGATGATATTTATTTACATAATTGAGCATTCCATATGCATGGGATTGGAGTTACATCATCCAGTTTGAGGTTATGATTATTGGTTGGCCGAAAATGCTATGTAGATATTAATGACGTGCCAAGACACGGGTCATGTATATGGACGGGATCCTTAATTTCGAGAAAAATAATAAAATGAGATTTTGAAAATACTAGATGATCCCCAATTGATATATATGACTAGAGTTTAATTATTGGAACTGGGACGTTAATCTTAAGATACTATTTATATTGATTTTCTACTTGAGCTAAGCAGATGCCTAACTAGGGGCGTTACTCGGTTCCCTAATAGAAGGGACAAGGGTTGTAACTTGATTTTCCTGAGTTTTAGCTGAATGGGGGTGTAACTTGGTTCTGCAAGCGCTATTTATCTTGATTTCCTGCTTGAACTAAGCAGATGCTTGATTAGGGGTGTAACTCGGTTCCCTAGCAGAAGAGTCTAGGGGTGTAACTCGGTTCCCTAGCAGAAGAGTCAGGGGGTGTAACTCAGCTCTTTTGAGTCTTAACTGACTAGGGGTGTAACTTGGTACAGTTAGTGACCCATGTGCTTTACTAAGCGTCACTCGTCCTAAGATAAGATTGGGGATAGATAGAGATTAAAGAGTATGCATTGGCATTTCATTCCGTCATTACCCATTACATGAGATTGCATATATTATTGTTGTGTGCTGATATCCTAAGGTTGTTAATTATAATAATGTTTGATATGCTATTTATTGATGCAGAGTTGAGTTGTGAATATAAAATAATAAAGTTAAACCCACTAGGGTAGCCCAGCGATTCTTGGGACCAACCGTAAACCTTGAAGTCTTGAAGTCGAATCTCACTAACTACTACCCTGTCTTGCCCAGTGCTTGGATCTTGCGGGTGGGTTTGAGCACCCCTAATTTACCTATTGGCTATATGGTTCGTTGAGGGATATAATGAATCGGTGCAGGTTCTGGGCTACCAAAATAATAATAATAATAAAGTTAGGAATTATAGTGACCTGATTTCCGAAGTAGGATACGTTGGTAGCTTAGGCTTGAAACCTAAGTCCAATCTTAATTACGGATAATATTTGTACTTTTAAATTGAGAGTTGAATTATTAATAGTATAAATTGTATGACCTAGAGGGTGAGTCCAATACTTATATTTATGATATTATGATTTTGAGAAATATAAACCTGATTATAGTATATATTTGAATTGTGCAAACCTTGGATGCAGTCATTAGTAATAGTGTTAAAGTAGATTATGTTATTGAATAATTTGTGGTAATGTATTCAAATATTATTTTATATGAGAATGAGCAATAATTTTGAATATATCGATAATTATAATTTATTTTAAATTGAATTTAGATTGGATTTTATTTATTTCATTTAGTTTTTCACATTCCTATACCATCCGTTCCAAACTATGAGGTTAGTGGCATGACATCCATAATGAAAATGTTGTTATATTGTATCCATGGATGTAGGTGTATTGTCAAATCGCATAAATCTTTTGTTTTTTCTTGTAATTGTTCACATTCCAATTTTTTTGCTATATTCATTTGTGTTACTAAGGTGGTCTGGATTCCATATAACATAACTGGAGCTAAGAAATTCCTATATTTGTGGAGCTGTAAGTTCTTCCCAATGTGGTATTTGAAAATTTCTTTGAAGACATGAGTTATCAAAATTTTCTCTCATTAGTTTGAAATGCTTCTACAAAAATATATATATATATATAGGATAATTTGACCTTTTAACTCAAAAAACTAACCGTGCAAAAATAAAAATAAAAAACTCTTATCAAAAGTTTCTTTAGCTAAATGATAAGGCGCCCATTATTTTGGTATATATAGTAATTAACAGAACCAAATCCAACAGGTAATAAACATATTTGTCTTTAATGAACAACCTCAAACTCAAACGCAATCCCTTAGGTTGGATGAAACATTAATTGTTTTTGGATAGTATTGTATTGTGTTGACAATTAATTTGCTAATTAATTAAGGATCATTCCATCTGGCATGGAATTTGAAGGTGGCAAATTAACCTTATTAACGTATTCGGCAAGTGCCCACAAGGGGAATATATTCCTATAGGCTGCATAATGTTGGATGCAGTTCCTCATGAATACTCCTGTGCATTCCTGTCAATGGTGAGATCAAGTTAGACAAATGATAAGACGTAGAACTCAACCAAACCAAAAATTCTACTTCAATTAATACTCGCTAGGTATGTTCGCCATAGTTAAAAGAGGTAAATGTTATCTATGTATGTAATTTTTAATCTTCTTCTTTTATAATTATATTTATTACACTCTTTAAAAAGTTTGAAAAGTTAAAATTTCCTTCGGCCAAGAAGGTTAGATGTTTACCAGTTAGGGGTTTGAAGTAAAATGAGTGAAAAATTGTTGGAGTGATAGGAGTTAAAAATATTCACTTTTTTCATTCCTATTATGTGGGATAAGATATCTCTTGAATTGGTGAATATCTTATGGTGCTCAAACAATTGTTTTCTCATCACTAGGCCTCTTTTTGCACAAATTCGGATTCTGAACTTTTTAAAAAAATTGAGAATTATTTTTTATTTTTTTATTTGATAAGCAAATTTTAAACCAATCTGAAATCAAGCGGTTAGATTAAAATCTTACTTCTTAGTCCATTTCTGACCCAAATTTGTATTATTGGATTTCCAAAAGTTTTAGAAATACTCCTCATTTTTTATCGGTTAAGCAAAATTCGAATCGATCCAAATTCAAAGTTTTTAAATTAAAATTTTAATTCTAAGGCCATTTTTAGCCTAAATTTGAATTATCGGATTCCCAAATATCTCAAAAATATTTCTTGATATATTTTTTATATCTAAGCCAACTTTGGTGAATCCGAGCTGTGAGCTAAAATATTACTATAAGACTAGAAAATCTTGACATTTTGAGCTTCACATAAAACTACAAAGTATTTGTCGACATACTTCTTATGATCTAATTAAAATTTGACCAAAGCCAAACTTACGTAAAAAAGTTACAATTTTATCCCTAGACCCATTTTCGACCAAGAATTGCATTCTAGGCCTCCAAAAGCATTTGACACATGTTTCTTATTAACTACAAAAATATGGCCTGATCTAAACTTGGGAAAAAATAATAATAGTTTTACCCTTAGACCTGTTTTTAATTTAGATTCGGATTTTGAACTTTTTAAAAGAATAAAAAATATTTCTCAACAAAATTCTTATCAGTTAAATAAATTTTTACCTAATAAGAATTAGGGCAAGCAAAGACCATTTTATTGCTAGACTGTTTGGGCCCAAATTCACATTTTGACCATCTAGAAAGGGCTGAAAAATATTCATTAACTGTTGTTGTCAGCTGAACAAATTTTGGCTTAATCTAAATTCAAGAAAAAATGACTGATTAAGAATATTTCTTAAAATGTTTATCATACAAAACATGATTAATTTTTAAAAGGTTAAAATTTAACCTTCGTTACTAAATAATCAAACATCATTAAAATTTAAAAAAGTCAAACAAGCTGAAAAAAAAAAAAAAAAAAAAACTGAAAGACGTGGAGTATACCAAACAAATATTTTGTATCACATTGAAAAAATTACCTGCTGTGGAAATTCTCCGAGTTCCATCTGTGAATTGATCAGCAACTTTGCAGCCCGATGTAGGGGTGTTGGATCTCTCTCAGCCTAGTTAAAATTTTAAAGAATATGATAATTATAGGGGCTGTGTGGTTTGACCTTTTTTTACTTATTTTTTTGTTTTCTTAATAGAATAAAATATATAAAAAAAACATGTTTGGTTTAGAGGGTATTTTTTATTACTTAAAAAATATAAAAAAGTAAAATATTAATTTCTGTATTAAACAAAAAAACAGAAAATGTTATTAAAATTTTGAGCATGTCTTTGATAGGACGTAAGTAAGGGTAAAAATGAGTCAAACTTTTTTCGAGTAATTTGAGCTCGACTCGAAAAAAATTCAGACTTGGACTCAATTTGTGGCTCGTTCAGAATTGAGTCTGAAAAAGTTTGACTCAAAATTTCATGAGTTGATTCAATAAAATAATATATATTTCATAATTTTTTATAGTATTTATTTATTATAGTTTAAACTAAAACGACGTTATTTTGATTTGATCGAATTATTTGCAAATCAATCTCGAATTTAAATTCTTCCTTATTAAATCGAACTTAAGTTTATTTAAAAATTTGAGTCAAAATCAAACTCAAGTCGAGCTCATATCTAGTATAAGCAGCTCGAATCGTGGTCGAATAAGTTGAAAGTTGAATTGAGGCCGACTTGTTTCTACCCCTGGATGCAAGAGCAAGAACTCGAGGTTTTACCTGACCAGCATGAATAAGGCCCAGCATTGCCCATGAAGTATGCACCAAATTGGATCGGTTGTCTTCCAGTCGCACATATTTCTGTTTTTGTTTTTTAACAAAAAAGAAGGAACAAATGCATATGTTACATATATATATATATATATATATATGATTTTTAAGCAGGAAGGTTGAATTAAAAGCATTAATTTGCTCTATAAGTCAAACCTTTTGGGGACAAGAAAGATAGCTCTCTCCCCACCCTCCATCCTCCTCTTGATATGACAGCAAAAATTGAACTCCTTTCCGGACTGCTTCACAATTGTCACAAGTCTTCCCAGCAGCTGACAACCCTCCTAGTGCAAACCAAGTGGCGTAAGTGAAGCAAACGCCCCAGCACCCGTACCTTTCCGGAAACCAAACACAATTTCATTACTCTGTTTAGAATAGCAAATTTAATGGAATTTGATTTCATCTAACGAAAACTTTTATCAATTTTTATTTCTAAAATTAAAATAAAATTTTATGAATTAAATTTTATTTCATTTTGTAATTTAAATTTTGAAATTTTTATATAATTTGAAATCCAATCCAAAATAATAGAATTTAATGAAAATTCATTAATTTCTTAAATAATTTAATTAAGTGGACAAATTTATCTTCTTATATCATATTTATCATATTTTTTATTTCCTATTGATATGTTTAAACTTGATATTTATCTTAAACCAAATCAACTTAATTCTTAAATTCAAAATGTGTTTCAAATACAAAATTTTATTTATCAAATTAAATCAAATCAAATCAATTCCAAGAATGGAATGTTTTCAAACGAAGTGTTAAAGAATTTAAGTTTTTTTTTTCTTTTTAAATCGGAATGGAACTATAGGATAATAAGAAATATTATACAATAATATATACCAAAACAGATTAAATTTTGACCATTGGGTTGGAAAAAAACTAATAAGGAGAATTTGGAACTAGTTGGCATTGTGTATTGGCTTTGAGAGATTAGCAACCCTTTCGAATTTCTAATTCCCTCTAAACTTTCTTTTTTTTCCCCATTTTTTTTTTTCCTAAACAAAGCATTTACGGGTCGATGGATTTCAAATTCAATTTGGACGCCCAATTTTCCCAAAGAAAAATAGAGTCCAAGGCTATGGGAGCGAAGATGATGGGAGATAAGTAGTTTGATACGATTAAAATTAATTCTTGTGGGAATTAAGAGATGTAATTTTTTTTTTTTTTTGGTGTTTAATTGGTAGAATATGGAGTAAAATAAGAGATATAATTTGATAAGAAAGAAAGTAAGAAATGTACCACGACCCATCTGGGAATTGGACATCTTCAAGGAAACGAACTCCATTTGCGATGAAAGCTTCAATCTCCTTCTTTCGGTGTCCAGGGTACAATTTCATGAACAGCACAAGAGCTTGGATTGCTGATGAAAGGCATTCTACGTACTCATGTTCAGTTACAATATCCTCAAAAAACTCTGTAGGATTAAGAAGCTGGAGAGGGAAAGAGAGAGGAAATCCAATGATCCATTTACGTTTAATGTTAAAAATTACACTTACCCTATACTTTAACTGTCTCTCATTTCACTTTATCTCTTTCAATTGTTACAAAAAAAAAAAAAAAAAAGATAAAAAATGCCGCATAACCATTATAGACACTAGACACATAGCATCTTTTGCGAATATTTTTTTCATGAAAGGAGCAAAGTAGGGTCGAATTCAGGATTAATGATTAGCGGGGGTAAAATAATAAATTTAAGGTAAATTGGAGCAAAATTAAAAATGCAATGGGGGCAAAACATAAGGAAAAAGTATAATTTATAAAAAGAAAAATAACAAAATCAATAAAATTGTAATACAATTTTTCAAATCAGTGGAGACTATTGTTTCCGTTGGTTCCTATTTGGAACGCCTTAAAGCAAAGTGAAACTAAAGTAAAAATCCAGAAGAAAAAATGTTATAATTTAATATAAGCCACATAAGATTAGAGATAAAGTACCATATATGTTAAGTATAACTTACTCTAGGAAAAGAATACATTTGCACTTCAAAATGCATTAACAAGTCTCACCTCTAGCCAACTCCCTGCTTTTAAGGGCTCCCAGCCTGTTAAACCTCCAGTTTTACTCTGTTTAAAAAAAAAAGATTTTCATATCTTTTTAAGCCTTTTATTTACAAGAGATACTTAACAAGCTGGAAATTGGATAAAATAATGCAGTTATGATCAATTTAAAATAAGTGTAATTACCTGTAATGAAAGAATAACATTCACAGCTTCGTATAACATTTTTGGGTCATGTTTTTCACCAACAATTTTAGGTGGCAGCTGGGACAGTAACAAGCAACACTACAAAGGGGAAAAAAATATTCATTCTTCACGAGAACAAGATTTTCAATTGTAGAACTCAATTTTACAACAAATAATTCCTTCATGGGGACCAGATTTCATTTTTAATATTAAATAAAAAAAACTGTCCAAGATTTTAGGTTATTAAAAAATGAGTTCAATAATGCATATCAAATTAATTTTAACGTTGTCCCTCGTGTGTTTACATGAGAAGCATGAAAATAAACAAATTAAAAGAATCATCAATCTGCTAATCGAAACAGAAACGTGGACAAAAATTAAATAAAGCTGTGCACAAATTGAAACAAAAACATAACATAGTGCACCTTGAATAAATGGAAAACTAACATAATAACATAATTTGAACCGCCGACGACGTGGAATCAAAGCTCTGATGCTATATTAAATCACCAATTATCACAAAAACTTGAGCTATTATCAAATGGTCCAACAATATAGATACATATAACTAGTAAGGAGTGCTCGATCGTGTTTGTAGGAGAAAATAGAAATTTACTAAGAGTGTGTGTGGATTGAATATTTGGAGAGAGAAAAGAAAATTAAAAGAAAAATTAAAAAGTAAAAGAGAGGGGGAAAAAATGAAATTAAAGAAACATAAAATCCTAAATACATATCTTTATCTGAATGAACTAAAATAAATAATAAAAAAGATTCAACAATACATCAAATTTCTAATTTAATTAAATTTGGTTTCCTAAATTCTATATCCTTTTGTTTCATTTTCTATCACAACCCAAACAATAAAAGAAATTTTAAATTCTTATATTACGTTGTTTCTACCTTTTCAAATTTATTATTCAAATACAGCCTAAGTAAATATAAATTTAGGTTTTCAATTTTCATTAAGAAAAAATGGTTGTTTTATATCACAACCCAAATAAAAAAAAAAAGAATTTTGAATTCTTTTTCCTCACTTAACAAAACATCGATTCAAACATTACATAAGTGAATATAAATTTAGGCTTTTAAAAAAGAAAAATTTTAACTTTTAAAATATTAAAATTATTGTGTGGAGAGAGAAACAAAAGTGAAAAAGAAAAAATTCAGATAAAAAAGAATAAAATAATAAAAAAAGAGGGAGAAAATAAAAAACAGTTAGATTTTCTTTAAAAAAAAAATCGAAAATCACGAGGAGATAAGTTTGTCTCTTTCGCACTTTTGTATGAAGCATTAGTATTGAAAATCTTCAATTTTACAGGATCAAATTGTGGCATTGATAGAAGGGAAAAAAAAAAGTGACAAATCACCTTAAGCCCTTCTGCTGTGCAATCTGAGACTTGCCAACCATGATCTTGATCAGAAAAAGTCCAAGATCCTTTAGAAATGTGCCTGAACATTTTTCTAAAATCACCAGATGGGTTGTCCTTCACCTTATAATTAAATTTAATTATTAGACAAACCAGACATAGTGAGTAAATTAATATTTTTAAATTGGAAACAAATTCAAAATTTTGTCAGGGTTGAGAAGAAAAACCTGTGATTTTTTTATGAAATCATGCCCATTTCTAAGAGTTTCAGCTGTTTCTTCAACTAAATTACAAGCCAATACTGCTTGAACTGCAAACACAGTGTCCCATAACTGACTTCCAAAACTCTGTAATAAAATCAAATTGGAAAAGTGTAAATGCTTAAAAAAGTTGAAAACATAGTATGTTGTATATGTTAGTAGGAGAAATAAAATCAAGATGATGCAAATGCAAAAGTTAGAAATATAGAGAAGAGTATTAAAATTGTGAAAATCTCGGATAAGTATAACTAAAACTAATAAATGAAATGTAAATATAGTTAAGCCAAATCATAAATGTCGGAACAGTTAAAAAGGAAGGTCAACTAATATTTAAGAGTGGATAATTTTTAGGGATGTTAAATGGGTAGGGTACCTGCCTAATTAGGTAATTCCATTACCAAACTCGTTTATTTTTTACTTATCATTACAGTTTTAAACTCATTTATTTTTTTAGTTGAAATCCCAAACATGTTCCGTCTCAAATCTGTAAAACCCGTTTATATTTAATTGGTCAAATTACTCGTTAAGTACCCATTAAATACATGATTTGCGATAAAAAATAAAAAAATAGTAAGTGACAAAATTGTTAAATTTATTAAATTAAACAAATTTATTGGTCAAAAGACCTCTAAGTTTTTTTTTTTTGAAAGGTACAAGAAATATGCTATAAATTGTAGAAATAAATGTGCAAAATACATATGAGCATACCCTCTGTAACAGTACAATAGAAATCATAGTTCATAAAGGATTTTTTTTAAACCCAACATGGAACAATCCCTAACATGTGAAAATAATACACATCAAGACTTTGGCTTAAGAATTTCAAAAGTTTTATTTTAGGGATAAAATTATAAATATATAAATACATATTATATTTTATTTTATTTTATTAAATGGGTACTTAACGGGTACCCTACAAGTACCAGATATCGGGTACTCTATAGGCAAATCTCAAACTTGTTCCAAACCCGTCCCATTCCTATTAGGGTATCTTTTAAAGGGTTTTTTTCTGGTTTGGTCGGGTCAGGTACTCTCGTGTACCTGTTCCATTGACATCCCTAATAATTTTGATTCACACTTAAGGTATATTGCTCAAGAAAAGGAATATATTAGTGGGAATGTTATGCATTGAGTTAAATCAAATTGGATTTTGATGGATTTGTTGTCTATAGGTGGGCGAAGGAGAAGATTCAAGTTAATGGAGGTGCAGTAAAGATTCTCATGTTCTATATCACTTGGGTGTGGTTAGTGAATATGCCATATGTGTACTAATCACATTCATTTGATATAATGTAATTTAAAGTCGTGTGAACCAGGGCCCAAGACAAAAAATACTATGTCATTTGAATAGGGTGTCGTGACATAATAGCATTGGATCTAAGCCTAACAAGAGGTGTGGGTCATATGGGGACGTGTGCCCAGTTTGTGTGTTAAAACTTATAGCCACTTCATATGGCGAATTTTAAATGTGCGCCAGCCAAAGTACAAAGTGAACAATTTTATACCATTTTAATGAAGTCATGACTATAAGTAAAGAAATATATCAAGTGTTGGTATTTTGTATGATTTAGAATGATTAGCAAGTAAAAATATGCTAATAAAATGAATGTAAGTAGGATGAGATTACTAATTTGCACAAGCAAATGAAAGGAGGGTTGGCAGGGCACAAATATATCCCCCCAAAAAATTAACATCTCCTTATGTACCCTTAATATTTTGAGTATTTATACCAATAAATAATTTATCAGCCTCACAAATTATAAAAATAATTAAATATTACCACATCCTCTCAAAATATGAAATATTTTATCATGCTCCATATACAATTACGAATTTTGTGAGATGGAAAAGTGGAAATAATTGAAAATAAATTAAAAAAAAAAAAACAATTACGGTACACACAATAGAGATCGATCAACGACCGAATTTGTGAGATAAAAGAGTGGAAATAATTGAAGATAAATTAAGAAAAAGACAATTAAAGTTTACACAATAGAGATCAATCAATACACTAATTAAGTAGAATCATAGCATCCAAATCATAGATAATGCAAGGAGCAGGATAGACAAAAACTAATATAGATAGAAATAATAAAGAAAATCCATGACTCAATCTCATTTGATAAAAGCAATCGTCATATTTATGTGAAATGAAAAGAAATAATTCTCTTAACCGCCTCATCTAATTAGAAAAATGCAAAGTTTAGTTGAAGTCGATATTTAAATTCAAAAATAGTGAAATAAAATAAAAAAAAAATTGTGAATTATTCCCTTCACATATTGTTTATTTTTTTTGAACTTTTGAAGTTTTCAAATGAATTTTGAAAATTTTATATAGTCTAAATAGGTAAAATAGACATTCATATTAATTTTCAATATTCCACCCTACTTTTCTACTAATATTGGCAGAAAAAAAAGTTAAAAAAAATTAGCTGTAACAAATATTTCAAAACAAGGGTATAAATGTAAATTTTAAATCTATAATTTATCAACTTAAGGGAAAATAAGTGTAATTTACTTATTTTTTAATTTTTTTTTGTAGCTTTTTAGTAATTTTATTCATTTTCATATAAAAAATACAAAATCCTAGAAGAGAAAGAAAAAGGAAAAAAACTAACTTGTTTAGCTGTTGCCAAACCAGTTTCCCAAAAAAAAAAAAAAAAAGGGTTCTCATTGTAATAATTACCTGCATCTTGATTCCATCCTCAGCTATCCAGATGTAATCGGCGACCCTTGCAAGATGCTTCATATAAGAGACACCTTCAGGATCTTCCACCCAACAGCAAAGCATACACAACACTTTCTCAACGCATCCAATGGTAATGTACCGGCTGTTCTCGTCTTCGTAATGGATGTAGTCCATTGTCAATTTCAGTGCTCTCTCTCGCACTTTGTTGAAGGGCCAACGCGTGAGTAATGGCTCCGTTATTACGTAGAGACCATCCCACAATAGATCCTGTATTAGGGGATGCGGGTAGTACAAATCTTCCTGCGTTATTTACAAATCATTTAGCATATCTGTCGTTTCCATATCCAATATAAAAACTTTATTCAATTCGGAACTATTATTTTTTTTTTCTTATTTCAAGAAGGCTTGTCATAAATTTGATGTCAATTACATGATAATTCGATCGTTTGATTAAAATTTAACGGTCTAAGTACATTCATAAATTTTTAATTTAAAAAATACATAAAAGTATTTGAACAACTGAATTTTATATGTTTTTAATTTAAATATATAAATATATAATGGAACAATATTTCAAACAAACAATTGTAATAGTAAAAGACTAGCTTTTTTCTCCTTTTCTTCTCTTGTGTTTTTTTTTTTTTTTTACCACAATTTGACCTTTCCTTTTTTTTTAAGACTTTTATCAATTGTTTAAAAAAAAAAAAAAACTCTTCAAAATATATTAAAAGAATTACAAAAAGAATAAAAAATAAAAATCGACTGTGTTTTACCTTTGCACATAAATGTCGGACTTTCCTCCAACTAGTATCTTCGTAAGGTTGAGAATAAAGCTCTTTCCTCAATTGTAAAACAAGATCTGTGATGGGGCCAACAAATCTCTTCCCGTATAGGTATGACATTGGCATGTAAACCAACCGGCAGTAGCACCACATTTTTGCTGTACATAAGTGGAGATATATGTTAATAAATGAGCTCGGCAAAACTTCTTCCCCCCCCCCCCCCTTTCATAACGCTAACATGTCATTCTTGCTTCTTATTTTGGTAAGATTATTTACAGCTGCTAAGATTACACAATCTTAACTATTGGTAATATCACAATTATCCTACATCGAAAAGGAGTCGAGAACTGAGATAATTTATAAATACCTCTACTTCTCTCTCTAGTAGCTGACCAGTCCAAAGTAGACAATATCTGCCAAGAGGGCTTACGAGGAGAGCCTACAGTGTGTGAATGAAAATAGATTATCATTAGTTAGGGCGAGCCTTTGGGAAGCAACTGCCCAAGCCCAAAATAGACAATATCTACTAGGAGAGCCTATAGACAGATGAAATAAATCATCATCAGTTACGGCAACCCCTTGGAAAGCAGTTAGCCAAGCCCAAAGCAGACAATATCTACGAGGAGAGCTTATGGACGGATGAAAATAGATCATCATTAGTTGGGGCAACCCCTTGGGAAGCAGTTGGCCAACCCCAAAGCAGATAATATCTCCTAAGAAAGCAGGAGGGCCTACAGTGTGTGGATGAATGAAAGTAGAGGGCCTACAGTGTGTAAATGAATGAAAATAGATTATCATCAGTTGGGGCAACCCATTGGGAAGTAGCTAGCTAAGCCCAAAGCAGACAATATCTATTGGGATTATCATCAATTGGTGTTGTCTATGGGGCACCGTAGCAGCTGACTAAGCCCAAAGTAGAGCAAACAATATCTATTGGGGTCATCATCAGTTAGCGTTGTCTGTAGGGTACCTCAGCAACTAGCCAAGCTTAAAGCAGACAATATCTTCCTAGAAGAGCCTACAGGGAAGGCCTACGGTGTTTGGATGGAATGGATCATAATCAGTTGGCGTTGTCTGTAGGGCACCTCTACCTCTTTGACGGATGAAAATAGATCATCATTAGTTGTTGGTCGAGTCCAAAGCAAAGTAGATAATATCTACTAGGACTATCATCAATTGGTATTGTCTGTGGGGCACCTTAACAGCTAACCAAGCCCAAAGCAGACAATATCTCCCTAGAGAGCCTACAGGGAGGGCCTACGGTGTTTGGATGGAATGGAACATCATGGATCATCATCAATTGGCATTGTTTGTAGGGCACCTCTACTTCTTTGATGGATGAAAATAGATCATCATTAGTTGGGCGCAACCCCTTGGGAAGCAGACGGCCAAGCCCAAAGCAGTCAGCATCTCCTAGGAGAACGGGAAGGCCTACAGTGTGTGGATGACTGAAAATAGATGGCCTACAGTGTGTGGATGAATGAAAATAGATTATCATCAATTGGGGCGACCCATTGGGTAGTAGCTGGCCAAGCTCAAAGCAGACATTATCTACTAGGATCATCATTAGCTGGCATTGTCTGTGTGGCACTTCAGCAGCTAACCAAGCCCAAAGCAGACAATATCTACTAGGATCATCATTAGTTGGCATTGTTTGTGGGCACCTCTACCTCTTTTCCTAACATAACGCGTTTTAAAGCTCCTTGCAGGTACTAGATTCAGCGGGAACTTCTCTACCTCTCTCCCTAGCATGATGCATTTTAAAGCCATGTACGGGTACAGTTGGAACTCCAAGGTTAAACGTGCTCTAGTGAAAGTAGTACTAGGATGGGTGACCTCTTGGAAAGCAGCTGACCAAGCTCAAAGCGAATAATATCTGCTAGTAGGGCCTATAGTGTGTGGCTCTAGGGTTAAGAGTCTGCTAAGAGGGCCTACGGCGTGCGGCTTTAGGGTTAAGAGTGCTTAATGGGAGTCGTACTAAGATGTGTGACCTCCTAAGAAGCAACTAACCAAGTAAGATGTGTGACCTCCTGAGCATCAGTTAACCAAGCCTAAGATTCAACGGGAACTCCAGGGTTAATCATGTTCTAATGGGAATAATACTAGTATGGGTCACCTTTTGGGAAGCAACTGACTAAGGTCAAAGCGGATAATATCTGTCAAAAGGGCATACGGTGTATGGCTCTAAAGTTAAGCATGCTCTAGTAGGAGTAGTATTAGAATGGGTGGTGACTTTCTCGAGAGTAGCTGACCAAGCCCAAAGCGGTGACCTCCTCAGAAGCAGCTAACTAAGCTTAAAGCAAACAATATCTTTTAGGAGGGCCTATGGTGTGCGAACAAAAATAGATCATCATCAGCTACTGAAAAGTATGAGCTTCACACAATAGATTTGAAAATGTTGACATCGTTTGACGATTTTAGATCATCAAACTCGAGATAGTAAGGGCGGGACTATTAAATTAAAATTTAATAATTCAAGTACATTCACATATTTTTTAATTCAAAACAAACGTGAATGTTTTTGAATTGTTGGATTTTAATCTAATAACTCCTAATCTCACAGTTACCGAGCTAACTTCATAACCTTGCCCTTTTTTTTGCGCAATTCTCATGCATCATAATGGAGATTTGTCAATAGCGTCCAGGCAACTAATGATAGCAATGTTAATTATTTTGTCCATGTAACTATAAGCCTGTAATTCTTAAACACAAAATTTCAATCATAAATACGAGTAAGGTGAAGAAAGTTGAACTAAAAGCTACCAATTTTTTTTTTTTTTTGGTAAGTAAAAGCTTCCTAAATTAAAAGTAGGAAAACAAATTTAGGAAGAAAAAAGTCAAATAAGTCAAAAAAAAATTGGACTTCTTTAGTTATTGCCAAGCCAACCCTGCATATATAAAAATACATTTTAAACTTAATTTTTAACAACCCATCAATATACTACCAACTTAAACAAGGTCATGACTTTGAGTTACGCCCATAGAAAAATATAATGTTCTTCTATTCTATCCCAAAAAAATAAAAAATAAAAAAATAACTAACAAATAATTGGACAAAGCAAAAAAAAAAAATCTACCTGGATGAATAGGTAAATAAGATGGAAAGATCCAGAACTCAGGTGGCATAGGATTGCAGCCTGACCAATCAAACACTCCCAATATCTACACAACCAATAAACAGAAAATAATAATAATAATAATAATAATAATAGTAGGTTAAATTAATTTATATAATGTAAATAAATATGAAGATATACAGAAAGCCATATCTTTCCCCAAGAGGGTATTGCTACAACACCACCGTGGTCATGGATCCATGTTTGAGCTCTTTTTACAGCGTTGTTTGGACCCCCAAGTGGGCCCACACCCAGAATACGCATGCAAATGTAGTTAAGAACCGTACAAAACATGGCGCTGTGGCTCTCTATGTGGAATCCCCAACCTCCATCTTCATTCTTTAATTACATTCAAAGCCACTATATGTGTTAGTAATAATTAAACACTTCAAAGCCACTGTCACAAAATGCAAACTTTTTTTTATTTATTTACAGAATTTACTACTTAAATTGTTGTTAACAGAATATTGATTTCATTTCAACGTGCTTACTTGGTGGTTGTATATGTAACGAAGGATCTCTTTTTTATGTTCCGGCGAGAACACAGAATCCAGATGGCCCGTGATGTACAAACAAAAGACCTTCAATTAATCAGCATATATTTTAGCAAGTTAGTGTACTGTAAAAGACGTGCATATATATATATAAATGTAAATACATATATATACCGATAAATTACGCTTAGTATTTTTATATTTGATTACTAATGTGTCACTTCTGATCGGTACTTTTAAATTATTAATTTTATTTTATTTAATTTGTATATTTTAATTATTTCACTTTATCTCGTTTCATCTAATTTATTGATCAAATGTGTTCATTACATTATAGACACATTTTCTGTTACAATTTTTCACGATAACTTATAGAAAAGAAAAAGTGAGACAAATTAATATACATGAGGTAAAATGGGGTAATTTAGAGTACATGACCTATAATAAACTAAATATAATTTACCTTACATATCATGTTACATATATATACAAAGTAAGATTTAAAAAATGCAGCTGCCCTGCATGACATTTAATTGGGTACTATGGTGTTGACACATGCGCTTAAAAATATTTACTTTTATTAATTAATAATTATGAATTATTAATTAATTACAAATTAGCTTTATTTACCAATTAATATTTGAATTCTAAGTATTATAATTACCTAAATTAAATTTTACTTGTCAATTAATATTCTAATTTAAAAATAATAATATTTTTGAAATATTATACATATCAAAATATTTATTTAAGCTGGATATTATTGAAAATAATAATATTCTTGACGACTTTAATGATTTATTTTGTAAGAACCATAGATTAATATTTTGTAAAAATAATAATATTTTTAGACTATTATATGGATTAAAATTTTTATTTAAGTTAGATAATACAGCTACATGTCTTTCAAGAATATAATTATGAAATATTAATTATTAATGAATATTATAATTATTCGAATCACTTAATGTTTGAATTTTACATTGATGAATCTTTTATAAGTCAATATTTATGACTTAATATTTAAATTCTAGATAATATAATTATCTAAATTGAATTCTACTAAATTCATAAGTTCAATAAATAGATAAAGTTAATAATTATCTATTATCTAAATTGAATTCTACTAAACTGATAAACTAAATAAATGGATAAGTAATATTTAATCTATGCATTTCTTTGTGGATTGAAAAATAATAATCTTAAATTAAATATGATACAAGTTTTTAGAATAATTAATTCTATTTTACCATTATTGGAATACTATATATATATATTTAATGTGATTGTCAATTTATTTATTCAAATATACAAACTATCATTGTTTGTTTAAGTTTAAATAGGTCTTATTCTATATAATATAAAAAAAAAATTGTGCATTGCACTAAACTAATCGCTAGAGAGTGTGCGTGTGTGTGAATTGAAAGATAAAAGAAAGAGTGATATAAAGGAACAAACTAGTGGAGGTAGGAAGTATAAGGGTCCTGAATTCTCGGCAGGCCAGTGCCCATCCTTTGCCTGAATAGCCGAACAGTAGAGCAGTGCTCTCTTCAGGGTGGCGGTGGCAGCTTCATAGGTGACATTCTCATTTTCCCCAACTTTAATTGGTGGAATAGTTTGTTCGAATTTATTTTCCTTCAATAACTGCATATTTGTCAAGAAAATCCCAAAATCAACTCTCGTACCTAGCATGATGGACAAATTATTGTTTTACGATGCCATAAATTTAGATTTTAAATACACATATATACACACAGGAGTAGATTCAAATTTTATAATTAATGTAAATAAAATTATATTTTTTAAAATAAATAGGGTTAAAAAGTAAGGAAATTAAAGAAAAAAAATGAGTGGAGGTCAAAACTTAATAATAATAAGACAAAAGTAAAATTTACAAATAAATGAAAACAAAATTAATAGAATTTATGTATAATTTAAGAAATCAGTTGAGACAATAAACTTTTTTTATTCGGTCCACTTGTGTGCGCGCGCGCGCGTGTTGTTTAGGAGACTTCCGTAGTAGATGAATTAATTGAAACTAATTATGTGCCTTGTATTATCATCACTTGGAAGTGGAAGGTCAAACCACTGCCTGAAAGGTAATTGAATTTTGAGACTTGAGAGCAACCAGGATTTGACGAGAGTTCAAGGTTAGCCTGACGGTAGGGGGTGAAACTAGAAATGTCATATGAGGGGGCTTTGTTAAAATACATATAAAATTAATTGTAATTAGAAATTTACCTAAAATATAGTAGATATAATGAATTTTTAACAAGAGATCAAATACCCATATTTGAAATATTTAACTACAAAATAATATATATATATATATATAATAATTTTGTCAATCATCGGGAACTTCAATTTTAGATTTCTTTTATTTTTGAAAAAAAAAATCTCAATAATAGATACACTGAGTTGAACCTAAATATGTATCTTGTACTATCATCACATGGAAGGAGAAAGTCAAACCATGTCCTAAGAAGTCATAATTTTAGACCAATGAGGATTTAATATTAGCTCAAGTGTTCGCCTGATGTGGTCCAGAATTAAACGTGGGCTACCCCATGCCCATCACCTAGTATCTATATGTATATATAATTTGTTTTATGTTGTAACTCCAAAACAAAATGAAGCTAATCCTAAAAGTTGGTTAATTTGGGGTAATACAATTAAACATGTTAATTGAATCATTGAAAAACAAATCATACTTATGCTATTCTTTACTGGAACTAGTATGCTATTTTTATATAAAAATCATACTTAGAGGTTGAACTAATTTTTAATATTTTTACCCATGCAACTAGATATGTAACAAAGTATTCAGTAAAAATTTTATAATTTTTAGAGTTAAAATAAATTTTATAAATATAATCAAACTTGATTATCTGATTGGGATTTTTAAACTAGAACCAGCAAGTTATTTTTATATAAAATTTGCATACTTAAAAGTTGAAAGAATTTTTGATATTTTTACATATGAGATTATATATCCAAAATGGTATCCAATAAAAATTTCATAATTTTTTGAGTTAAAATAGAATTTATAAAAACTGTGAAAATTGGTTGTTGGTTTGAATTGCTGTACTAATACCAATTTAGTTTTTGGTATAAAAAGTATAGATAGAGGTTGATTTAATTTCTAAAAATTTTACAGACGAAACTAGACATGTCCAAGAGTGTAAAATAAAATGACTATAATTTTTGTAGTAAAAACAAATTTTATAAAAATAATGAAAATTGACTATTAGTTTGGATTGCTGCACTCACACCAGTCTAGTTTTTGGTATAAAAGGTATACATGAAGGTCGAGTTAATTTTTGCAATTTTTACATGTTAAGCTAGACATATAAGTGAGTCTCCTGTAAAAGTTTCACAATTTTTGGATTGAAAATGATTTTATAAAAATGGTTAAAGTTGATTATTCTGTGTGATCCAAGACAAAAACACCTATTTGTTTTCTTAAAATTTGTATTAATTGGCTATATAAATAAATTCTAAATTTTATTTTTATAAAATTAGGGTTAATTCTAAGCATTTTAGGGTTTTGAATTAACTAAAAATGTTTTATTTTCTAGTTTATATGAATTATCAGAATTTATGTTCAAAATCTATTTTTGTCAAGGTATGTTTAACATTAAATTTTACTTATTAAATTAGTTGTATATTTTCTTGAGTATGGTTGCATGAGATTTAATTTGATAGATTTTGTAACGAGAATGATATTTATGGAGGAGTAACGTAAAATTAGACCTAAATGAACATTATATTTCATTAAGCTTGTAAAGCAAAAGAATGAAGACAAGGAACCTAATTTAAGGATAATCTTGTGTATGATGTACTATTGTTAAAGGAAATTGTCTGAAATTGATTTTTGATATTAGGGTCATTAAGGGTATTAGAAAAAGTAGGTTCTAGAACCCATGGGTCGAAAGCACCGGAACTTGTGTAAGGTGGTTTAGCATAACTAGTAAAGTAGAAATCCAAAAAATGTATATATGACTTGTACCAGCACATATTAGTATTAGGACTACGGGACCAGTTTGCCTACTAAGGCAAGATGAGATGGACTAGGATTATGGGACCAAGGCCATGACTATATTGGGACTGTGGGACTAATTGTACCCCACGGTTTAGGCCTAGGAATTTAATGAGTACATCTGAGACTGCAAGACCAGTTGTACCCCACGACTTCAGCCTAGGGAATTGACTCTATCTTTGTATTCATTTATTATTTGAATTATGTTACGCATTGAATATTAGTTTTTGGGCTCGGTTTGAGGCATGCTATTTTGTAGCCCCTTTTGTGGCATATATATTAAAACTGTAGAGTATTCAAATATCGAGTACTACAGTATTATTAATCACTTCCGCTCTGATTGGTATTTGATATATGGTTTTATGTGGTTATTTTTGGATTTGTCCTCAACGTCCCTGGGTTATGGATTTTGGGGAGTGACAATAGGGATTTGATTATTACAATTGAAATGTAAGAGATTAAAGTGACATTGAGATTAACTATAGGGGTGATTTTTGTACTTTATCTAAAATATTACAAAAAGGTACAAATGATGAGTCATACAATAGAAAAGGGAGAGGCTAGCATAGCCTTGCTACGTCAGCAAAGGGAAAGGCCAGCATAGCTTTGTTATGTTAGCCCCGTAATATTCATTGTGGATCGTTGGATTAAAATATAATGGTTCAGATATATTCACGCTATTTAAATTTAAAATAAACGTAAACACTATTAGAACATTCTATATTAGGTTATAAAATATTCTATTGGAGAAAGAGTGTTAGAATATTCTATATTAGGTCATGAAATATTCTATATATACCTAATATTCTATATATTAGTTTTTAATAAGTAGTTAATTTTATTTTGATATGTAAATCATTACCATACATACTCAATGTTGTAAGCTTATTTAAAGATATTTTCTTAACTTTTTTAATATCTATGACAAGATGTAAAAAAATTTATATTTACTTTCTAATTCTATTCCTTGTTTTCTTTTATTTTTCAACAAATGCATATAGACCATTAAATTTAAAATCAATGGTCTTGATTGCAAGTCATGGAGCTAACATAAGAATGCCATGTCAGCTTCCACAAATCTCTTACAATGCTGCAAATATATATATAGATATATCAAAAGTTCTTAGGAGAAATAGAGGACCTGTAAGCAAAGAAGAGCATCGCTGTTAGGCTTCACTCGGGATCGATTGCGAGTGAAGAGTTGTCGAGCCTCTTCTACCTGAGCCCGCTCTTCTAGCGTACCATAGTTTGGATCGTACTCCCATATTTGGCGCCCCACGAAGTTGTTTGTGCTGTATAAATAAGACCCGTAAGGGCCACTACCTTCTCCAACCTTCAATCTCCACATTCTACATATGCACTATTACATATTAGATAAACCTTAAGATCATCAAAATAGGTAGTTTTTTTTTGGGGAGGGGGTTTTGATTTTCAAATAGCAATTCAGTGAGCAAGACAAGTGTTGTATTGGCTCCCAAATCCCACATCGGGAGAGGGAACAAAAAATGGGAGGCTTGGCTCCTATAAAAAAAGCCTTCCCCTATAGTTGTTAAATGTACTAAGGACACAACTAAAAACCTGTGTTACCAAAGTGTGGGTGTAATTGAGTTTTTGGGTTGTGTGAGTGGGAGATGGTTTTACAATTTTGTTGGTACAAAAATTGTAACAGTTTAATATTGAGTTGAGTATATTATCCCTTTTTTGGGATTGTAGATTTAGGTCTTTTGAGAGGCCAAATCACGTTCAAAATTCTTGTGTTGAGTGCTCTAAATTTTTTTTCTTTTTCTTATTTGTGCGTACGCTTCTGTTGCGAGTTTTACAAGTGCTTGTGGGCCCAACAACAAGTATTATAGACTCGAAAGAATTAAAAGTATGCAGTTTTATTAGCATTTGCAGAGAGCCTACTCTAAGGATATAAGGGTTTCCATTTGGTTGATAGTGAAGAATGACGTGACCATGAGGCAAACTTGAGGGTGTGAAAAATGGAAATATGAGGATGAGAATGATCACATTTAGTGCGCAAGTGTGATATATCTTTGGTAGAGTAGAGTAAAGGGTATAATAGAGCAAAAATATGGATATTGATATTCGACTTATATTAAGAAGTAAGCATTCTGTCAAACAATAAAAATTTGGGTAATGATACTGTAAATGTTTCACTAATTTTCATTCTCTATGTGGGAGACTAGCTAAGTGCGTGTGTATGTGTGTGTGTGTGCGCGTGTGTGTGAAAGAGAGAGAGAATAGGACACCCATTTCACTCTTATTCAACCCAATTAAATGTGAAATTAATGGTTAATGATTAAAGAAAATTTTAGTTGTTTAATATTTAATTTATGAATTTAGATTCATGAAATCGGATACTAATTATTTGTAGAAAATTATTTAAATATAATTTTCTTAGTTTAGAAGTTAAATTAACTCCCTTGCTCAATTGTAACTACGAGTTCGGAGCTTATTTCACTAAATTTTAGTATTACAAGATACTATTTCAAAATGTTATTCCAAAAGTATATTTCTTTGTTGTTAAGTTATTCTCTACATATTTTTAATAATAATTATTAAAAAAAACATATTTCTAATAATGAAATTAACTAGTTAGAAAATATAATTTTAATAGATTGGATGCAACAGGTATGTATAATAATTGTAAATAGAAGGAAAATCATAATATAAAAAACCACTGACCCTAAAATTATTATACACCATTTGATTTCGGCTGTGTTATTGGTTGGATATTAATATAAAATCATTAAGACTCAAATTATAAAATACCATTATTGGTCGCATGGGGACCGAGCAAATTAAAGCTCAGCTCACTGATTTAAAAAATTATATAAATATTTTATTAATTTCATTTTTGCATTTCAAAAATTATAATTTCGTCTCTATTAATAGCAATTAAATCTTAAAACTGTCCTAGATTAGTTGGATATTTGTTTGAGTGGAGACCGTCTATAATATTCGTTAATCTCATTTAGAACTTCTGCCTCACTTTCCCATCTTCCCTCTTCTCAACCACCATCAATGAAAAGTCAGTAAATTGAACCAGCAAATCTAGTAGGTTGGACGCTATATTTTGGTTTTGTATTAAGTAGATTTACGATTTGTTATACACGGAAACTCAAGTTGTTTCTCTGCGTTAGATTGTGGGACAAGGGTGGCGGCTTGATTTGCCACTCGGTGGGCCTCACGAATGTCACATTTTGTCAATAAAAGTCCTTTTATTTATTTATTTTTTTTTTTCAGGCTTTTGAATGTATGTTTGGTAACAGGCAAGTTAGCTTAAAAAAAAAAAAAAAGCAGTTTTTTAATTTTTTTTTATTTGAAAAGTCAATTTTTATCTCTCTTATGCTAAAAAAAATCAAAAGTATCTGAGGGTACTTCTGTAATTTTAACATAATACAATTCCTCAATTTGCGTGAAATAGCAAAAAGCTAACTTTTTTGCTTTTGTTTTCAAACAAAGCCTAAGTCTTCAATAATTCTAAGCAAACAAAACAGCTACCACTATTAAAAAAATACTATTATTACAGCTACTATTATTAAAACAAAAAGTTATTTGAAAGAACGTTTTTACGTTTCAAGATTTTGGCTGAAAACATATTATTTCAATTAGTAGTTTTATCGTCCAACCATTCAAATGCATGTTTAACTTGCCAATATAAAACATTCAAATACGTTTTCTAGGCTTGAATTTATATAAGAATGTTATTTTTAATGAAAATTTTTATTTTAATAATACGTTGATAAGTACTTTGAAATCATCAGTATTTAAAGTACTGTTCTACCAATTGAAAAAAAAAAAAAAAGGAAAACTCAAAATACAAATTACAAGGCAAAATGCAACTATAAGGCAAAGGAAAAAAGCAAGGAGAGTTTTATTTCCTCTTATTTAACATTAATGGATTAATGGCTGAAGGATGGTGGACTTTGCGCCCTCTGTTTGCAGGCTCGGACCCGAATTTTTCGAGATCGGAGATCAATCCTAAAATGTGGTCCTTACTGAAAAATTTTTATAAAAAATAACAATATAATAAATAGCCATAATATGCGAAAGAAAAGATATAAAAAGTACCCATTAGGAACTTTACCTAATAAGTTAACAATGGATCTATAGAAAGTTATTGGATCTAATGAATTAATTATTTTTGGACTTTTAAAAAGTATTGAATAATTATATTTGAGTTAAAAAAGATTTTTATTCCATCCTAACTATAAAAATTAGTAGGGGGCTCTTTTTTGGATAATTTTTTGGAGCCCTAAACTCGAGCCTCTTGGGTGTTGCCCAAGGACCAGTCTTGTCTGTTTGATTAAAAACAAAATACTTTCAACACGATATCATAAATTGTCAAAGTTACTAATTACCAAACTCGTAAAATAATTATAAGTAACTTTTACATTGTTGAGTATTAGTTGATACAAATTAAAGAAAGTAAAAATAGAAAAAATTTGTTAAAATTTGAAAAAGTTTACAAAGTTAGAAAAGAAAAATTAGAAAATTTTGGATAAATTTCAAAAACTTTTGCCAAACTTGGCACTCGAAGCTACCCTAAAAGTTGTATACGTACAAATTTAGAATTCAAAAGATCGGTTTTATAATTTGAATTTTAGCGGCCACAAATTGATTTATAATAATATATGCACACACTCAATTAAAATTGGGGAGGATGAATAGTTAATCTTTTCGTTGAAATTTAAAGGAAAAAAATTCTTATAAAACTCTGTTTGTTTCAAATGTAAGAACATTTTTGAAAATAATATTTACTTATATTTAAAAAAAATTATTTTTTAAATTGTTAGTCAATTAAATTATTTTTTAAAAAATATTTTACATTACAATAATCAGAATCTAAATTTCATTTTTTCTACTCAATAATATTATTATTATTTTTTTATTTTTGGGTACGTGTTTCTTCATGGTAAAATAGATCAAGTTTAGAGGGGGAGGGAGAGTGAGAGAGAAAGAGAGGAAGAGGAATGGATTGTTGGTTACCTGTTGTTTTTCCAAAGTGTAATTAGGCACTTGAGCTGGAACTTTTAGGGTGCCTTTTGACAATGCAACTAGCCGGAACACATAAAACTAGAACCACAGAGAGAATTTAGAAATTTCAGTTTGCAGTGAAGTAAGAGATCGAAGGGAAGGGAACAACCCCTCCCTAACCCCCGATATATATATATATATATGGACTGTAAAAATATATATATATATATTATTTATCACAGGTTGGTGTTTTATGCTTTATTTTTTTTGACCCAAGCACACAAGTTACGCCATTGTTATTTCCTAAATTATGTTTCTGCTGTTCAATTTTTATAAAAGAAACGCAAGTGGGGAGAGAGAGTTTCATTAGGTGACTGATGAGTTTGGTAAAACCTACAATAGTGTGCGGGGGAATAATTAAGCGAAGATGGGGATGAACACCCCAGGTTTTGAACTTGAGTGATGAGCAGGTGTAAAGGGGCCTTCAACCATTAGGTCAAGCGCCTTACTCGTGTGTGGGGGAATAGTGTTATCACTACATCCATAGTCTTTTTTTTTTTTTTTTTTTTTTCCAATAACCTGCAAATACAGAAAATAGTCAATCAAAAGATCTCCGACATTCTAATCTATTATAAATTCAGAGAATATTTTAAAGAGTGTTTTGTAAATAATAGTGACCGTATCATACTTTATAATCTTTTTAAATTATATATAGGCTAGAAAAATAAGAGTTAGTGAAATATAAATCTGATAATAATACTCTATTAATTCTACTCACTTATCTATTTTCACAGTAATTTTAGTGAACGGTTTATTTTGTATTTAATACACGTAATATTATTTGTAGGGTAATATGGAAAATATGACATATTTGAGAAGAATAATTGACACATCACGTCCCTCTCTGATAAAATAACAAACTATATAAATTATAATAATGAATTAGTCAAATTATAATATTATCTTATGAATAGAAATGACCAGGGACCTTAATCCTTATAGATAGAAATGAAGTAGAACATTAATCTTTTATTTCAAAATTAAGTGTTTGAGGTCAATAGTAATCTCATACTCGGTATCTATTACTCAGGTCTATACTCGTGCTTGAAGTGTATGTTTGGAATGAGTGCCACATGTCTGTTATTTTTTTTTTTTTTTGAACCAACAAATAATCATTTTAGTTAAGATGATTATTGTCATCATTTGATTTAATTTTAATACACTTATATTGAGGTTATGTCTCCTTTTAAATTGTTAAATGTTTAACTCATAATTATTCAATATATATATTTGTATATTTATCAGCGTACGACGTCGTATGCCTCCCTTCTATTAATCAAATTAGAAAAAGTAACATCATTTCGAATGGAAGGCCCTTCCTTCTAATTAGGGACATGAACAGATGATATTGTAGATGTTAGTTTTCAAATTCTATTAATTGTGGCAAATTTTATTTATTTATTTATTTATAAAATTGTATTAAAAATATTTTAAAATACAAATTAGAATTGGAATAGTTTCAATTTGGAGTTTTTCAACTTGACAAGGGATTCATAGTCATACAAGCAAAACGTTTGCCGCAAGATGATCAAGTACATAGTGGTCCCTATTGGTCAATGGCAAGCAAATCTCCAATGCACACATCATCAAAACATCGTTTTAATATGAAGTCAGGTTGGATATGGATATATAACCAAGGTTGGGAATGTGCATGTGCCTAACGTGTAATTAAAGATATACATGGATTCATGTACGGTAAAATCTTTCTACATTTTTGTATAGGGACAAAAAAATTACTCTTGCACGTACTCATAAAATCAATGAATTCGCTCCACATAATCTGAAAACACAAGAAACAATAAAAAAAAAAAAAAAAAAATTGGTGATTGTTCCTGATTAGGAACACTTCGAAACTTAAGTCAATAAATAAGTTTAGACTAAATTGTAGCGAGAGAGAATTCAATTAGTCAGAGTGAGTGTACTTTACTTAGTGCGTCCCTTGGACTATTTATAAGCTAAGAGAATACATCAAATAATAAAAACGAGAGGTAAATGATTAGGTTAATAATATTATTTCATTCTCTATATCAATATATATTTATATTGATAGTTTACTTTTAATTAAATACACCTCACATTGCATTTAATGTGCGTGGTACATCTCAGTGGAGGTAGGTGTGATGTGACATTTGAACATTTCAAATGTCACTTCTTATCATCTGCCACCAAATGAATAATTAACTGACTAAATTAACAATATTATAATAAATGAACAAAATTAATTACAACTCCACATTTATAGTTGCATTTAAACTAGCATTTATATCCCTTATTGTGGGATCCAATTGACATGCTTAGGGGCACCCCTGCTCAGGGCTAGCCTTGTATACTATATAAATAAACTCTATACTCGGGCACTACCGTCATGCGTGCTTAAGGGTTCATGCCACGTGTATTGAATATTTTTTGCACTAACATTATGCCCTTACTCTGGTTGGGCTAAGATATTTACCGAACAGAGTAGAAATTTTAAATAAATATATATATCCTCAAATTTTCAACTTTTTGTATTCCCACTTTTACTTTTCCCAATAACGGCTAGTTTAGGGTCATGTTCATTTAATCATTACTTTTCTCAAACCCTAGGCATCTCTTCACTTATCTCAACAATGTCATATTCTCATCAGTATTAATAAATGTCATTTTCCTGCCGATTAACCATTTGAGCTTTTTCAAGAAGTTATATGCACTAGTGTATGAATACCCATACTTGGGTAAATCAAAAACCTTTTTGAATCTTTGATTCTCTTGAATCTCAGAAATCTCAAACATTTATTCATCTGACTGTTCTTCATTTTCCCAAAGCCTTCGTCTTCCCTTACTTAAAGGTAAGCTTCCTTAGTGACTATAATTGATTCGATCTGCGATTGTAACTTTTTTCTTCTCCTTTTTTTTTTTATTTTCCATTTCTGAGTATGGTTCGTCTTTTTGAAGAACTCAACAATGGCAGGAATATTGCTATTTTCAAGCAAATGTGTAATATACTAGCTAATGAAAATATTAGACTTCCCTCTAGAAGAACTATGGATAGTGAAACTTGGGTCGAGTTCCCCATAGCATTCGTAACAGAAGGTGGGCTCAAATTCCCCGTTAATAACTTCCTCAAGGAAGTCATGTCTAGATTTAGTTTATCTCCACAAATGGTCATGTACAACTTTTATAGGATCGTTAATGGTGTACACACTATTAACCAATTATACAATGTACATATAAAATTTTCAGACCTTTTTATTGCTGCAACGTAATTAAGGTCAGGGCTAGTGAAAATAAGTTTTACTTGAAGTCCCGACAAATGAGGACTTTTGTTCATTTAGTCCCGAACAACAGTAGAGGAACCAAAGACAATGTCTGTGTTGTTTCAAGAAACTAGCAATTCAGCCCTGAAGCTAATCAAGCTTACCAGATTCCTATGATTGGACTTGGTCCAAGTCGGTGGAATTGATCATTTCAGTTCAGCTTTAAAGTCTTTATAATACTTTTATATTTGTCCATTGACTTATCACCCTTTTTACTTTCTTGTAGCTGATAACTTCAACAACACTTCTAACAAACCAAACAACATTCAACTCATTGAAGTTTGGAACAATCTTGGGCTCGAAGACGACAATCATTTGGTAAGTTAGCTCCACTTCTATTCAACTATATCTCGATCTATAGTTCATTCATAGCTCCACTTCAAGGTTTACACCTTGTGCAGTAATTGTGAAATTTAAAAAGTGGGTGGCTGGCAAGCCTCTTGACGAAACTCAAGGAAGAGAGGAAGAAGTTAAGCGTGAGGTAGAATAAGAAGAAGAAGTTGACAAGCAACCCCTTGCTTGAAGAAGATTAATCCTTCCTCTTTCCTCTCCAAAAGAAATCCCTTCTTTGTCTAACTAGATGTCCTCCCATTACAAAGAAGTATCTGATGATGATGGGGACTTGCTCATCGAGACTCGAAGGTAAGAATGAGAAAAGGCATAGCAAGGAAATGAGAAGGAAACAGAAGATGATCACCACTCCTACAAGTGTACTCATCGTTCCTTGAATAGAGATTGTCATACAAAATCAACCTGATGATGGTGAAAAAAGAAGAAAAATGCACCGGTCTTCAGAGGAAGCTTCCAAGACCTTTCATTTTTCTCAAACAGCTCCCGTTGCTATCGCTCCCTCTCCCCAAATAGAACGCATTGAGCCAGCTCTGAAAGGCACCGAGCAAATCATCCCATCTGCTTCAGAACAAGTCCATGCTACCTCTAAGTAGCAAAATATTGGGAAGCAAGTTGGTAATGCCCCTCCTCTTCCTTTCGAACCACTCATCTAAGTGGGAAGTCTTTCTGGTCCCTTGATGATAGTTGAAGAATCCTACTTCAAGTCATTCGACTATATCCTCGAGATGATTAGAGCGTCCATTCCTCTTTCAGATAAGGCAAAGATAAGGGACTACATTGATGTTTTTATCATTTGTCATAACATGAAAATCGTAGTTTAGGTATATCATTCTCCTTAAATTTTCACTTTCAATACTTACTCATGCTCTATTCTTTCATCCTACAACTTGTTTTTCTTTTTCAGTTGATTTAGGTGCACATTATTCCTTTAAATTAGCCTCCTGTTATAAATATTTTACTTCACAAGCAGAAAATTTTCGAAAAGACACGGCCCTTGCCCAAAACAAACTGAAATAAGCATCCGAAGTCTAAAGAATGGCTCAAGAAAGAAGCTATCAAGTACAAGACTCAGCTTGATGAAGTTGAAGCTAACAATAAGAAAACTAAAGAACAAGTCTAGAATTTGCAAGCACAACTCACTACTAGAGATGAAGATGTTTCCAAAAAAAGTGAAATAGAATGCTAGATTGGTGATTTTAGGCTCATTTTGATAAAGAGTTTTCAGCAAAAGAGGCTGAACTTGTAGCTATTCGAGCAAAGTTGGCAGCAAAAGATGTTGATTTTGCAGCCAGAGTTAAGCCATGAAGGAAAGATAGAGGAAAATGAAAGAAAGTTATGTGAACCAATTCGTGAAGGTACATAACATTTACATTTTAGAAGGTTGGGAGGCAGCTATGTCCCTAAGCAAATGTTAAGGTCACTTCTCACAATTATAAAAATGTGGATTGGCCAAATCCCAACCTAGATAAGCCTGATTTCAGCTTCATCCAACCTCCCTCTGCACCTAGAAATGAATCATAAGAAGAAGAAACAGAGGGAAATGGTACTGTAAGGGACTGTGAAGGACCTGTCCCTAAGAAACTCTGCCTGCAAGAGAGTAAAGCTGGAGGTGAAGCAGAGAAGTAATACCTTCCATCCCACATTGCCTAGGTCATGGAAGGAAGTGGCATATATGTAATATTCGGTATCTATAAACAAACAACGCGTTTTAAAGCCGTGAGAATACTTGATTCAGTGGAAACTCCAAGATTAAGTGTGCTCCAGTGGGGGTAGTATTAGGATGAGTGACATCCTGGAAAGCAGCCTACCAAGCCTAAAGCGGACAATATTGTACTTTGTGGATGCAAGTCATTACAAATGGTATCAGAGCCAGTATCCAACCAGAAGTGTGGGATCACGCGTGTGGGGGCCCTGCGTCTAAGGGACTTGCCTGTGAGGGACTCTGTCTGCAGAAAAGTGAAGAAGGGGGCCATACGGGAACGCGTGCCCTGTAAGAGGGGAGGATTGTGAGGGACTGTAAGAGACCTGCCCATGAGGGACTCTGCCTATGGGAGAGTGAAGCTGGAGGTGAAGCAGAGAAGCAATGCCTTCCATCCCACATCACTTGGGTCGTGGAAGGTAGTGGCATATATATAATATTCAACATATAAGAACAACGCGTTTTAAAGCCGTGAAGGCACTGGATATAGTGAGAACTTCAGGGTAAAGCGTGCTCCAGTGGAGGTAGTACTAGGATGGGTGACCTCCTAGGAAGTAGCTTACCAAACCCAAAGCAGACAATATTGTACTATGTGGATGTAGGTCGTTACAAATGGTATCAGAGCCAATACCCAGCTAGAAGTGTGGGATCACGCATGTGGGGGCCCCGCGTTTGGGGGACCTACCTATAAGGGACTCTGCCTGCGGGAGAGTGAAGTAGGGGGCCACAGGGGGACACATGCCCTGTAAGAGAGGATGATTGTGAGGGACTGTGAGGGACCTGCCTATGAGGGATTTTACCTATGGGAGAGTGAAGCCAGAGGTGAAGTAGAGAAGTAATGCCTTTCATCCCACATCGCTTGGGTCGTGGAAGGAAGTGACATATATGTAATATTTGATATCCATATAAGAATAACGCGTTTTAAAGCCATGATGGCACTGGATTTAGTGGGAACTTCAGGATTAAGCGTGCTCCAATGGGGGCAGTACTAGGATGGGTGATCTCTTGGGAAGCAACTTACCAAATCCAAAGCAGACAATATTGTACTATGTAGATGCGGGTCGTTATAGGTACTGAGCAAGATGGGGCTTCTCAAGATGCTCAAGAGCAAGTAGATCCACTAGTATCCCAAATTAATGAAGAGAACGCAACCAATGGAGCTGCTAGTGAAGCCAATATTTAGAAGACCACTTAGCTTAAGCTATTCTGTTCTGGCAATCATTTTGCTTTCTTTCTCAAACTATGAAATTCTCTAATTTTTAATCTTTTTTTTTTTTTTTGGGTCAGTGTAATGAACTCTTTTTGGCTATCTTTGAGTTTTTTGCATTTTTAATTTAGTCAGACTTTAGGTCGCTAACTTAAGTGTTTTTGTAATTCACAAGACTCGAGTAAAGCATAACCTTTATCTTTTGCAAGAATGGAATGCCACCAAGCAAATAGTCATAAGTGAGAAATTCTAAGTTGTTTCTTAAAAATCTTATCATTTAAAAGAACATTGTTTTGACCAATTTTGACCTAAAAATATTTTACAAATAAAAAAATTGCTCATTGTATGAACTTAAGTATATTTATTAAACAAACTCGACCTGACTTATCTAGTCGACACCCAAAAAACCTTGGTTTTGATTGGGAATTTGAGAATCTCAACAAGTAAAATTATTTACATGAAATTCTGATCAGGGTTTCCCCGACCAAAAGAATCTCAGCTTTTTATCCTATAGACTTCAGTAAACAAAAGTGTACCCGATCAAGTCTGATCTAATCGAGGATGAACTTAGCTCTTAGATCAATCAACTTTCCACAAGTTGGATCTTTGAAACAGTTAAACTTTTCATTTGAGGAAATGAAAGGGTACTCAACCAAGTCTAATCTGGTCAAGGGTGAACTTAGTAAGTAGGACCATCAAATTTGTCAAGTTAGTCTTAAAAGACAGTTCAACTCATCACTGGGATGAGAGCGAAACCAACTAGATCTATCAACTATTAGAAAGCCCGATCTAGTCAGCACCTGATTAAGTCTAATCTGAATAGGATTTTGAGAGCCCGATCAGATAAAAATTGATCGAAAGACGAACCACAACACAGCAATATGGAAATAATCTTTACTTTGAAGGTCTTCATATATTCATAGTTCATATATGTTACAACTACAATTATCTTTTTGCATAATTTAAGGAGAAGACTTTAAACGTAAAAAACCTTCAAATAAGTGACATTCCATGGTCATTTGACTGGTTGGCCTTCCATGTCAGCTAGATAATAGGCTCCGTTTCTAAGTACTTTTGTGACTTAGAAATGTCCTTCCCAATTTGCTCCAAGCTTGCCATCTGTTAGGTCTTTTCTTGCCTTGATGAGCTTTCTGAGAACAAGGTCACCAACTCTGAATTGTCTGGGCTTAACGACTTTATTGAATCCCATTTGCATTTCTTGTTGATATGTTGTCAGTCTGATTATAGTTTTCTCCATTTTTTCTTCAATGAAATCCAAGCTTATCCTCATGGCTTTATCATTCTCCCCATGATCAAAGGCTTGAGTTCTAATGGTCAGCATGCCAACTTCAAGTAGGATCATGGCCTCCATCCCATATGCTAGAGAAAAAGGAGTTTTACCTATTGATCTTCTTAGAGTTGTTCCATAAGTCTATAGGATTGTTAGTAGTTCCTCCACCCATTTACCCTTAGCAGCTTCAAGCTTTCTTTTTATCCCATTTAAATTTGTTTTATTGGATGCCTACGCTTGTCCATTGGTCTACTGACATGTTGGGGACGAATACAAGTTCTTTATCCCATAATTCGAGCAATAATCTCTGAATTTAAAGCTATCAATTTGAGTCCTATTATCTAAAATAAGAATCCCTAGGATTTCGTATCTTGTCATCATGTTTTTTCACATAGAATTTATTGTATCAGTATCTTTGATATGGACAATAGGTTCATTCCACCCATTTTGTAAAATAATCTGTGCTAACAGTCAACCATTTTCTATTCTCAGTGGCATTAGGCAATGACCCAACTATATCAAGACTCCATTGAGTGAATAACAGCTAGTCAAAGGACTAAGTTCCTGAGCTAGCTAATGTATACTAGGAGAGAACAATTAACATTTCTGATATTTTCTTGACATAAGCCTGAAAATCTTTTTACATTTGTGGCCACCAATACCCTTGTGTGACTGTTCGGTGTGTTAAAGACCTGCCCTCCAGCATGTGCTCCACAGACACTTCATAAATTTCATGGAGAAAAACTTAAACTTTATTAAAATGAATACATAAAAGAGAGGGGCCTAAAAAAGATTTTCTATATCACTTCTGATCGAGAGAAAGCCAATACCATCAACATACACTTATGCAGTCAAGATATGTCTCGAATCCTTACGTGTAAATGGTGTCTTATCTGCATTACCTCTTATAGAACCAGACTTGAGTAAAAAAGAAGTCTCTCGTACCAAGCCTGAGGAGCTTGGTTAAGTAAATATAGTGCCTTTTTCAATTTAAAAACATGTTTTGGGAGGTGAGTATCCACAAATCCTTTAGGTTACTTTACATAGACTTCCTCGTTCGAAAAATCCTTTAGAAAAGTACTTTTTACATTCATTTGAAACAATTTAAATTTCAAGTAACAGGCCTTAGCAAATAATATCCTCATGAACTCCAGCCTAACATCTAGGGTAAGGCTTTCAACAAAGTCAATACCCTCAACTTGGGGTATATCCTTGTGCAACTAACCTAATCTTATTTTGTAATGACTGTTCTAAATTCATCAATTTTGTTCTTGAAAATCTATTTAGTGCCTATGACATTCACTTGGCTAGGATGATGAACTGGTGACCACACATCATTTCTAACAAATTGTTCTAGTTCTTCCTACATAACATTTAACCAAGAGTCATCTTTCAAGGTATCATTCATATTTTTGGTTCAAAATTGGAAATATAACATAAGTGTAGTACCTCATTACAAATTTGTCTTCTAGTCTTCATCGTATCCTTCACATCTCGATTCACTTGATACACCAAGTGGTTGAGCTCAACTCTTGAAGAGGGTTCCATCACTTTTTCTTCTTCATTTTTATCCTAAGGTGTCTCTTCACTCGCATTAATAGGCTCGTCATAGGCTCAGCATGGATAAGCATGGGAATTATATCATCATCTTGATTATCCTGTGGAATTATCTTACGTTTAGAGTTCATCAATTCTATGAAAAAAAGAAGGAGAGAAGAATGTGATTGACATCACATTTAAGTTCTAATAATTTTCACAAATTATTTTGTTTGAATAATATTTATTACATTACATAATTTATTCTCTAACACGCATCAAATAAAAGATGAGATGTTACATCAAAAGTGAGTTCTTGATTTTAGAGGATCGACATTTATTTATTTTTTTAATTTGTTTTGTCAAGCAACTTCAAAATTGTGAAACTATTATGTTTAATATTTAATACTGACAAATTCTACGATCTGAGTAAAAATTTTTATTTCCTTCTAACAAGTAGGAAACATCTATTTGTATTTTTGTGTTTAGGACTGCGATAGAAATATTCGAAAATTGCAAGTTGGAATAAGAAATTTCAGTTTGGAGCGTTCCAACTTGACATGGGATTCATGGACATAGAAACAGAAAGTTTGCAGCAAGATGATCAAACAAATAGGGGGCCAGTTGATTAATGGCAAGCAAGTCTCTCATATGGCACATTGGGTGCATTTGGAGTAGTAAAATAATTAGTAAAAATTAATAAAATTTATAATTTTTTAATTCGCGCAGTTAAAAAAAATGTAACTTCTAAAATTTTTTAATTTTTCTAATAAAATTTAGAACAACAAACGGAGCATTCAACTATTGCCTCCAATGTCCATGTCATCACAGCGTTGTATCGATATGAAAAGTCAAGTTCGATATGATGTGGATCTAGGACCAAAGTGGACACAGGCACGTCTCTAGCGTGTACACATGTATACAGAGCAGATTGGTTTTATCGTGTACATCAAGTGTTCCACGTGCCATCCCACATTGAAATATTATGGTGTGCGTGTGTGGTGTATATGTTCCATCTACAAAGTAAGTTTTTTTACTTAGTTTGATAGATTAGGTTAGTTAAAAAAAATAAAATAAAATAAAATTGTGCACGTGTGTCTAGTGCTCCACTGTATGTCTAATACTCCACTCTCTCTATAAACTATACCGTTTAGTTGAGGTTTCTGTCCAAAGAGTTGTAATGGGCAGGCATCTCACATTGAGATGTTAGGATATGTTTACAAACCAAGTTTTTGACTTGATTTGACGGGTTAGGTTAATTCAAAAGTGTGTCCAGTGCTCCACTTGTGTGTCCAGTGCTCTGCTATTTCTATCGGCTGTTCTGTTTAGTTTAGGTTTCGGTCCAAGGAGTTGCAATGGGCAAGCATCTCATATCGGGATGTTAAGGGGTGTCTGTGTGTGGTGTATAAGTCCCACTTACAAACTAAGTTTTTGACTTGATTTGATGGGTTGGGTTAATTCAAAAGTGTTCCACGTTAGTCGGGGGAAATGAACAGAGGGAGATTCAGAAATTTTGTCACATGGGGGTAAAAATAAAAATATATCCAATCTACAAATTTTATTGGGTGGAGACAAAAATAAAAATATATTTAATCTTAGAAACAAAGTTAAAACCTTAATCAAAATATATATCAATAAAATTTTAATTCTAAATAAATCAACAATCCATCAAATAACAGGATTAAGATCAGACATATAAGCTCATTTTATTAAACTATATATGAATAATATGTAAAATAAAATAAAGTATTAAATACTAATATGTTGAATGAAAATTAAATCAAAATTTAAATATAACACATTAGTTTTTTTCCTTTTTTCTTTTTTTAAGAAAAGAGATTGAATTTTGATTCTTGAAATAAATTTGTTAATAAAAAAGAGTTTTAACATATCACTACAAGAAATCACAAAATTGCCGATCAAAAAATTGGTCGCTGAAAGGTACAATTTAGTTGGCCAAACTTTTCCCAATCAAACTTATTTGGCCGGCATTTGGTCGACGAAAGCTTGTTAGGGAAACTTTTCTTAACCAAAAAATTATTTGGTCGGTGAATGTAAGAACCTTTCCCGACGAATTAGTCGGCAAAGAAATATTCAATGGGAGAAATGTGAAATCTTTTCCCGACCAAATGGTCAGCAATTTTTCACTTTTCCCTGACCAATTGGTTGGCAAAAAGTTAAAATTAGAAATTTGAATTAATTTAAAATTTAAAAAATTTAAATGTGATGTCACGTGACATTATTTGCTGACATGTCATCATGCCACATGACACCTTGTGTTGTGCAACCTGTCGACCTATGATTGCACCACATGTTAGCCTATTATTATGCCACGTGTCAACTCTATTTTTTTAGATTTTTGTTGTTATTGTTGGTGAGAGTCGAACTCATGCCATCTCTTTGGAAGCTGGTGTATTTGGCCACTAAGCCTAACTGTTATTTGTATATATATTTTACATATTTATATATATATAAACAAAATTTATCACTTTTGCCAACCAATTGGTCGGTAGTCGCCAAAGGTGCCCCTTTAGCGACCAATTGGTTGCCAAAAGTGATAAAAATTTTATTATTTTTATTTAATTATTTCAACATTTTTTGTAATAATTGTTTTTTCACTTTTGCCAACCAATTGGTCGGCAAAAGTGCCCCTTTGGCGACCAATTGATTGGCAAAAGTGAAAAAAAAATTATTACAAAAAATATTAAAATAATTAAATAAAAATAATAAAATTTTTATCATTTTTGGTGACTAATTGGTCACTAAAGGGGCACCGACTAATTGGCTGGCAAAAGTAATAAAAATTTTATTATTTTAACTTTTGTTTCAATAATTTGAAATCATAAACAATATATAGAATTATACAAATATTTGGTAAATAATTTATAAATAACTATTATATTTAACTAAAAAAATTTTAAATCTTTTTTATTTTCCTTTAATCTTTGCGTGTAGCACATATTTAATATATGTCTTTAATTTAATTATATCATGACTCATTATATAAATATTTTTTCATTCAGTATTTATATTTTTAAAAATAATTTGGTCACATTTAGTTTTAGTTTTAGAAAATTATTTTTAAAAACAAAATTTTTGAAAACTATTTTAAGAATTTATTTTTAATACAAAAAAGTTTTTATGTGATTATATTCGAAAATAAATTCTGAAAAGACAAAGAAATAAAATTACTTAAAATTAATAAATAATTTTTTATTATTTTGTTTTAAAATTTTTATCATTTCCAACTAAATATAAAATAATGTTACTTTAATATAATTAATATTAAATATACATTAAAAAATTATTAGATATTAAAATATTTCATATTTACCTGATTATAAGCGATACAAACTATAAAGGATACTTCAACATATTTACTTTAAAAAAAAATCAATTATACATTTAGGTTATCTAAATTTGATTTGGTAAATTTAATTTTAACATTAATCTGATAACATTTTTTTTATCTATAATTATAATTTTTGATAATTTTTGTAATTAAAATAAGATTTGTGAAATCTAATTTAAATCATACAAAGAGAAAAACAAATTTGTTTGAGAGAAAGATAGAGAAAGAAATAAAATTTAATTATATTTATTTATTTATTTCATTTTTTACAATAAATTTTTATCACTTTTGCCGATCAATTGATAACTAAAAGTGGTACCTTTACCTACCAATTGGTAGGAAAAAAGTCACTATTAGTAACCAAATTTATATTTGGTCAGGAAAAATCATTTTTTAGCGACCAAGTTTATATTTGGTCGGGAAAAGTCACCCTTTAGCGACCAATTGGTCGAGAAAAGTTACCTTTTGACAACTAACATTTATTTGGTCGAGAAAAAGTCACTATTAACGATCAAATTTATATTTGGTTGGGAAAAGTCACCTTTAACGACTAAATTTATATTCGGTCGGGAAAAGTGGTCGCCATAGGAGTGATTTGTTGTAGAGTATACTAAAACGGTGTCTTGATTTGAGAAGATAAGATCCTTTAGGGTAAGGGATACATGTGTAATAGGAAGGGAAAGAAATGTAGAAAATAAATAAAGTAAATTTAAAAAAGGAAAGGGTCATGGGAGAGGAGGGGAGAGAGAGAGAGAGGTGTAGAAATAAGAAAAGAAAAAATTAAGAAGAGTAAAGTTAGGTGGGTTAGAGAAATTAAGAAGAGCAAGAGTCAGGTAAATTTAAAGACAGAGTTCCAAAAATAAGAATAAATTTAATGAAAGACAAGTTTGAGTTCAATAGGGGCATTTCGTTAAATTATACATTAAAAATAATAAAAAAATTAATACCATTAATATAAAAGTGATGATGGTAGAATCATTGCACGTTTTTAGCAAGCACCTCAGTTAGAAGGTGCGGATGAAATTTCTTCACCCACATTGGTTGAAGGGGGTGATTGTTATTTATTTATTTATTTTTGACTAAGTTCTCCACCTAACTCATGGGTGGAGTTCCTCATTAACAAATACCAAGGAAGTCTCTCTTTCATTCAAATTTTAACATTCTGTTTTTATCTTTATGTATAAATTAAGAGAAGGGGAGACCGAAAAAATATGCGTGAAATGTGAGATGAAAGGGTGATGATGGGTATTGGTGAGAACAGAGAGTGTTGTGAGTTGAGTGTTGAAATATTAAAATCCTCTTCCACTGCATTTATTTAATGATAAAATTGAGAAATTTTCATAGATGTAGACAGGTGGCCAGACCACGAGAAAATTATCGTGTCAATTTTATTTTTTTTATTTGTATTCTATTTTATAGAGAGAGAGAAAATTTTCCAACAAAGTGATGAGTGTAATAGAAAGGGAAAGAAATGTAGAAAATAAATAAAGGAATAAATTAAAAAAATGAAAGGCTATAGTGTGTGTGTGTGTGTGTGTGTGTGTGTGAAAGAGAGAGAGAGAGAGAGAGAGAGAGAGAGACGTGTAGAAATAAGTAAAGAGAAAAGATTAAGAAGAGTAAAGTTAGGTGGGTTAGGGAAATTAAGAAAGAGGAAGGGTCGGTGAATTTAAAAATAGACCTACAAAAATAAGAATAAATTTAATAAGAGACAAGTTTAAGTTGAGTGGGGGCATTTCATTAAATTATATAATAAAAATAATAAAAAAGTAATACCATTAATATGAGATATTTCCATTCAGTGGAAGTATCTACCCCTCCGTCCCCCATGTAGATCTGCCAATGGAGATGAACATGACACAATAACGGTGATTATTTTTATAATTATTTATTTTTTTTTAAATTAGTTATATATATTTTTAAATATTACCTTCATTAAAATTTTATTTTATCCCAACTATACTTTTAACCTTTAAGAATAAATAGTATAATTTTTAATTTATAACTTATAGATAAGTTATTATTATTATTATTATTATTATTTTACTACGACATAACTGAATGAATTCTAGCTTAAGTAATTTCTTTCTTTCTTTTAAATTTATTCTCACTCACTACATTTTTATTATCTCTGTTATCGTTCCTCGTTTGATGAGTCTTTATTGGATTCAAGAAAGAAGAAGTCGTGCATCAGGCGTCCTGACCACCTCGCTCAACTCGTTGGGAATATTGCAGCACGATTTTTATTAATTTCTAACAGAGGTTCGCACCGGATAACTCCCTAGATTTACTTAAAAAGTTGGTTGGAAAGTCCAAAATATTTTGAAAAGTTGATTGGAAAATTTTTAGGTGTGGCTTCGCTGGCACAATAACTTGAGAAAATTTTGTACTCGGAAATATCGTGAAAAATTAGCTTTGACTCTCGATCGTTTAGGAAGTATTCTCCTAAAATTTCTACAGAGAGAACGTACATTCAAGAACACTACTCTTTAGGTTCAAGAGTTTCGTCAACACTTTGTCTTTGAATATATCATTCAAGTTTCCGTGTTTTTCGTCGCCTGTTGGTGAAAGTGTTTGTAATTAGGGATGTCAAATATACCCGTACGTGGTGGGCACCCGCTTCACCTGCTACGTTCGAGAAGGGTATGGGGATGTTAGTAGCGGGGACGGGGACGGGTATAGAGATTTAAAATATTATCCAAATGGGTATAGGGACGGGGACGGATACGATAGTTCCCGCCCCGTCCCGTACCCGTTTAAATATTTATTTATTAATTTTGTTGGTGTAGTGCCTTATTTAGAAGTCCCACATCGATTTCTCATAAAGAAGTGAAGGTCTTGTGAGATTATAAATAAAAATTTCTTCCTCTTTGGTTGAGTGCACCAGTTAAAGTCAAAGATTTTTATATATATTTTTAATTTTTATTTAATATATATAATATTATATATGTAATATATATTTTATTTAATATTTCTAATATTTCTAATAATTTTAAATATTTATTTTATACATATAATATACAATTTGTAATAGTTAATATATTTGGCTGGTAAACGGAGACGGGGACGAGGACGAGAAATTCATTATCTTGTGGGGACAGGTATGGGAAAATTATTCTTCCCCGAAACAGGGATAGGGACGGAGACGAGTAAAGATATTGCTAAACAGGGACGGGGACGGAGACGAGGATAGGGACGAGAAAAGTCATATCCGTCTCATACTCGCCCTGTTGACATCCCAATTTGTAATCTTTGTGTGCGCGAATTGGACAATTAATTGTAAGTAAAAAGTTTACAGCTATGACGGTTGATTGGACTATCGTTAATAAAAATTTTACAATCGTGACTTGTGTCTGGGGAAGCTAATGAGATGGCTACAAAAAAGCATCCTATTTGATTAAACCCGTTAAAATCTCCTTGACAAATACCGAGTTCCAGGAGGTTGTAGTGGGAAATCCACTGCAGGGACTGTAGTGGGTAAATTAATGGTCAAGATATAATTGCATTAAATCTAATGGTCTTAATTTATTGTAATAAAATTAAATTCAAAATAAAAATAAAAGTTAACAAAATTTGATTGAAACATAATTAATGAAAAATATGAAAAGACACATCTTATTTTAATGTAATCACATCCTAACCGTTGATTTATCCACTACAGCTCCTACAGTGGATTTTCTCACTACAGCCCCCTGAAACCCACAAATACCCTAATAGAATTAAAATAGGTTGGATTTAGAATTTTCTTGTAACGTACCTAATATTCAATACTAGTTTATACTTATATAATACTTTCTAAATACTTGTTTAATATAATATAGTGTATTATATACATTTTAATAACACTAGTAGAAAGTGTGAAACTAGCGACCGCCTAAGACGGTCGCTAAATGTCTAATAGCGGTCGCTAAAAGTATTAGCGACGGCATAGCGACCGCGTCAAACGAGTCGCATTTGCTTCGTCGCTAATAATTATTAGCGACCGCTAGGACGGTCGCTAAATTATTTGCGACCGCTCGAGTTCAGACGTATGGATAATAGCGACCGCTCATAACGGTCGCTAATACTGCAAAAGGCGGTCGCTAGTTGTTTGGCGCGAAGATGGCGCGAATAAATAGCGACCGTAGGTAGCGGTCGCTAATTAGGGAACAGCGGTCGCACTAAGTTTCGCGCGGGAGCCATGACCATTTGTATTAGCGACCGGAATTTGACTATTAGCGGCCGCCATAGGCGGTCGCTATTTGTAAGTAATTTTTTTTTTTAAAAAGATTTAAATTATTTAAAAATCTCAATAATTATAATTTAAATTTTGCTATAATAAGATCTCAATAATTTGTTTTACAAATCAAATTATTTAAAAAATAATTTAATAATAATTTATTTTTTTATTTATAATGATTATTTATTTAATAGTTATTAATTATTTATAACAACTATTATATTTAATTACTTATCTATAAATATTTATATTATATTTAATTTATTAAATTACACATAGAATTAATGAAATTTTTCATAAAATTTGTAAAAAAAAAAAAAAACGTATCTCCTAATTATGATTATATATACAAACATAATATCAAATTAGATTACAATTAAAATAAAATTTTATTATATACAAATGTTCAAAATACAAAAACAAATATATATATAAATGTACTGATCAAAATATATACAAATAGATCCTAATCAGTCCAGGAGGGCCATCCGCCATCATCCGGGTCCTACAATGAAATAATAATGAAATTATAACGTGATAATTAAGAAGACATGAATAAATAAATTTATATAATTTTAATGAGTAATAGTAACGAGAAATAAAATTTTTAACCTGAGGAGGAGGAGGAGGTGGATGGCTCTGACTCTGAGAGAGGCGCCGCTCCATCTCAGCCATCATCTCGGCCCGAAGTGCTGCCTCTCGCGCGTCCATCTCAGCTCGAAAGGTCTGCAGCAGATCTTGATCGCGACGTCTGGCCTGAGAAGATGATTCTGCTCGTGCAACGGATCGGCGTGGAATACCTGCACCCCGCGTAAGCGTGTATCCATGACCATCGCGTCCGATAATGGAGAAAAATATCTCATCCCTCCTCTCTTCGGACTCCCTCTCATCTGGCGACAGCTCGTCTAAACGTGCATTAAACTGCGCCTAATGCAAACAAGCCGAAATAGAAAAAACAAGATAACTAACTATATTATTTAAAGAAAAAATTAAATTATAAATTATATGTTGATTGGACAAAATATTAAAATTTGTTACCTGTATAGCCTGAACCTCCGGCGAATCAGTACGTCAAGTCGCCAACCACATGGACATCCGATCTGTCCTCAGGCCCTCCTCTGTCCTCTGTTGAAAGGTAAATTATATGTTAATAATTTACTATCATTAAAAAAGATAAATAAAAAGTTGCTATTAGCGTGATAAGCTCACGTTTTTACCTCGTGGCGAACCTGAGAAAAGTGTCGAGTCCCCTCGTTGTGCCCCGGCCCCTGCAGTCCTCGATTTCGCGAGTTCCTTTGGGCCTCCGCCTATTTTAAGTTTTTTTCGATTACTTTTTGTAATTTACGCTTGATAACGTCAAAACTTAAGGAAAAATAATTAACTCGCAATCATCTCACCTGTGCCTCGGGACTCGACCAATACCTGACGAGCTCAGCCCACTGGTGGGGAAGAACGCCCGGTGGGACCCGCTGGAGGATGTCAGGGTCATTCTCATGACCTTTCCAGTATTTATCTTTAATCTTATTTTTATGATCCTTCCACATCTTCCGACACTTAGCGAACATAACGTCCCGGAAGTCTGGAGGAACATCAACTACATTGGCCTAAAAATGACAAATTGTAGAATATTATTTGTTACAAGTTTCAGCACATAAACAACGTACAATTAGATAAATAAAATTTTCATACCTGTACCTCGATCCATAGACCCTCGAACGTAGAATCTGGAAAACGATCCCACTCGAGGGTGGTCAATGGGAATCTGATCGGATTCCGGACCAAATGTCCGAGCTGTGAAATCAAAGACCGTCCATCCTTCCCAACCGGATGGGGCGTGTCATCCCACTGAACGGTCATCCACTGAGATCCACAGTTCCACTGCGGCAATCCCTTCGAGGGCCCTCTGCCAGACCTCGAAAGCCTGCTCGGAGTGGGAGAATCTGTTTCAAACAAATTGTTACATGATAAAACAACAGAATATACCTACTGTTGTTGGATAAGATACATTCCGAAATTAAAGAACTTTACCTGCATCTGTGTCAGTCACTGAAGGTCGCGTGGACATAGGGGGTGAATGTGGGACAGCATCTGCTGAGCTACTCCCGGCACAGGATAGCCCCAGACGCTCAGCCATCGTCCTAGGACCAGTCCTCTTCCTAGAACGTCCGAACATGGCTACCTAACTGTTCACAATTTAAACTTATTATAATTTCAAATATAAAGGAAAAAAAAATTTAAATCTACCTTGTTTCGGATAGAAAAGTACACAACCGTGTATTAAGTATGTAAATCAACCGTATCTCCTTCAACCGTGTCCCTAACCCAATTAACATCTTCATCACGTTGGACAATTGCATCTTGGTCAAGAGCTTGTTGGGCGAATGGATCAATATCAGGCTCATCGCAGTCGATTTGGTATACCCCTCTCCTTGACATTTTAACTGCAACTTGCCAGTTGGGATCAGCTCGATCGCCAACATAGTAAACTTGCTCTGCCATGGATGCCAGTATGTATGGTTCAGCTTCTATTTGTACATCTCGATGTAATAATTGTTTAAATTGACCAATTTAAATTGGTACTTATCAACTTTAACCCCGCGAATTGGATCAGCCCAAACACACTTGAATAATAAATATCTTAAACCACAATTGTAAACGATTTCAATAATGTCATTCAGTTGGCCATAATAGTAACCACCGTCAATAGATGGACAACCGATGCCACTATTTTGTGTTGCTCGCCTATCATCTACTTCCTTGATGCGAAATCGAAACCCATTGATGTCACAAGCTGTGAAACGTCGAGCTGTCGTGTAAGGACCATCAGCCAACTGTTTTATTTCATCGGTCAAAATAGAATCCGTAGTACTTCGTAAATTGTATACCTATGAAATGTAAATTATCATGAGTTAATTAAACACAAATTAATTGTGATGTGAAAATCATATAAAAACATATGAAAATATTTAACACGTACGTAGTTCTTAAACCAGTCATGAAAACATTGATAATGGGACATTCGAATTTGATTGTCTGTTGCACGAGGCATGTTCTGTTTCAGCTCGTTTATGTGTCTCCTGCAATGCAAATCAAACAGGATTGAGAATAATCACGATTTTTATTACAAATATGATGTAATTAACTTTCTTTATTACGACAACGTGACTTACTGGGTCAATGGCACAACTGATTGGGTGTTGAAGAGCACGAACCGATGAGCTTGGATCCACTCGATATGGTTGAGATCAAATGACGTGCCTTCCCCAATAGGGCCTTCATTTATCCGCTCCGACTTGCTAAAAGTCGTTTGGACATCATCGTTTAGATATGCCGCACAAAAATTTATGCACTCATCCATCAAATATCCTTTCGCTATGGATGCCTCGGGTCGAGCTTTGTTCCGCACATACCTCTTCAATGTGTTCATATATCGCTCGATCGGATACATCCACCTAAATTGGACAGGGCCACCAAGCCGGGCTTCTTCAGTTAGGTGTATAGTCAAGTGAACCATTACATCAAAAAATGCCGGCGGAAAAATTTTCTCTAGATGACACAGTGTCAAAGCAATCCTGTCCTGCAGACCCTTTAAATCTTCTGTACGGATTACTCTGTAACACAACTGCCTGAAGAAATTACTGAGCTCGATCAACGGCTGCACAACATTGTTAGGCAAACATGTCCTTACTGCTATAGGCAACAACTGTTGAAGCAGGACGTGGTTGTCATGACTTTTCAAACCCTGTAACGTCCGTTCGCTCATGTTGACTCGCTTCGAAATGTTCGAGCAATATCCATCAGGTACCTTCACGTCTTTCAGAATTAATAAGAACGCATCCTTCTCCTCCTTGCTCATGGTGTACTGTGCAGGTGGCATGTATGCCCTGTTGGACTCTCCCGGCTGCAAGTGCAATGGAGTTCTCAATCCCATCTCCTGCAAATCACGTCGAGCATTAGCATTATCCTTTGATTTCCCCTTAACACCAAGGATCGTCCACAATATATTATCGCAAACATTCTTCTCAATGTGCATGACATCCAAGTTGTGCCTGAGTAAGTTGTCTTTCCAGTAGGGCAACTCATAGAAAATACTTTTCTTCTTCCAATTATGGGTTCGGTTCCTATTTGGACCAGAAATAGATGGTAGCGGGGGGGCTAACAGATCCTGAAAGTCATATACTGTTCGAATTTGCTCCCGCTCCATCTGGGCCAGCAATTCGACCCCGGTCATTGCTCGTGGTGCCGGACCGAACTCCCGAGTGCCTGTCAAACGAGACTCTGTCCTTCCTAAACCTATGCAACGGAGGTAGGAAGCGTCTATGACCCATGTACACCCACTTTCTACCATACTTTAGCCAAGTTGACTTCTTGCTCTGATTGCAACAAGGACATGCGAACTCTCCTTTCGTGCTCCAACCAGATAAGTTGGCGTACGCCGGAAAGTCGTTAATTGTCCATAGTAATGCTGCCCGTAGTTTAAACATTTCATTTCTTGTTGAGTCAAATGTCATCACACCATCAGTCCATAATTCATTAAGCTCTTCAATCAATGGTTGCATATAAACATCTATTTTATCCCCGGGACCCTTAGGTCCGTCAATCAATGTCGATAGGATGACAAAAGGTTGCCTCATGCACAGCCAAGGTGGAAGATTATATGGAAGTAGCAGTATAGGCCACGTACTGTGAGTTGCCCCAGTCATGCCTGAAAATGGGTTAAATCCATCAGCCGCCAAACCAAGCCGTACACTGCGCGAATCGACAGCGAAATCAGGGTGTCTTCTATCAAAATCCTTCCACGCCGGAGAGTTTGTTGGATGGGATAAGTTCCCATGATCCCCCCTGTTCTCGGCATGCCAAGTCATTAGTTTAGAGATCTTAGATGACATGAAAAATCTCTTCAATCGTGGCTTAAGTGGAAAGTAGCGCACTTGCTTTGCAGCCACAAGCTTACCACGATTTGAACTACCCAAACGATTCTGCCGAGTTTGGATAGTACCAACATTCTTCCATCTCGAAACACCACACACGGTACACGAATCGAGGTTGCCATTCTCATTCCGAAACAACATGCAACTATTGGGACATGCATCCAGAGTTTCGTATGTGAATCCCAGATTCTCAGTTAACTTGCGTGCCTGGTAGTACGATTCTGCAAGCTTAGCTCCCGCTGGTAAAACCCTACGGAGTAACTGTAGTAGCATGTCAAATGACGTATCTGACCAGTGATTCAACGCCTTCAAATGTAACAACTCAACGGTGAATGACAATTTACTGAACTCCTGACATCCAGGATATAATTCTGTCTGCGCATCATCGAGTATTTCAAAATATCTCAATGACTCATCATCTGCACCCGAGCGGGAGAGTAGTTCCACCCGTCAGATTAATACCGGCACCGTTGTCTTCATGTGTCAATCCACATGCGATATCAGCTAGCATCGCGAGCATTGGATCAGCTTCCTCTGCAACCTCGGCCTCCACCTCAACGGTTTCTTTCGGACGAGAGGCGGTATACTCTTCCCCATGGAGAGTCCAGAATTTATACTGCTTCAGGAACCCATTACGGATCAGGTGCTCTCTGACAACCTCCCGTGTATAGTAATACCGGTTAGCACACTTCCTGCAAGGACAACTAATGTACCCACTGGGAAACCCACTGGTGAATGCAATAAACTGATTAATCCCCTCCACATACTCCGGGGACATCCTATTCGGCAAATCAATCCAACTCTTATCCATCTCGCTGAGAGTGTCTGTGGAGTCCCAAGAGGAAAAAAATGTCATTACTATAAAATGTAGTGCCATATGCAAAACACCTAGTCTTAAACTTTACCTCCTCATTACAGGGTGGTTGGTCCTATCCCATTCGAGAATACACGATCCAACTTGCACTCAACAACTCAATGCCGTTGTCCCCTAATTAGATAAAATTTCGGCAGCATGTCCGCGTGGTTCTCCAAGTACACGATACACAGACGACATTAGTCGTACCCTGTGTACGCACCCGGAGAACAACAGGACGTCAACCGAAACTTCATCTAACACAGGACAGTACATGAGTTGTTGAATACAGGATGGATAATTGCATTCCCAAACTGTCCATACTGGACAATTCAAGAATCGCGTACATCAATCCCCGCACGTTCATCGAGAGGACAACGAACCTGGTCAAAGACCTAATCCGTTACCTAAGGATGACCAAACAGGTGGCGTACGAGATTCTTAAACGGGTCTAAGTTTCACTAATATATGCAAATGAATAAAATAAAGTGGTTCTCAATGTCTGTTTGTTTTCTAACTTAGAATAAAGTATTTAGATGTTAGATTGGGCCTAGACAAGATTAGGGGTTTTATTGTAGTTACTAATTGAACTAATTAACTCTTACTAATTAACTACTGCTGCTTGTGTAATTAATTACTATATTATTCGGTAAATTACCTAGAAACAATATTATAATATTATTGTTTGACCTAATTTTCTTATCGTATTCGTATTGAACTACACTGGGCCCAAGCAAGATGTTGCATTGGGCCCAGGAAAGATTAGGGATTTTATTGTAGTTACTAATTGAACTAATTAACTCTTACTAATTAACTACTGCTGCTTGTGTAATTAATTACTATAGTATTCAGGTAAATTACCTAGAAACAATATTATAATATTATTGTTTGACCTAATTTTCTTATCGTATTCGTATTGGATTACACTGGGCCCAAGCAAGATGTTGGATTGGGCCCAGGCAAGATTAGGGGTTTTATTGTAGTTACTAATTGAACTAATTAACTCTTACTAATTAACTACTGCTGCTTGTGTAATTAATTACTATATTATTCGGTAAATTACCTAAAAATAATATTATAATATTATTGTTTGACCTAATTTTCTTATCGTATTCGTATTGGATTACACTGGGCCCAAGCAAGATGTTGGATTGGGCCCAGGCAAGATTAGGGGTTTTCTTCTAATTAGAGTTAATTGGAGTTAATTATTGTTATTCCAAAAAATAACACTTCAATACATTATACGAAGATCAAATATACAACAAATAAAATAATACGATACAAATTAAATAAATTAACAATAAACAATTCAATATTTACTCATTATAACATAAATCAAACAATAGATATTAATTTTTTTTTTTGTCTTATGCATCGATTCTTATTTAAAAGTATTCTTTTTATGAAAAAAAGTAATATGTTTAAAAGTTTACAAACTTTATTGTATTTAATTTATTAAAAAATCTATCAACTTTTACTAACTTTTTATACTTTTTTCAAACTATATATTATTTTTACATTAAACTATATATTAATTCTCATATTTTTAGTAGTATTATCTAACATTATAAATATCATAATATAATTTAATTTCCGTAAGGTACGTTAATCAATTTATTTATAAAAATGACCATATTGAGTGAAGATGTTAGCATTGCTTCAAAAACTCTCTCTACCCTTTGTCATTTTTTGTTTTTATAAAATTACAAAGTTAATTTCATAGTGAAGAACAATTAAAATTTGTTTTCACTCTCGTTTTTCTTTTCTATTATAAATATTTTATTAATTTCATTACTTAATCTATTTTTGTTGCATCACATTAAAAATGAATTATTTTATTCAAAGATTTTATTAAACTAAAATTATTTTTGATAATTTTTTTTATAAGTTTATTATTGTTAAGTGTCGTTTTAAGAATTAGTTAGTTATAGTCAAGTTGATAGGTAGAGTTGAATATATATATATATATATAGTGGGAGACAAATTTTTTAGTAATTTTTACTTTTTTTGACATTTGATAACTCCTTAAAAGTTACTAAAAAATTTTGAAATTTTTTTTAACATTTTTACTAAATTTAATTGAAAGATATTAAAAATAGTTAATAAAAATTTTTTATATTTTTAATAAACTAAATACTCCTATATAATCTAAAATTTAAAATTCAATTGATTATACTATTTGTATATATATTATTTTATTTTTATTCATTAAATATAATTTTTTAAGCCCAAGTTTAACGCTCCAAAAAAATAGGTCACATGCATAATTTTCCAAGTATCACATATAATTTTCCAAGTATCCAAAAAAATTTTTCAAGTATCACAAGATGAATTTTATATGAATAATTTGATAATTAAAATCAAATGATATATTACTGGCATCAAGCTTAAAGAAGTAAATAGTCAAGAGTAGGAAATTTTTTATTTTTTCCCTTCAATATTTCAACTAATTTCATTTTAGCTATTTTATGATTCTAAAATATAAATCTATCACTTTTTATGAATTATTATTTTCCAATTAATTTACAAAATTTTTTGAATTTTGTAATGAATTCAAATAATAAATTGTAATTTGTATTAATTTTTTTCAAATTCTACCGATCGAATAGTTTTTAAATTACGAATTGTTAACTATACAAAAAAATTTTATTATCCAGAATTTGTTACTATGCCCACAGGGGCTAGATATTCGTTTTAGAGAGCAAATGGCAGACTAACAAATACAAAAAAAAAAATTAACTTTTGTCATTTTTTAAATTTTTTCCAATTTTAATAACTTCTTTTAATTTTTATAAATTTATACCAAACAATCAATTACCAACTAAAGTATTACTTTGTCATTCTCGCATGAAAAGTTACACGGCTCTATATTTCCCATCACGTTAAATTCATGTTTAAAAGAACAAAAAGTAATTTACTTTTGAATATCTAATGAAAAATTAAAAGAAAAAGAAAGTAATAATCATTTTGGTAGTCACATTTTGACTTTTATGTCAAAATATTAGAGAGAGAAACTGTTAGAATGAGTTTTTGGGGTTCGTTCTCATGGATTTATGTCAGTTTTGTTGAAATTTATTAAAAAGTTATTGAGATTTGTAAAAAAAGTATTGGAATTTATAAAAATTTGTTAGGATATGGATAAAATGTATTAAAGAGTTTTAGAAATTTTTAAAAATTTAAATTTTTTTTATTTTTAGTAAATTAAACGCAGCCTAAATTATTTTGATCGAATTTAATTAATTTTAATTTCATTTTTTGCATTTCGTCTATTTTTTTCACCCAAATAACAAATACAATTGGGGTATTAAGTTTATTAAATTTTATCACAAATTATAAAAATTATCAATTTTTTTCGATTAAATCTCATCACATGTTTTTTTTACGTCAAATTTTTAAATATTCTTTTTCCCAATCCAAACACATACCAAAGCCGACGCAACCATTAAAAAGTTCTATACATTTTTTTTTACGCACTGCACAAAACACAACAATTTTTTCCACTAACTAAATTTTACTTCTAAAATCTCTTTTTCTTTCTTCCAACATACCAATTTTTATAAAATAAAATTAAAAAACATAATATTAAAAAAAATAGCAAATAAAAAATACAGAAAAAAAAACAGCTAATAAAAAATACAGAAAAAAAAAAACAGCAAACAAAAAGAAAACAGAAAAAAAAACAGCAAATTAAAAAAAATTAAAAACAACAGCAACATACACAAATAAAAATATTACACAATACGCACATGAAATAAACAATTTAACGAGTAACTAAAATAAAAAAAAATTAAACAAACAATAATACATACATGCATGTATAGATAATCATCAAACCCCCAACCACAAAAAACAAAAAAAAAATTATTTACATTTATCCAACAATAAACATGAAAAATACAAAAAAAAGAAAAAAATTTCAAACTAAAAAAAAAAATACAAACCTGGTACGGTGTAGTGTTGCCTTAACCTCAAAATAAACTACAATAAACAAAAAAAAATATTAATGCATGTTTATGAGTGAGAGAGATAGAGATAGAGAGAGAGAGAGAGAGAGAGAGAGAGAGAGAGACCTCCGGCGACGGCTGGCGAACTCCGGTCCGGCACGGCACGGCACGGCAGGGGGGAGAGAAGACGGCAGAGGGGGAAGAGAACTGAGAGCGCGGGGGAGGGAGGAAAAAAAGGGAGGGAGAGAGAGGAAAAAGAGGGAGGCTTTCTGCCGAATATAATTAGAGAATCAGCGACCGCTTTAAGCAGTCGCTAATACGGTCGCTACAACCATATTAGCGACCGCTTAAAGCGGTCGCGCGAATTTTTTCGTCGTCGATGCCTTGCCGCACGGGATTAGCGACAGACGTTTAAGCGACCGCTTATATGGTTGTAGCGACCGCTTCAAGCGGTCGCCCGAGATTTCCATTCGCCAATTCCCCAATCTCTAGTAGTGTAATTACAGTTTTGTTTTTAAAATAAAAATAATTAAGCTTTTCAGTACATGGTTATTTATTGTGGATTAGTAGTTAATGGTTTACATTTTGAAGTGATAATTAAGTGATTAGTTTTTGTAAAATTATTTAAATATACAAATATTAATTGAAATTATATATACTATGTTCTCTGTAGTTTATTACAAGGAAATCTTTTTTTTTTTAATTTTTGCTTGACATAAAAAACAATAAAGATGTTGTTAGAAGAAAATTTATATATACATTCATAAATTTATTGGCTAAACGCTACATAGAATGCATTGATTGTTTTTAAAAAAAATCAATTTCTAAATAGATATTTGGTGATGAGTCTTTTAGAATGAATATTTAACAAGTTGGGACAATTACGAATAAAAAAAGATAAACGAATTTAATAATAATAATGACTAATTAAATAAGTACCCGATCTGTTTACCTTCCTATATATGTTACTTCAAAGTGAAAAATTGTTTATTCTCCGATTTGTTTCCAAAAGAGTTACTCAAGCAAAAAATATTATATCTTAAATCTATTTTCACTTTCTGCATGCGTTTGTGAATATTAGTTGTTTGGATGTTACATACTAGCATATTATAAAATTTCGGAACAATCAGATCACTCCCAATTAACCTGGCCTGCTATGTATTTTCCATTTATTGCTATAAAGGGCATTGTCAGCACATTTTATTATTTTTTTTTTCAATTTGAGTATAATTATTAATAAAGTTGCACGTGCGCACATCGACAAAGTTGATCTTAGAAGTGGGTATCTTACCTATCTCTTACATTAAATTTGTATTTTAACATTTATATATTACCTACGAAACCTAAATTTACACTTTCGGCTGACTAAAATAATAGTTTCATAGTAAACAATACACTAAAGCAAGTAAACACTTCTGAGTAAAAAAATATATCCAGTGGGACATATGTCGTCTTTGACGTGGATCTCTTGCCTATCTCCTTCATTAAAATACCATGCTAACCTAATTCTACACTCTTGACTATAATTATAAAATTAACCTAATTTTACGTTCTTTGATTAAAAAATTAAAAAATTGTTCTTTTTGATAAATATGTTTAAACTACTCAGTTAACCCAAGTTTACTCTTTTGATTTCAAGCACTATTAATTGAGTTTGTTGCACGAAATATTGACTTAGCTATTGAAATTATCTAGAGATGCACACGCCTCTATCTTGTATGAACTTTTAAGCATTTTCATTGACAACTGTAAAATGAAAATATGTTTTAAATCAAATTCATGTTTGCCCAAGGTCAGGGAATATATATATGCATACATATACTAGTTTTAATAAACTTGGGGTGGTGATAATGTCAGAATAAGTATTATTAATGCCAAAACACATTTAATACACTTGTTTATATGTTGACAATTTTTACTCTTATTTAGCTAATAGAGAATCTAATGTGATATTTACTGTCTATTAAACAAACAAACTTTTAAAATTAGTATTTATTTTTCTTTCTCCACTCTATGATAAAATTAGATCTTTTCTTTTTGTTTGTATTTCTTAAAAACTATTAAGATAAGAACAGTGATCAAAATGCTCTTACAGTTATGAGTAATTTAAATAATTAATTCTAAAATTTGAATTTTATAGATTTATTTCTAATCATAAAATTTGTTTTAATAATAAATTTTAGTTATTGACTTAGAAATAACAAAGTTTAGATAATTAATTTTAAAATTTGAATTTTTTATATTCATCTTTTAATCTTGAAAATTTGATATAATAAATTTAATTTATTAATTGATTTACTAATTAATAGAAATATGAGCAATTTGAATAATTAGTTTTAAAATTAAAGAATTTTATAGATTTATTTTTAGTCATAAAATTTGCTTTAATAATAAATTTTAGTTATTGATTTAGTAAATAACAAAGTTTAGATAATTAATTTTAAAATTTGAATTTTTTATATTCATATTTTAATATTGAAATTTTGATATAATAAATTTTATTAATTGATTTACTAATTAATAGAAATATGAGCAATTTGAATAATTAGTTTTAAAATTAAATTTTGCATATTTATCTTTTAGTCATTAAATTGATTTAGTAAAAACAAATTACTAATTAATGGAAACATTAGTTTAAATAATTAACTCTAAAATTTGAAATTTTTATATTTATCTTCTGGTCATGGAAATTAATTTAATAATAAATTTTACTAATTAATTATTTTAAAATTTGATTTTTGTATAGTTTTTTAAAGTTAAGAAAATTAAATTACTTATTGATTTTACTAATAACTTTAATGCTCAGTTAAAAAATGATTTACTAATTAATGGCTACTCCAAATTACTAACAATAAAGTGGTTGCAAAAGTGGAAAAGCGGTTGCTAAAAGGTATTAGTGACAGTGTGGCAACCCCATCAAAGGGACGCAAAATGCTTCGTAGCTAATAATTGTCAACGATCGTGGCGGCGATCACAATAGTACCAACAACTGCATTGATGACCACTGGAAAATTTACTTCATGGACTATTTGCGACCGCTCTATTATTATTAGTGACCTCTTCAATAGTAGCTAATACTCCCCTGCCATACTTGGTGCCAGTTCCCACCATGTGGTAGGAAACATTAGCGACCGCTTATTGAATATTAGCAGCTGCTACAAGTAGTAATTAATTTTTTATTTTTTAATTGTTATTCTTTTTTATTTTTTATTTTTTATTTTTTATAATTTCTCATTATTTGACGACTAATGGCGGTCGCAATAACCATCCTAATATTTTTTTTTAAATTATTATTTTTTTTATTATTTTTGTTATTTTATTAATTAATTAATTATTTTTTAATATTTAATATTATTATATTTATTTCTAAATTATTTGTTTTTACTGTAATTTTAATTTTAATTTTAATTTTAATTGCACTTATATTACATGCATGTAGTAGAAATTTTTTGTAAATAAAATAGAACAAAAATCTTCATTTATATATACATATATACACAATAATAGCACGAAATTTAATTAGAAAGCTTTATATATACAAGTGTAACACAAAAGAGAGAGAAAAAAAAAGTCAATGTGATGGTCGGTCAGCTCTAAAATCAGTTTAGTCCAGTCTAGGAAGGTCAGCCACTATTGTCTAAATCTTACAATAAAACAATAAGCGAATGAGAACGTGACAACAAAACATAAATAAATTTATAAAAATTAAATCAATTATAAATCCGAAAATTAATATGTCTAACTTGAGTAGTGGGCTCATGAATCTAACTCTAAGACAAGTGCATCTCCATCTTAGCCATCATCTCCACCCAAAGCGATGCCTCCTGCACGTCCATCTCCACACGAAAAGTTTAGAGCAAGTCCTCGTCGTGGCGTCTAGCCTGGGAGGAGCTAACTACAGATGCCTTCACTCGTGCAATTGACTAGCATGGAATGCTCACACCCTACATGAGCGTATATCCATGCTGTCCTGTCCGACGATAGAGTGGAATATCTCATCCTTCCTCGCGTCAGACTCCCTCTCATTGTTCAGTAGCTCAGCCAGATCTGCCTCAAACTGAGCCTACATAATTTAGAAAATAGAAAAGAAAGATAAGTAACTAAATTATATAAAGTAAAAATTTAATATGCTCATTGGCCAAAGTAAAACCTTAATTACCTTAATGGCCCATACCGCCTTTGAATTCTCATCGTGGGTTGCCAACCAGATGGTCATCCGATCAATCCTCTCATCTTACTTTGCCAACTATTCAATGAAAAGTTATGTTAATAGTATATTATCGTAGGAAATGAAAATAAATAAAATTTTTACGTAATAAACTAACGTTTTACCTCGTGGCAGACCTGCGTGAAATGCTAAGTTCCCCTCTTATGCCCAGGGCCCTATATCCCATGATTCCTCGTCTTATTTTCATTTTTTGTCGATTAGTTTTTGTAAGTTATGATTTATATCTTAAAAAGTTAAGAAAAATAAATTTAGATCACGATCTGTTCACCCATGCTTCCAAGCTTGACCAACAATAAATGAGCTCAGCCCACTAGCAGGGGAGGACGCTCGCCAGGATGTGATAAAGGATGTTAGGGTCATTTTCATGGCCCTTCCAATGGCCAAACATTACCTTATTCTTATGGTCCTTTCATATCTTCTGGCACGTGCTATAGCAAATGTCCCAGAACTCAGGAGAAACCCTAGTCACATTAGCTTGAAAAGGATAAATTATAAGATATTGTTCAATATGTGTTGCAAACTGATGCATCATATGATATAAATTAAACTATGCAAACTGATGCATCATATGATATAAATTAAACAAAGATACATGAATACATATTCATTTGCCTGAATCTCTGCCCAGAGGCCCTCAAATATGTTTGGAGGGAGGTGTCTCAATCAAGGGTGGTCAGCAGGAACCTGATCGGATTTTGGGCCACATGTCCAATCTAGGAGATGAGAGTCCGTCTGATCTTCTCGACTAACTAGGGCATGTCATCGAACTGCATGATCATCCACTATGACCCGCAATTTCACTACGATAATGCCTTCGAAGGCCCTCTACCAAACCTGAAAGGGTTGCTCAGAGTGGAAGAATTTATTGCATACAAAATAATTTATTCAATAAGTTGAAACAAAAAATTTAAAAAAAAAAAATGTCTTAAACTAAAAATTTATACCAAGCGATGCACAGTTAGACCCTGAAGGTGCCTAACCGTATGTCGAAGGATGTGCTGGTACGGACGGTGCTAGTGGGACTACATTTGTCAAGCTACTACCCACACAGGAGAGGCTAAGACGCTCGGCCATCATCTGAGGACTAGATCTCCTCTTAGAGTGCCTGAACATGTCTGCGTACTTGTTCACAAGATAGATTCATTGTAATTACAAAAAAATAAAAATTTAAAATATACTTTGTTTGGATTAAAAGTATATAACCCTTCACTGGTCATATAAGTCAACAGTATCTCCTTCGACAGTCTCCCCAACCCAATTAACATCTTCCTCACGTTAGACAATTACATCCTACCCAAGATCTTATTAGGCAAATGCATCAATGTCTGGCTCATCACATTCGATCTAATACACCCCCTTCTCAACATTTTAACCGCAATTTTCCAGTTAGGGTTTGCTAGATCTCAATGATAATAAGCTTACTACGCCTTCGATGCCAGTATGTAGGGCTTATAACCTATTCGCTCATCCCGATATAACAAATTGTTAAAGTTTACCAAATTAAACTGGTACTTATCAATTTAAACCCCACGGATTGGATTGGCCCAATCATATTTTAACAATAGAAATCTTAACCTTGTGATTATATACTACTTTAACAATGTCATTCAATCGACTATAATAGTAACTAGTATCGATAGAAGGATGGCCAATGCCACTATTTTACGGCGCCTACCTATCATCGACCTACTTGATGCAAAATCAGAATCTATTGACATCACAATTTGTGTAACATTAAGTGGTCGTATAAGGACCATTGGCTAACTAGTTCATCTCATCGATCAAAGCAAGATCACTGGTTTTTCATAAATTGCACACCTATGCGGTTCACGTAATAATTGAATACAACTACATGAAAGTAATACAATAGGAAAATATAAAAGTACATGTAAACATTACACGAGTATGTAATTCTTAAACCAGACATAAAACAACTGATAATGGGACTGTCGAATTTGACTATCTGTTGCATGAGGTATGTCTCGTTTGAGCTCATTGATATGTCTCCTGCAACACATATCAAAATTTGTCACGGACATGCACAATAATTTGAACAAAAAATGAATAATGTATTCTCTTTAACGAGGAATGACTTATTGTGTCAACGCCACCAACAACGGGGTCTTAAAGAGTACGAACGAGTGAACTTAGATCCACTCGATATGGTTGAGGTCAAATGATGTGCCCTTCCCAATAGGACCAAACTCAATGTGGTTGAGATCAAATGACGTGCCATGCCTAACAAGACCTTCATTGATCTACTTTAGCATGGTTAACTTTGTTTGGACATCATCATTAACATATGCAACACAAAAATTGGTGTACTCATCCATAGAACCCTTGGTTTTGGATGTCTCCAGACGAGCTTTGTTACATACATACTTCTCCAATGTGTTCATATATCTTTTGATTAGATACATCCACCTGAACTAGATAGGGCCATCAAGCAGGGCTTCACCAGTTAAGTGTATGGTTAAGTGAACCATTACATTGAAAAATGCTGGTGAGAAAATTTTCTCTAGATGGCATAGTGTCAAAGCAATCCTCTCCTATAGACCCTTCAAATCATTTGTACGGAGAACTTTATAATATAGCTGTCTAAAGAAGTTATTGACCTCAATCAGTGGCTCCACCACATTCTTAGGTAGATAATTCCTTACCGCGATAGGCAGTAATTGTTGAATGAGAATGTAATTGTCATGACTCTTTAACCCTTACAACGTCATATTTTTCATGTTCACTCATTTTGAAATTTCGAACAATACGCATTAGGCATCTTGACATCCTTCAAGATAGATAAGAAATATCTTTCTATTCTTTGCTCATCCTTTACTGTACAGGTGATGCCTTGTTGGACTGTCTCTCCTACAAGTACAACGGCGTTCTCAACCCCATGTCTTGCAAATCAAGTCGAGCATTGGTATTATCCTTTAACTTCCCCTTAACACCAAGGGTAGTCCTTAACATATTATCACAAATGTTCTTCTCAATGTGTATGGCATCCAAGTTGTGCCTTGATATATTGTCTTTCCAGTAGAGCAGCTCGTAGAAATACCCTTCTTCTTCTAATTATGACTCTGGTTCCTGTTTGTACCTGAAATAGATGCTAGCAGGGGGTCAACAAATCTTGGAAATCATATACTATTCATATTTACTCCTGCTCGATCTGGGCCAACAAATCAATGCTAGTCATTATCCGTGGTGCTGAACTAAACTCTGAGTGCCATCAAATGATACTTTGTCCCTTCTGAACCTATGCAATAGAAGTAGGAAGCATTCACTACAAGAAATCAGAATATAGGCGAGGAAAGTTTTTGCGAGGAAGTCATTTTCCTCGCTAATAACCTCTTTTTAGCGAGGAAAACTTGAATTCCTTGCTAAAAATTCTAGAACTTTTGGTGAGGGACATTTTCCTCGCTAAAAGCTATATTTGGCGACAAAAATTTAACTTCCTCGCCTATAGTAAATAAAATATCGCGCCATTGCATTTGGAGGGGGAGGGAAAATGTTTATAACTTTAGGCGAAGAAATAATTTCCTCGCTAAAAGCTATCGCAATAGGCGAGGAGATTATTTCCTCGTTAAAAGCTATATTTGGCGACAAAAATTTAACTTCCTCGCCTATAGTAAATAAAATGTCGCGCCATTGGGGAGGGAAAATGTTTATAACTTTAGGCGAGGAAATAATTTCCTCGCTAAAAGCTATCGCAATAGACGAGGAGATTATTTCCTCGCTAAAAGCTATATTTGGCGACAAAAATTTAACTTCCTCGCCTATAGTAAATAAAATGTCGCGCCATTGCATTTGGAGGGAGAGGGAAAATGTTTATAACTTTAGGCGAGGAAATAATTTCCTCACTAAAAGTTGGTGATAGGTGAGGAGATTCTTTTCTCGCTAAAACCTATATTTGGAAAGAGGGAAAATAGTACGCCGCTTTAGGCAAGGAACATTTTTCTCGCCAAAAGTGTTATTTGGTAACAAAAATTTAAAATATGGCGCCATGGCGCCATTCGATTTGGAGGGAGGGGGAAAATGTTTTTAACTTTAGGCGAGGAAATTATTTCCTCACTAAAAGTTGGTGATAGGCGAGGAGATTCTTTCCTCACTAAAACCTATATTTGGCGACAAAAATGAGCCTCCTCGCTTATAGTAGACTAAAACACCCGGCATCCATTGTTACATGGCTTTAGGCAAGGAAATAATTTCATCGCTAAAAAAACTTAAAATTTAAATTAGGATAATAACAATTCTTAGTATATTTAAAATTTAAAAAAAAAAGAGAAAAACTAAAATATTAATTAGGATTTTTTGAAAATTTTATTTTAAATTAAATAAGTCACAATGAGTATATTTTTAACAGCTGAGATTATATATCTATTAAATACTGTATAATATCTTAGTTTATTTTGTTAAATTTATTCTACAAATTTACATTTGAGCTCTTCGTTGGCCAAATTTATTTTCGCAACCTTAGGAACATGCAATTATTAATAAGTAGATAGATAAGTAGATAGATAAGTAGATAGGGTTGATTAAAATCAGTTTTTTATATGAGTATTGGAGATTTTTATTCTATGAAATCTTTGATCTGGCTTTTTTCTAAAAATTTTTATTTAAGCTAAGCTTATGCTTGCTGGAGCTCAAAAAAGTAAGAAAGAGAGGCACTTTGGAAGAAGTTAAAGTGCAATCAAGTGGCCTTTTCGAGCCTTGGCGTGTGATTTTGATGTTTTTGTCGGGTAAACTTCAAACGGTCATAACTTTTGATCCGGGAAGAGTTACGGGGCCTATTACCCCAATCCGGAAAGCTCTCGACGAGATCTATGTGGGCCAACCACCTACGGTGGTTGGGTCTAAGGTTTGGGGCTAAAAAACCTCGTTTAAACCCTTTTTGGGGTAGTTTTCTATAATTTTGCTAAATCTTGATGATTAAACTGGGTTGTTGGAATATTAGGAGGTTAAACCATCCCCTAAAGTAGCTAGAGGTTAGGAAGCTTATCAGTTGGATTTTGTTCTAACTAGGGAATTTTATTTTGTAATTAATATGCATACGGGGGAATGCCCCTAAGATAATGTAAACTCTTTTCCCATTTAATCCAAATTTTACTTACTTACAAAAAAAAATATATTTTATTGAAATTAATTATTAATCAAAAATGTTATTAAACTGATTTTATATAAAATAAATATTTTATTAAACTGATTTTATAAAACTGATTTTCAATGCCCTGGCAAACTAAAGGGACGAAATATTTCAATGTCTTGAGACCAGTTGAACCGAAATGTCTGCAAAAGGGGCGAAAAAAGAGTAAGCGATGGAGCTGTCGATTGAAAAGAGTTAAGCGATGCGATTCAACGGTAGTCCACGCAGATTCTTCCTACACCATCGTCATCGTCTTCATCTGTAAGTCTCTCTCTCTCTCTCTCTCTCTCTCTCTCTCTCTTTCTGTTTCTCTCTTACACACACACACACACACACACAGACGAAACTATCTTTGATCGCCTCTCTCGATTTAGTGTACGTGTCTTATTGCGCGTAATCATCAAGCTCACGCATGTACAGTTTATACGCATACTTAGCAGAACGTTTCCAATCTGTGCTTGATTTTGATACTTACTCTGCTCGAAACCCTAGTTTCACTAACATTCGAGCTTGCTGATTGTAATTATGCTGCGATTGGAAATTGTTATTATGTTTTAGTTTGCTGACTGTAGTGGAGAAGATAGAGTGATGGTCACTGGCTAATTTTGTAGGAAAAGCAAAGAGGTTATTGGGGAAGATGTGCTCTAAACTATAATCAAAATAGAGACCTGCAATCAAAACAGAGACAAAATTACCACACAAGGTTTTGCCAGTACAACTAGATCACCAAAGCATGTATACTGTTTTTAGGGGTCTCGTATTGTTAATTCATAATTCCTTAATTATGTTTATTATATATCGCTAGTTTACCCCAGAAAGGCTCATACTTCTTGATGCTCTGGCTTGATTACAAGACCATATTTTCACTGCTTTATCTTCTTCTTTGTTTGGAAACCATGTTTATCATCAATCACAGGTTGATACAAGGACACAGCAACAGAGGGCAGCAATAGACACTTATTCAAGAAATGCAAAATGGTGGTACTCAACTTTTCACAATGTCACTGCCATGGTTAGAGTTGGAGTCCTCAGTCTCCCTTATGCCATGTCGGAGCTAGGATGGTATGCAACCACGCATGCTTATAATCTCCAAACAATTTACTCGAATACAATAATAAATTTACTTAAGTCAAACCTTTATTAGTTGAAAATTTTATTCTACATGGCTCAATATATAGGAACGTTACTTAGGTCCTAATTATTCTAGTTTTACTGAGTCAAACACAGATCTCACTAGACTAATGATTCTGATTGCACACTGCAAATGAATTGTGTGAAAAAAAAACATTTAAATTTCCATTCCACGTAGAAAGATTTATTGATCACTATTGTTGTTGCCAATCGATAACAAGCAAATTGTGAATTTAGAAAACCATGCAGCTGAACAGTATAACAACACTATTCCCAAAATGCAGAGACATCAAACATCATCAGTATCATACATTTTACTTTGGATTACACAAGTCCATTGTAGGCTGAGAGAAACAACCAAACCTCCCCTTCATCGAATGTTTTAATATAGTACTATTAAGGATGAATTCCCATAGAGGACTTGTACAAAACAAATCATAATCTCCAATGGATAAGTGCAACATCAATAAAGACACAATGTTCGACGCTATCCCCCATGCAAGGTTGAAATGAAAACCACCACATCCTTCTCTTCTAGTGATGTATCAAGCTGGCCGCTTAGTTCCCAATCACAATCATTCACAAGGACTAGAACACCAGGTCTCCTGCACATGGAACATTAACAAGTTATGGGGAAATGAAGACATGACATTGTTTCATCAAATAAAGAAAGCATTTCATTTTTTTTTTTTTGGTTGGCTCTAAATAGGAATGTCAATGGACCGAGTCCCCTAGCGAGCCAGTAGGAGCTGTCAGTGGACCAGGTCAAGACCAATCCCTAATCGACGCCTGAATCTAATTAGGACCTAAGTAACGTTCCTATATATTGAGCCAAGTAGAATAAAATTTTCAACTAATAAAGGCTTGACTTAAGTAAATTTATTATTGTATTCGAGTAAATTGTTTGGAGATTATAAGCATGCGTGGTTGCATACCATCCTAGCTCCGACATGGCATAAGGGAGACTGAGGACTCCAACTCCAACCATGGCAGTGACATTGTGAAAAGTTGAGTACCACCATTTTGCATTTCTTGAATAAGTGTCTATTGCTGCCCTCTACTGCTGTGTCCTTGTATCAACCTGTGATTGAATATATTGATTTTGATAAGGATTGTCTAAATTTTGTATGAGATAGGAGTAATTCTTGATACACTTAAGCATTTCAAGAAAAGAAGGGTATTGGCAACTACTTAGGGGAGCACTCTAGGAATTAGTTACCCCCCCAAAAGAAAAGAACTCTAGGAGTTTATTTGGTCTAGTTGAGTTTATTATGCATTGGCTGTGTTTATGGTCATTTCTTTCATTCACTTCTTGAAATCCTTAAAGCAGAATCATGGTTTCTTTATGGGACAGGGGGCAGGGCAGGATTTCATTCCCAAGAGTGAACATACTCATGAGCAAATAAAAATTAAGAAATTGAATAGCCACTCATTGTTATAGAAATAGCATTGTTTTTATTTGGTTTGTTCATCCATCCTCTTTGATTTTTATTTGGTTTGTATTCCAAAGCATATCCCTGAAATTAAGTTATCAAAGCTCCTCATGTGTTGAGATATTAAGGTGATATTTGTTCTGGTGATATTTGATCAGTTAGTTTCAAATGTGTATATACAGTAATATTAATGCTCAAATGTTTTGCAGATAATTTTGAAGGGGATACCAAACTTTCATTTCCCAAGCTTCACCAGTATTTTTTAAGAATTTGGAGATTACTTTCTGCAGGTTTGAATTTCATCAAGACTCTGTTATTATTAGTACTGTTATGATCCGAAAAAACTATTTAGTCTCATGGGGAATATATTAGTCTCTCATGGCTTTTTGATGTAAAATAACTTTACTTGATTCTTATTTTTACTAAATTTCTTGTTATGATATTAATAATGATCTTTTTTTTATTTTGGACTAGGCAAGTAAATATGGATAGAAGTTGGATAAATGAACGGCATAGATTCGGCAATAAGTATATCAATGGGGTTAGGTCCTTTCTACAATTTGCACGTGATCATCTGCCTAATAGCTCTACAATTAGGTGCCCATGTCAGAAATGTCGCAACTTAGGGAAATCATTGAGTTTGGGGATAGTTGAGAATCACCTATATGTGAATGGAATGATGGACACTTACGTAAAATGGGTACACCATGGAGAAAAAATAGGTAATGATCATGTTGACGATGATCAGTCAGTTAATAATGAGAGAATGATATTTGAAGAAGAAGAAGAAGAAGAAGATGATGATGATGATGACAATGTTATAGGAGCAATACATGACATTCGCCAAGGAATATTTGTGGACATGCAAAGTTGTGAGGCTTCTTCCAATCAAATGCCTAATGAAGACATTTTTTGTGATTTGTTTAAAGAAGCACAACGTGAACTATACCCAGGTTGTACCAAGTTCTCAACACTTTCATTTGTTGTTAAGCTGCTACATTTAAAGGTGTTGAATCGATGGAGCATTCGATCATTTAACATGTTGTTAGATTTGTTGAAGGAGGCTTTTCCTGAAGGCGAGACACTTCCAGAGTCTCATTATGAGTTAAAATCCTTGTTGCGCAATGTTGGCTTGGGCTATGAATCAATTCATGTCTGTAAGTATGAGTGTGCATTATTTTGGAAAGAGCACAAGGATAAAACTAGGTGCCCTGAATGTGGTGAGTCAAGATGGAAAGTGAATGATGGGAAGGGTAAGAAAGTACCACACAAGATTTTGCGATATTTTCCACTAAAACCTAGATTGCAGAGATTATTTATGTCAAAACAAAGTGCAGAAGATATGCGGTGGCATGCTACAAAGCGTGAGGAGGATGCTGATATGCTACGACATCCGGCTGATTCCCCAGCATGGAAAGAAATGGATGACAAATATCCCGAGTTTTCCTCTGATTGTCGACATGTACGACTTGGATTGGCTAGTGATGGATTCAATCCATTTGGGAGTATGAACAACAATTACAGTATGTGGCCAGTAATTCTTGTTCCTTACAATCTACCCCCTTGGATGTGTATGAAAGAACCATATCTCATAATGTCTCTTCTTATACCTGGCCCGAATGCTCCAGGAAAGGATTTTGATGTGTATCTTCGTCCGTTGATTGATGAGTTAAAACAGTTATGGGATGGTGTTCCTACTTATGATGCTTTTGGTAAAGAGACCTTTCATATGCGGGCTGTTGTTCTATGGACTATAAATGATTTTCCTGCCTATGCCTACTTGTCTGGATGGAGTACTAAGGGTTACATGGCATGCCCAACGTGCAATGAGGATACCTCTTCCATAAGACTAAGAAGTAAGATATGTTATATGGGTCATCGTCGATATCTACCACGGAATCATAGTTGGCGAAAAAGTAAGGCTTTTGATGGTAAATCAGAATTTCGAGATAAGCCCAAGGAGATTTCAGGTGATGATATCCTAAAGCAATTACAATATGTTAAAGTCAATAAACCTGGAAAGCACCCAAGCAATAAGAAAAGGAAGCGTGAGGCAGAAGAATTAAATTGGACAAAGAAGAGTATATTTTGGGAGTTGCCCTATTGGCACAAATTGAAGATACGACATAATCTCGATGTGATGCATATTGAAAAAAACATATGTGACAATTTACTTGGCACATTGCTAGGCATTGGTGGGAAGACGAAGGATACTGTAAAGGCTAGACAAGATTTAGCTGATATGGGCATACGTCCTGAATTACATTTGTTCCCAGATGGTTCAAGCCTAGTGATGCCCCCAGCAATATTCACTTTGTCACCACAGGAAAAGCGTGGCTTCTGTGAATTCCTAAGATCAGTGAAATTCCCTGATGGGTTTGCCTCGAACATTTGTCGTTGTGTCAATGAGAAGGAAGGAAAGTTGTTAGGTTTAAAGAGTCATGATTGTCATGTGCTACTGCAACGAGTCCTACCAGTTGGAATGCGTGGATATTTGGATAATGAAATGTATACGACATTAGTGGAATTATGTTTCTTCTTTAAAGAGTTATGTTGCAAGACGTTGAAAGTGAAAGTTCTCGAGCAACTCTCTAAAGACATTGTCGTTATACTTTGTAAGTTAGAACGGATCTTCCCACCTGCATTTTTTGATGTTATGGTTCATTTGGCAGTACATTTACCGCAAGAAACGATGGTTAGTGGCCCAGTGCACTACAGATGGATGTATCCAATTGAGAGATATTTAGGTACCTTAAAGGGTTATGTAATGAACAGAGCTCATCCTGAAGGTTCAATTGCTGAAGCATATATTGCGAACGAATCTCTGACATTTCTCTCTAAGTATCTTCATAGAATCGAGACCAGATTTAATAGAGGGGAACGCAATGATGACAAGGTAGAGGAAGGTGGAGAAGAATCTAGTATATCAGTTTTTTCACGTAAAGTTCGTCCTTTCGGCGATGAAAAATACATTACCTTGTCAACACAAGACCTTCAAACCATGCATCGGTACGTGCTTAATAATTGTGAGGGATTGGACAAATATCATAGGTATGTATTATTATACATGAAATGTTCTATTTCTTATATTGCTTTATTCTAATGTTATAATGTGTGTAATTAAAACCAGTGACCATATTAGAGAGTTGAACACAATCAGTGCATCAAACATTGACATTAGACATGAGAAAGAGTTTCCAACATGGTTTAAGGAACATGTAAGTATAACTTTAATTAAAAAGCCATTAATTAAATGTTAATATACTTTAATTATGACATGGGCATGTATTGTATATGTAGGTTAAAAGCTTGTATCAGTTTGGAGGCCCTGAAGTCACTGATGAAATTTATGCTTTAGCTATTGGTCCAGACTTTAGGGCACGGAGTTATAGCGGTTGCATTGTTAATGGAGTAAGATTTCATACAAGTGAGCGTGACAATCGACGTAAAAGTCAAAATTGTGGTGTTGTTGTTGATGGGGTGCATGATAATAATGACATTGACTTTTACGGTGTGTTAACTGATGTGATTGAGTTACAATATGTAAAAGGTTTTCGAGTTATCATGTTTCGATGTGATTGGTTTGACGTAGACAAGAGAAGAAAAGGAATACAAATTGATAAATATTTTACAAGCCTTAATGTGACAAAGAAGTGGTATGCAAATGAGCCATTTATATTATCATCTCAAGCTAAACAAGTCTTCTACATGGCCGACACAAAACTGGGAAACCAATGGCGAGTTGTGGAGAAGTTCACTCACAGACACTTGTATGATGTTCCAGAAATAGAGACTACTGATATGGAAGTTGAGGATGCATACCAAGAGCTTGAGTTAGTCAATGTGATCCAAGTGGATGCACAAGAGATTGGGACATTGTGTAGAAATGAACTTAATCCACAAAGAATAGTAACTTCTCCACAACATTATGAATGTCTTATTGAAGATGAAGATGAATTTGATGATATTGAAGATGAAAGTCTTATTGAATATGCCGATGACACAAATAATGAGGAAGGAGGACAAGAAGAAGAGGATTACTCAGATTAATTGATCTATTCTAAGAAATTCAGATTAATTGGTTTATTCTAAGGTAATGGTATTGGTCTTTTCTTACAATGTCACTTAAATTTTTTGTGGTTTATTGTGATATCAAGATTTTAAAATTTTGATAGTACTTGAACTTAGTTTTAAATGTTATATGAGATTTTTTCCTATTTTTCATATGAGTTTTAAATGTTTTTGTAGATGGCACCGGGAAGAAATCTTAGACGAGCATGGAATGATGGAGCTCAAGAAGATGAGGGGTTAAACACTCAACCAACTCAGGCACCGAGCAGTAGTGCTGGTATAAATCAAGGTTATATTCATTTATTTTGTTTACACTTTATGTGTGTATATATTTTTAATTATTTTCATATTTTTTTTAGGGTCCACCTCGACCACTAGATCAGTACGTGGACCCACCCAGGGCCTTGGCATAGATCGTCTTATCAAGAAGACAAAACAACCCATGAAAGTAACTGTGGACCCTGAACAGGGACGGCCACTTGATTGTGACGAGTCAGCTAAGTTATCAAGCGAGTGTGGTATTATTGCTAGACACTTCTTACCACATAATCAACACCGCTATGCTGACATCAGTGAGAGAGATAAGGAGGAGGCATTTGCACGTCTTACGGTATTAATTTTTTTATGATAATATATTTGGTTATTTCTAAATTTTATATATAATAATTTAAAATTTAACGTCTTATATATCTTATATTTATAGTCACGCATTGACATTGACGTTAGTCCCGGGAGTGTGGGACGAAAGAGGGTGGAGGACACTTTCAAGGCCCGACTGAGTGACTTACGGCACAAGTGGCATAAACAGTTTAAGAATATGATAGAGAAGGGACTCACTGTGGAGGAGGCGAGAGAACATTGCCCATCCGATATATTACAAGTGGATTGGGAGTGGCACATCGACAACAAATGGACAGACACTCGTTACCAAGTTAATATAATTTATATGAAAATGTATTAAAAAGTATAGTATAATTATGGCTTTAACGTTGAACATGTTTTTTTTTTTTTTTTTGTAGGAGAAATGTTTGAAAAATGCACAGAATCGGTCTCATCAGACTATTACACACTCGATGGGTTCACGTGCATTTGTTCCTGCTCGTCATAGCATGGTAATTATTACTTTACGTGCTTTATTTATATCATTAGTCTTGTACTTATATATTATTTTTCATAGGTGGATCCTGAAAGTAATGAGCCGATTAGCTTCTTTGGATGGTGGAAACACGCGCATACAAACAAAAGTAACCAGTGGTGTTGCCCGACAGCGAGAGAGTTACATGTAAGTTATTGTAATTTTTATCTGTCATTGAAATTTTTTAGTTATAATTTAGCAATATTTTCACATTAATAATAATGAATTTTAGGATGAGATGCAAAGAGTGAGGAATGAACCTACCCCTGATGGCCATGCTGCATTAAGTGAGGATGAGGTGGGGATGCAAGTCTTGGGGAGGAAATCTGGTTATGTACGCGGGATGGGTCATGGGCCAAAGCCTCCTTCAGTGCGTAATCTTCACTGCTTGGGTTGTGCTGCTTCGAGATCTCGTGAGGCACTAGCTTCAGGATAAACTTCAAAGTTTCATGGAAAAAATGGAGCAAATGGAGACTGAGCGAAATGTCCTTTCCAATAAAGTCGATAATCTAATGCAAATGTTTGAGGAGTTCCGCTCTGCCAGGACTACTTCACCTCCCTAGTGTTAGACATTAATAGTTAATTTTGAACTTGGATTTATTTTTGTTTATTTTATTTGTATGCAATCTTAATATTTTTGTTTCGTTTTTTGAATTTTGATGTTTGTTGTTGGATTGTTGGGTTAACTTTTACAATATGATAATTTGTACGTTTGGTTTTAATGTTGTAGCATGTATAATATTTTTGGTGTATATTATAACAGGTTTATTTTATGTTTGATTTATTATTGTAACAGGTTTATTTTTGTTGGATTATTACTATAACAGGTATTTTTGGAAAATTAAATATTTAAAAAAATTATTTTTTAACTAATACTTTTAGTGAGGAACATATTTCCTCGCTAAAAGCAACTTTTTTCCTCACTAATATCCTTCTCATTGTACTCTGCCAAGTATAGACGATGACCAAATTTTCTCACAAAAACTAACTATAGGCGAGGAAATGCCCATTTCCTTGCTAAAACTTAGAATTAGCGACGAAATTATTTCCTCGCTAAAGGTGACTATAGGTGAGGAAAATATAATTTCCTCGCTAAAAGATATAGGCATTGGCGACTTAAGTTTTTCCTCGCTAAAATCTACTATAGGCGACAAAATCGTTTCCTCGCTAAAAGGCACTATAGGCGAGGAAAATAAATTTCCTCGCTAAAAGGTGCAGGCATAAGCGACAAAAAATTTTCCTCACTAAAAGCCACTATAGGCGACAAAATGGTTTTTCTCGCTAAAAGCTACTATAGGCAAGGAAATTATAATTTCCTCGATAAAAAGTATAGGCGACCGAGCATAGACGAGGAAATAGGCGAGGAATATTTTTCCTCGTCTATAGTTTTTAGCGAGGAAAAATGAGACTTTGGCGAGGAAAATGTTCCTCGCCTATACCCGTTTTTCTTGTAGTGATTTGTGACCCCCGTACGCCCACTTTCTAACTTTTTGCTCTTATAGCAAGAACATGCAAACTCCCCATTCGTGCTCCAACCAGACAAGTTATCATACACGAGAAAGTCGTTAATTTTTCATAATAATTCTGCTCAGAGTCTAAATATTTCATTTCCTGTAGAGTCAAATGTCATCACATCCTCGGCCTATAATTCATTAAACTCTTCTATCAAAGGCTACATATACACATCTATCTTATTCCTAGGACCTCTCGATCCCTTAATCAGTATCGATAGTATTAGGAAAGGTTGTTTTATATTTAGCCAGGGTAGAAGATTATAAGGTAGATGATTATAAGGAACTAACAACGTGGGCCACACATTGTGATTTGTCGCAATTATAAACTTAAGTGGGCTAAATCCAAAAGAAGCTAAGCTAAGTCACACATTGCGACTATCAACAGCAAATTCAGGGTGTCTATGATTGAAATCCTTCTACGCCGGGGAGTCTGCTGGGTGGGTTAACTTCCCATCTTCCCCGCTATTTTTTGCATGCCATCTCATTAGCATAGAAATATTAGAGGATATGAAAAGTGTCTTTAGCCTGGGCTTAAGTGGCAAGCAACGCACTTGCTTTGCAGCCACAAGCTTACTATAGTTTAAAATACCTGAACTGTTCTAACGAGACTGGCCACCCTCAACATCCTTCTATGTCAAAGTCTTACACACAATGTACATATCGAGATTGGAATAACATATAACTATTCAGACATGCACCAAAAATCACGTATTTGAAGCCCAGATTTTTAGTTAGCTTGCGAGTTTGGCAATAAGAATCAGCAAGCTTTACTCTCGATGGCAAAACTCTATATAACAATTGCAGTAGCATGTCGAAAGATGTGTCTGACCATTGATTCAATGCCTAGAAATGTAACAGCTCAATGATGTATGATAATTTACTAAAATCCTTGCATCCAGGATACAATTTTGTGTGTACATCATCAAGGATTTTAAAATATCTGAAGACTTCGTCGCCTACACCGAAGCGAGGATTACTTCCACCTACCCAATTAGTATCATAACTTATGTTTTCTGATGTCAATCAACATGGGATATCAGCTAGCATCGTGAGCATCAGATCAACCTCTTCTATAACCTCAACCTCCACCTCAACTGTTTCCTCTCGGTGATATTTACAACAAAAAAACCTAACAATAAAAATCCAACAATATTTATAACAATAAAACCTAACATATTTATCAACGAAAAAACCCTAATATATTTACAAAAAAAAAAAGCTAACATATTTACAACAAAAAAACAAACATAAAAAACAACATATTCACAACAAAAAAAACCCAGCATATTTACCACAAAAAACCCAACATCTCTACAACCAAAAAAAAAAAATAGTTTACATATAAAAAATAGTTTATATATAAAAAAAGGTAAAAATAGTTTACGTATAAATAAAAAAAGAAAAGAATAACAATATGTTATTTAAAAAAAGGAAATAAACCATACCTGATCGAGAGAGAAAAAAGAAGATCCAACTAAATCAGGCTCTAACAAAGCTCAATTCAAAAAAAATGAACAAAAAAAAAATATAACATTAGTATTATGTATTATACATATAGCTAGAGAGCGAGATAGAGAGAGAGTTGGGGAGAGAAGGGGTTAGAGAGATAAAGAGAGAGGAGAGGGAAGGAGATGGAGAGAATGAGGGGAAAAGGAGATTACCTCTAGGTGGAGGAGTAGCGGCAGGAGAGGAACAGGGCACAGGGGAGGGAAAAAGAGGAAATGGGAAGAAAAAAAGAGAGAAGAGAGAAGAAAAAGGGGTTCTATTGCAGATTATAATGGCACTATTAGTGACCACTTTTAGTGGTCGCTAACGTTGTCACTATTACGTTTTTAGCTACTACGAAAGCAGTCGCTCAAGTTTCGTTATTGCGAATACACCTGCCACTGAATATTTGCGACCCTTAACTCAGCGACCGCCAAAAGCAATCGCTAATAAACCTATTGCAACCGCCAAAAGTAGTTGCCCAAATATTTCTTCCGCCAAAACTTGTATTTCTAGTAGTGTTAATCAATGAAGTCTAAATTGGTATTTTTTAATTAATATTATATTTATGTCTTTCGTATTTTTAGTGCATTATTTATAATATATCACATGTGAGTATATATATTTATTTATATTTTAAGATGAAAATAATTATAATTAAATTGGTTCAAATCATGTAAGATAATTAGAATTGAAATTATTATCAAAAAATTAAAAAGATAAAATCTAATACGTGAAAAAAAAAAGTAGGTAAATAACAGAAATACTAATTTAAAAGTTAATAGATAAGAATATTTTAAGACTTAATAGACAATAAATGTGATTTGTAAATTTTCACCAATTTAAAAAAGGTAATATTGTTAATATATAAAAGGTGCATTAGATATGCTCGGTATTAACAATGTTTGTTCTGACATTATCATCGCCCTAAACCTACGTTTTTGTATATAGTAGAATTAATTAATTTAATTGTCATTGACATAATAGGAGTGAACTTGTTTCGTACTTGAAGGGACCCATTTAGAGAAAGGGAATCAATATACCATTCGTAAACCTCTTAACGACGTGCAAGAAGAAGGGTTCCAAGGGGCTGCAGTGGATGCAGTGGGTCAATTAATGGCCATGATTTGATTGCATTTGGTCGAATGATCATAATTTAATGTGATAAAATTAATTTCAAAAGAAAAATAAAAATTAAACAAAATCTAATTGGAACACAATTAATGAATCTACAGTGGGACAATCAACGACCATAATTTAGTTACATTTAATCTAATGGTCTTAATTTAATGTGGTAAAATTAATTCCAAAATAAAAATAGAAGTTAAAAAAAACTAATTGAAACACAATTAATGAAGAATATGAAAAGTCATATCACATTAAAATACAATCAAATCATGACCCTTAATTGACCCACTGTAACCTCGCAATGCATTTTTCCACTACAGTCCTCTGGAACCCTTTGAAGATTTAGAGAAAAGGAATTAACGTACTATTGCTAAACGGGTTCTAGGGGCTATAGTGAAAAAATCTACTGCATGTGCTGTTGTAGAAAATGAAGGGTCTAGATTTGAATACAATTAATTCAATGATTCCAATTTAATTTAATTAAAATTATTTTCAAATTAAAAATAGAAGTTAAAAAAATATTATTGGAGTACAATTAATACAGAATGTAAAAAATCAAATGTCGTTTAAATGCAAAAAAATCTAGACCCTCCATTTTCCACTGTAGCCCCTTGGAACCCATTGGTAAACCTCTAGAAAACTATTTCTTCAATAGTACTTTGTAAATAAAATTTCAATTTTGATTACAACATATTAATTGGTGGAACAATGAAATTTAAGCTTATGAGTAAAACGAGAATAATCATGGAAAATGGAAAAGCTATCAATAAACTATAATTAAAAAAAAAAAAAAACTAAACTGCATACCATCTAATTTTTTGGTTGAATTAAAAAAATAAAACTTAATGGTTACTCCTAATCAACTTTGATTTTCTTTGCCACTTTAATTTTGTTTTTCTTTTTTATTTTTATCCTTTTTTTTTTTTTTTAGAGTTTTTGTTATAATTGTTTAGTTTTCCACATCTTTCCCTTACGATATATAATAACTATTAGAAATTTTCAAGTAATTTTGGTCCTTACATTTACAAATGGTATAGAAAAATATTAATAGCTAGTAAAAATAAAAAGTTAAAGTGTTATGCCCCTAACCAAATTGTCCAGAACAGGCGGTATAAGAATATGGGAACTAATTAAAATAAATAAGAAGCATTTTCCAAGATCAAATCATAATATAATAATGACAATTAAAGCATTTAACATAATCCTTTATTCCCATATAAGAATAAATAAAAAAACATTATTATAACAAAAGCTAACGTCACACCCCATTGACACAATCCAAGACTTACACAGCCATAATAAAATAATCATAATACAATCTCAACATGTAAGTAAGTCTGGGACCTATATCCTAGTTTACACAAATAGAGATACATTGGTCCAACAATAAAATAACATAACATGATAGGCCAATCCATCAAGCTTAACTTAGCTCTAGGTGGCTACTCCTTGGGATGAGCAAACTTGCCAAGTAGATAGGATGTGCAAGTGTGCACTAGTCTACAACAAACGAATATAATGTAATTCACCACAATATCAACACAAATATAATATAACGATGCAAGTGTAATGTAATGTAATGCAATGCAATGGCTAATGTACTCTCTAATCTCCATTTATCACAAATCTTATCGTGGGACAGGTGGCACTTAGCAAAGCATGTGGGGTCACCAACCGCACCGTTTAACTCTCATAGAAAATGATAATCTCAATATATGGTCACAGGTGGGAAACCGTGTTACACTTGCACCAGTGTAAGACTTAGGGGAACCGCGTTAATCCCCCTGTCCCTTCCGCTAAGGAACCATGTTAAACCCTTAGTAAGGCATCTGCTTACCTCAATTAAGATCCAGTTGTAATCCAAAGAAAATATCATAATCATATCTCAAAATTAACGTCCCAACTCTAAATGACTAAGGTCTAGTCATATACATCAATTGGATTATCTGGTATTTTTAAAAACTCATTTTATCATTTTTCTAAAAATCATGGATCTCCATATACATGACCTATGCATCAACACGTTAACAATATCAAGATGGCACTCTAAGCCAATAACAAACTCAATTCATAATCGAATGAAACTACGACAACCCAATACACATGATATGCTCAATCATAGATAATAATTTTCTTTAATTAAGCAAAGCATGCTATATTAAATCATCAATTAGATCTCATATAATTCACATGATTTTTACTTTAGCAAATATTAAAAGGTAAATTTAGTCACGGGAAGCATCCTACTGCAAGGGGTCGACCCCTTTAAGGGTCAGGGTCGACCCCATTCATATTCTAAACATAGAAATGCATACTACCGAGAAAGGAGTCAACCTTTTTTAGTATTGGGGTTTACCCCTACCACATTCAAAATAAAAAAGTGTACACTACCCAAAAGGTGTCAACTCCTACTAAGGTCGAGGTCAATCCTAGTCATCCCCCAAATGATGGCTTACTTTCCGCCAACAGGGGGTCAACCCCTTTCTTGGTGTGGTTGACCTGAGCCCACATATTTATGTAAATATATATAACGCGTATCATTTTCCTTGGCCACTCTCGAGCCAAAACCAACCACCTCAGGTCTAATACATAACAACACCAACATATATATGGATCATAATATCCAAATAACAATTTCTACAATGTCTATTTCGATTTTATCTTAAGAAATGTGAGATTCCAACATGCATATGCATATATATACACACTTAGACATATATATAAACCCAAATCTTTTAAACTTAACTAAATCAAGCAAATGACATATTAAAATCCTCCTAACAAAGTCTAGAATACAAATATAAGTCCCACCAATCTTAAATCTAGAGGAAAGAGGAAGAAAAAGTGAAGAAACTAAAAACTCCAAAACTTCTCTCTTCTATTTGTCTTATCTTGGACAAAATCACCATAATCCAACACCATCACGATGTCATAATGCCGAAAATACTAAGAATTAGATATCTCTGGCCTCTAACCTTACTTTATCTCTTATTTTTCTCACTTTCTCTTTCTCTTTTCCCTTCTCTCGCTGGAACCCTAAAAAATAAAAAAAATAAAAGATAAAGAGGAAGAAAGAAAAGAAAAGAAGAGAAGGGCTGGGCCCTTTTGGCTAAGCTTTTCTAACCCTCTACTACTTCAAGCCAAACCTGGCCCAGGAAAAATAAATTAGCCCAATCAAACAAACCCAATCTTAGTCTAAATATTTTATTGGCCCAAAATAATACATAAATGACTAGAAATAAATACTGGGTGTTACATTCTTCCCCCATGTTTAAAAATATCGCCCTCAAATTAAACTATAAACTTTGGTTTAAGAACCAAGACATCCATCTCAATTATGTCACCAATTCACTTATCTCTAAGGATCTCATAACTCCACAATGGAGACTTAGCACACAAATTAGCTAAATGATTTTATACTAAAATTCATCTCACATAAATATTCAATCTATACTATTAATTCTCAAATGCTACCACACATTTCATTTTCTCTCTTTAGAATTAACAATTCAAGTCATTATACCCCTCAATGCTACTAGGGTGCAGCACTATCTTGAATGATGATATTCTCAAATTTCTACATCTAGAAGTACACCTATTACGTTCACAATCATTTTGTTCACAAATCTCAATTTATCACCTATGGTTATACTTTCATACTCCTCCCTTTAATGAGAAAATTAATTGTGTTGCACTTTTTGATAAAATTGGTCCTATAGCTAGAACTCAATAACCTTTTTTATTTTTGGGAGGGGTAACCCGGAACCCTTATCGATTTATTACAACCCTTAACGAACCGCGTAACTGATGGGTAAACTTGGGAGATGTATGCTGCCCCTCACACACATCCTGCTTAAGTCACCCTGTGGTCTCTGTGGGGAGCACACCCACGAGCCACTCAGTCTAACCCTAGGGGGTCAATAACCTTATGTTAATATCATGCATACCATTTCATTATAACACAATATTTAGAAATTCATTTCACTATTGTCATAATCCTTTTCCTAAAGAATTTCAAAGTTCCAAACATCCTCTTAATGACTTCAACTAAATGAAAACAAAACTAGCCATAATAGCCGCCAATCCTTATGATCTCTTAATCCAAACATCGGCCATTGCATTAGCCCTATCAGGATGACACTAGCAATTTAAAACCATAATCTTCCACTAATTTCTATCTTCCTTCCAAATTGACTAAGCCAATGAGTCCATTAGCTAGAAAATATCTAGAATAGGATAGCGGAGGTAACTCGCCAAATCTATAAACTTCAACTATCAAACACAGATCTTGGTCATGCCCAATCATTACCACGAAAGCCCTTAGGAAATTCACGGTAATACTTTCAACCGATTATCACAAAACCTAGAATGCTATTTGGGTAGTCAAAACTTATATATATTTTTCCTGACATACAACTAATCAATCAGATTGTCAATTCTCGACACTAATACTTATTCTCAATTGCCATCAAGCTTAACAACTTCTAGTTTTCCCAAATTGTAAGGTTCTTCTCCCATGTCTAATGAAAATCACCATCACTTTGCCCTAACAAATACTATAACAAGTGAAATTTGAGGCTAATAATTAATTCATCTAGATGAAGTCTCAATTCCCTTAATCCAATCAGTGCTAAATGTAATACCCTGAATTTTTCATGTTAATATAATTTGATGGTTTTAACATGTTTTGGGCATGTTAGTATGTTAATTAAGTTATATTAGTCATTAAAGATGACTTAGGGGTGTGAATTTTGGACGAAATTGGCAAAATAGCTCAAAGGTCAACATTTTGACTTGGGAGCATGCTGAGGGGCGCCCGCGGTTATGAGGGGCACCCATAGCTCTAGGACGGGTGCTCGTGGTCCATGAGGGGCGCCCCACTTGTACAGACAGTCAACTGTAGGGTGTTCTCTGCATTTTCCAGCCAAGCCTTACCCTATTAACACCTATACCTAGCTAGGGGTGAGGGGAGACTTGAGAATCACTGTTTGGAGGTTTAAAATATTGTTAATATATATATTTGGTTGATTTGATACAAAAGAGAGAGAGAGGTTGCTTGGAAGAGGAAGAATCGGGTGGAGAAGCAAAAAAAGAACAAAGAAGAGTAAAGGAGAAGAAGAAGACCACTGGGTAGAGATTTCACGGTAGGTTCTTCCACCCTTCATGAAATCCAAATTCCTTTTGCAAGATTGTAATTAGAACCTTAAGAAACCTCCCTATGTAATTTGTTTGTAGTTTTGATCAAGGAGGGAGGAGATTGACCTCATCAAAGTTTGAGGGTTTGGAAGCTCAAGACACACTCTTGTTAATTTATCTTCTTACCACTTGAGGTAGGGATTTCTAGTCTCATTTTAGAATATATGAGATGTATTTGATCTAGTAAATACTTCTATGAAATCTATTTAAGATTTGGAAACCTTGGAGGTGGAATTTGTGTGGATGAATGGATGTGTATATATATATGTATAGGTTGAATCAAGATTTTTGTATGGAAGAAATGGATGGATTAAAATTGGTTTTGATGGACTTTTTAGAGTCTTCTAGGTCCTAGACAACCCAAGAAAATGAGATATTAGGTTAAATATCAGATTTGGTGAAGTTTGGAACCCAAAAACATGACTTAGAGCTTGAACCGGAACAAAGTGACATTCTGGATAACAGAGGGGCACCCGTGAATTTATGTGGGGCGCCCATGACCCTTGAGGGGCACCCGTGAACCTACATGGGGCACCCATGACCCTCAAGGGGGCGCCCATGGTCTATGTGGGGCACCCACCGAGCCTAGGTCATTTTTCTGACATTGTTTAGTTTAGCCTTCTACTTTGGGCATATGGAAGAGTTGGTAACTTGTTTTCACATGAAACTTTTGCTTGATTAATTTCATTGATTTAAAAAGGGAAATGAGCCTTAGAAAGTGATTAAGGGTTGATTATCTTAAACCTTTGGGATTTAACTTGTAAGGGTGAATGAATGCTATCTTGAATGAAATGAATTGGAAGTTTACTTTGAGATAAGGGTCTTAATCGAGTAGAAATGTGAATATGTCTTGATGTAAACTAAATGATGAAGTGTATGAACTTATGATTGATTAAGTGAAAGGGGAACTTGACAAAGAGACATATGTTTATAATTTTGATAAATGTGGAATGCTTAATATGGTTTGATCATTGTGATATGTAATGAGCTATGGAATGAACCGTAACATTGACATGGGTGTTGGATAATATATGTTGATAAATGTTTAATGTTTAATAAGGTTGGTAAATGTTGATATGTGGTAAATCTTAGGATGAACCGAATAGTGAATATATGATTGTAAGAAATTGAAATGTGAACTTTTGTTAATAAGCGATGGAAATTAAATGAGGCTCGGGTTAAATGAAATGTAGAGATGAAATGTGTTAAGTTCCATGATGAAACGGAATGTGGTTATGTGTGTTGGAAAGTTTATGGTTATGAACGTGAATTGTGATGGAATAGTATTGAATGTGATGATGAATGATTGTTTGTGTGCCGGGGGCAGTGGTGGGGTGCAAAAATAGGAAGGGTCGTGAGATCACCCTCAGGTTGAAAGGCCCGGAACCTGCGCAAGGTTTGGTGTCAATGCCAGTGGGTTAGTAGCCCACAACATTGTGTGTGTTTTGGCTCCTCGTGGCCTTGGACGGTGATCCTAAACGATGACGTCAGTTTATCGTTTCCGTTGGGTATTGGCCCATAAAAGACGATAATGTGTATGCACCCAACCCCCGAGGATTGTGTGGTTATGGCTATGTGATTGATTAATGAAATGATGGTATTGTGGATGTGATTTCATGATTGAAATATGAACAAATGTAATGAGGATGTGGATATGCGATTGAGTGTTGAATATGTGATAATGTGATATGGAATATGATTGGATACAAAGTTGGGAAATTTAATAATGGAGAATAATTAGACTTGAATGCTACACTATGATGTTATTGAATAAAAATAAATATTGTAAATATGGTTACGTGGTCGGTTATGCTTAAACATCAAAGAGATAATTGAAATGTGATATGAACACATGTATGGAATTTCAAATATTAAATATAAATTGGAAACTTAATCCTTCTTATGATTTTGTTGTGTAAATATATACATATATATATATTCTATGTCGATTATGTAGTTATGTTGATAAATTGCTGTGGCACTAGAACATATTGAGATAACTAGGTGCACCATGAATAGTATGCACGTTTGGAATACATATCATATATGTTTGTTTGAGACGTCGTGGGCACAAGTGGATCCGTGCTCACGTCCCTACAGAATTTGATGCAGGTATAAGCCATGATAATCAGGTGGGCTAATGGGGTTGGACTAGAAAGGTGTGCATGAGCCCTACCAAGCTTAGCAAAGCTCTTAGTTATTTAGTTTAAATTTCTTTTGGAATTGTAATATTGTACATTGAGGACATGTTCGATTTGGTTGTAAGGGCCCTAAGGCCTGAGTTTTGTATTAATGAGAGGATTGTTGGAAGTTTGTGACTTGACTTTAGCCAAGGTTAAATTTATGTTATCTTATCTATGTCTCGGGCTCACTGGTTTACGTTGCGTTGCTCTGATTATGGGTTGGTTATGTTAATGCATGTTGTGTGTGTTTATCACTCACCTCTCGGGTTACGAGATCCGGGGCGTGACATTAAATAATATAATATTATAAAAATGTGGAAGACTCCCAATAAGAACTCTAAATAGAGATATATTATTTCCCATTATAGGGCAAACTGAGTAACTCTTAGGAATCCTACCAACGCATGTGCACATCATACTAGGAAGATAGTACTAATCATTCTATTTATCAAACCTCAACCTAGTTGATAGATTAGAATTTATTTCAAAATACCTTAAACCAAACATTGTAGAAGACAATACTACCCTTATCTTACTCTAAATTTCACTACAGCTATAAAGCATAATGATCATCAATCGCTTGCATTAATAATTGATTGCCACGTGAAAAGTGGACCACCTTTTCATTCCAAATCACCTCAAATTTTTCATTTTCAAAACTCTAAAGTTGATCCACAACCACGCATCATTTCATTACATCAAATAATCTCATTAATTCCAAAATTTACAAATTTGGACTATTCAGACTTCTAAACTTTCAAATTCTAAAATTTCTAAAACATATTAAAACAGGAAGAAACATTATACTAAAATATCACTGAGTTTCTACAACTTCCTACAAACGCTGCCAAAGCTGTACTATGAACGCTAAGTCTCAGTCTAACATAATTAATGATGGCGTACCCGGTAATAGATAACCTCCTAAATATAGAGTTGACACCACCATTTCATAAGATTCTTATTTTAGCAATAACAAAATGAGTCAATTTATTCAACCAGTTCATAATCACCCTAATAGTGTTATGCCTTTCACGAATCCATGGCAAACTTGTCACAAAATGCATAATCACATGGTCTCACTTCTACTCTACCAAAAGTAATTATTGCAGCAATCAACCAGCCTCTGGTACTCGGCCTTCTCTTGTTGATAAGTTAGGAAATGAGACAAAATTTAGTCACATCGCGTTTTATACCACTGTACCGGTGTGGACTTTCTAAATCTTTATACATTTTCATCCCACTAGGATGGCTACAAACCTCGAGTGATGAAATTCTTGAATCACCATTCTCCAAAATTCATCCGTATGAAATACAAACACATAACTTTTAAATTTCACATATCCATCCAGTGAAGTACTATAACCTTCAGCCATTTAGTTAGCAAACTAGTGACACCACAATTTCTAACAAAATTAATCTCATTGTTAGACCTTAATAACTCTAATCCATAACATCGGTGTCATTCACAATAACTCAAACTCGAGAAAATTACTTTACTCTTATCATCATTATTGTCGAAAGAATTTTAAAATCATTAACAGTCTTTCAAATACTTTATCAGAAACAAATATCATGGTTGCCAAACTCTATAACTACTTACGTAATGTATTAGCTATTACTTTGGCACCACCAAAATAACACTAAATGTCAAAACTATAATCCCCAAAGTATTCTATCCACTTATGATATCTCATAATTAAATCACACAGTGTACATAATTACCTTTAAACTCTGGTGATCTAAGCACACCCTAATCCTTTCATTATTTTGTTAATGCCATCAAAGCGTCAACTACCTCAACTTATATCATCATCTAATTTTTTTTTGCCTATATCAAAATAAAACCAAAATCTTCATATGACCATTAGAATAAAAACTCTTTCAACACACTTAACATTAACTAATGAAGAAAATAACATGGCTCCATCCTCAACCCAAGCCTAAACTATGGTGTCTTTAAGGAAAATGATTACACTTGAAAAGTGTAATTACAAGCCTCAAATTAAGTCATAAAATATGCATTCATTGATTAATTAGTAAATTGACTTTGAGTTCTAATGGTTTTTATTTTCAAAATGCAAAGAAACGACGAAAAATAGTGAGATTATTAAGGATGAAAAAGATAACAAGGATGTAAGTTTCTCCACTGTTTAAGTTCAGACATGTAGGCACTCAGTTAGGATAATAGCAAAGCAACTATAGAGGAAACTGAAGAAACTAGCAAAGGAATCAAAAATTTAGCTTTGCCATCCAAACAGTAATATTGCGTTCAAACGCCATTTTCTAGTAGGTAAATAGTTTGACACTTACAAAATTTTTAAGTTTTGAGTTTGGATTTTTGTTCTTGGCATCCAGACATAGCAGTCCAGAATCGATCCGTGTTTTTTTGTTTTAGTTTAGGGTTTTAATCTATATATAGGGTTTATTATTCAAACTTGGAAAACAGCCGTTCATATATAGTTTTTCTCAGTTTTCTTAAGGTTTTAATATGGTTCTTTCATTGGTTTTTGAGATTTGATATATTGGACTCAAGAATTATTCAATAGATGCATTCAAGTTTTGAATAAAAGTCCACGTTTCTTTAATGTTTTCTATTCCCATTATTTTAGTTTCTTTTATTTATTGCTTTGGTTTGTGTTTGATAATGCTAGGGTAGGTTTTTATCCTTAATTCAACCCATTGATGATGGGTAGGTTTTTGTTTGATATTTGAATGCTATGTAAATGCCTTACATGCAAGATTAAACTTGTATGTTAGGGTTTATATTTTTCAAAACTGTTTATTTCCTTTCGCAAAGCTTTTGAAAACGTATAATATCGATCACATTTCTTAGAAATACCTAATGCTATTACATGATTAAAATATTCACATATTTTTGAAATTGAATAAATTAGTTTTAGACCAAAGATGAAATAATAAAATATATTTCTAGTTTTCCTTTCCTAAATGTGAATTCAAAACTGTGCTTTGGAAAAATTCGTCTTAATGATAACATTTTCCAATTTCTATTCCTAAACGAGAATTTTAAACTGAGATAATAATGGCATTCAATCAAATAACAAATAACCTACCTAGATTTGTATATTGAATCAAGGTTCTTAAAATTATTCTTATTTATGTTCATTAGTACTGCTTATTTTGATTTAGTCATATTGTTTGTTTTTAATTCAATTAGTATAGTATATCAAGTTTACTAGGGTTTAATTTTTAAATATTTAATTTCTATTTAGTAATTTAAGTGTTTACTTTAACTATTGTTAAATTTTTAGGATCAAACATCAAACACTTGATATTTCAATTCAATTTACTTTTCTACATTTGGAAACTTAGAATAGCTTAACTTAGAAAACCTAAATATCAGAAACATTAACTTCCCTAAGAATTTGTTACCTAGTCTCACTAAGATTAAACTACGTTGCACCCTTTTGCACCTGGGAGGTAATTTAATTGGTTTTTTTTTGGAGTAATTCAGAAAACAATTGTCACTAATTTGTAGTAGTAAAGAATCATCACCTTGTAAGTCGATAACCTACCCATTCCCACTTTTATATCAATTTTATTTACCAAGTAAAACTCTAATATCATTTAACAACTATCCTTATTTAACAATGAAATATACTCTTGATAAATCCATGAGTCACTAACTATGGCCCTTCAAGCTCCTCGAATTAAAATTCAAAACCTTTATTATTTTCATAATCACCTCTGATTATCATTCCTGATATTAGAACCATCGTTAGAACACTTCGTAAATCTCACATCTATGCTTGTTGAGCTATTACGAATCACCTAAATTTACTATCAACTACAATGTCCTACAAAATTTTTATATCGTTCACCAATAGAATCATTGTTTTGGGTAAAATCTTGGTCCCAAACACATCCATAACCAACCATAGTACAAAACATCATAATACTCAATCCTAACCCCACAAAATAAATGCTAAGAAATTAGTAAGACACAGGAAAAACACGTAAGCCTCACTACCCAAGGTCTAAAGTATTCGCAACCTAATGCTCTGATACCATTCTGTCACGCCCCTAAGTTAATTGTCTGGGATAGGCCATATGGGAATATGATAACTAATTAAAATAAATAAAAAAACTTGTTCGAACGTCAAGTCATAATATAATAATGATAATCAAAGTATCTAACATCGTCCCTCATTCCCATATAAAAATAAATAAAATGATATCATCAAAACAAAAGCTAAGGTCACACTCCAGTGACATAATCCAAGGCTTACACAGTCATAATAACATAAACATAATATAATCTCAACTTGTAAATAAGTTTGGGACCCAAATCCTGGGTTGCACAAATAGAAATACAATGGTCCAACAATAAAATAACATAACATGGCAGGCCAATCCATCAGTCTCAACATAGCTCCAGGTGGCTACTCCATAACCTTGCAGGATCACCTAAAATATGGATGGGATAAGCAAACTTACCTAGTAGGTGGGACGTGTAAGTGTGCACCAATCTACAACAAACAAATATAACATAATTCATCACAATATCAACATAAATATAATAAAATAATGCAAGTGTAATGTAACATAATGCAATGCAATGCAATAACTAATGCGCTCTCTAATTTTCATCTACCCTCAACCTTATGCTGAGACGGGTGACACTTAGCAAAGCATGTGGGGTCACCAACCGCATTATTTTACACTCACAGAAAATGATAATCACAATATATAGTCACAAATGGGAACCATATTATGCCCCTACCGATGTAAAACTCAGGGGAACCATGTTACACCTCTAGCCCTTTTGCTACGGAACCATGTTACACCCTTAGTCAGGCATCTACTTTCCTCAAATAGGGTACAATCACAGGTCAAGAACCTTATTACACCTCCACTGGTGTAAAACTCAAGAAAAACGTTGATCGTGTCTGGAAAGTGCGTCTAAACTAATTCTCAAGTATAAGGGTGTGCGGTTTAGTTTTACCTGGTGAGTCCAGGATCATATCCACAAGGAACTACGAAAGAATCCTAGGGTTTTTAAGTTCTTCTATCTACTGGTTTCGTTTTAAAAACAGTAAAAGAAAATTGATTTTGGGTTTGAAAATTTTTGATTTACTGACTACTAAATAAATAAACTAAATTACCACAATTAAATTAAAATAAAATGAAAGCAATAACACTACACATTCAAGATAATTTAAGATCTTGACTTAACCTACAAATCTAGTTGAATACCTTATTCTCATGTTTGGATGTGATTATTATCTCAACTTACAGATCATGTTTAGGAAAAGTAAACCAGAGAGATTTCATCATGAAAGTTCTAATTTCCAAAGCACAGTCTTAAAATCATGTTTAGAATAAATAAAACCGAAAAGATATCATCTTGAAAACATTCTTTGGTCCAGATCTCTTTTGTTTGATTTCAAAATATTAAGAAAGTTTTAATCATGTAACGTCATCAGGGATTTCAACGAAATATGATCGAGGCTACACGTTTTTTAAGGCTTTGAAAATCAAAAGAGAAAGAAAACTAGAAAACATATCTAAATCTATTTCATTTGTTTTCAAAGTATTAAGAAAGTTACAATCTTGTATAGTTATCAGTGATTTCAAGGAAATATGATCAACTACACAAGTTTTCGAAGGTTTTGAAAACATTAGAAAGTAGATCTAGAGAACAATAACCCTAACATGAAACTTTTACATCACATGCTTGGATTCGATCACATCCAACATTCAAATAAAGATCCACCCATCATTGATTGGTTGAATCAATAATAAAAATCTAGCCTAACATGGATGAAATAATAAAACGGTAAATAAAAAAAGAATACGAAAATAAAACAAATTTCATTGAATAAAGCAAAGCACGTACCGTTCTTCACAACGAATTAAACTCAAATTTGAAAGCAATCAATCAAAAAATTCTTCAAAAACTAAACTAAAAACTCTCACTAATCTATTTTAATGAAAAGCTAACCTAAAAATTACAGAGAAAAGCGTAGGTAAAAAGTCCCCCCAAACAGCTGTACACGTTCTTATTTTATAAGTAAGAAAGAAAACCCTAAAAATTAACATAAATGTGTAGATCAGCTTGCTGTGGTCTGGACCACCTGTGGGGGTGTCCAGACTATAGTGTACTTCCTCTTCAATTTGTGTCTTGCTTCTGACAGCCTTCTGTCCTCAACTTCCAATGCAATTTTGACCTTGAAGACGATGGACTCAGGCTTTGGGCATAAACACAAAAGTTGTAGCCCTTTGAGCTTTCTTTCCAACCCAAAAAGAATCAAGTCAATCTAAGTTGTGACCAAAAAGTAATGGTTAGAAAACTGACAGGGTGTCAAGTTGGAACTTCAACTGCACGCCACTTCAACCATCTTGAACTTCGGATCATTTTCTTCTCCTTAGCGGCTATGGTAACTGATCTCATTCCTTGGGACGGCTCTAGGGACGTTGAGGAAGTCTTGAAAGTCATTGGACATATCGGCATTCTTGTCCTCAAGCTGTTTTCTCCATGCGTGCCAAGTGTTCAGCGAAATGCCTCAAAAGACACCAAAGCCTATTCTTGCACTTCCTTACTCCAGCATATTTTGGCTCCGGTCCGGACCACCCGTCGAGGTTTTCAGACCACAGTAGCTTCTTCAGTCTCTTCAGCACTGTTTATTTTGATAATTTTCAACTTTTCTCTACATTTTGAAAATAAAATACCATAAATTACAAAACATAGCTAAAACTTTAAGATTAATTGAATAAATTCATGATTTATCTTTCAAATGCTACTTTGTAATTATACTTTTCAATTGTAATCAAACGTGTTACACTGCTTGGCCCTTCTGCTAGGCAACTGTGTTACACCTCTAGCCCTTCTGTTAGGAAATCGTGTTACACTCCTAATTAGGCATCTGCTTACCTTAAGCAAAATTTGACTACAGTCTAGAGAAAATATCATAGTCATGTCTCATAATTAATGTCCCAGCTCTAAATGACTAAACTCTAGTCATATATATCGATTGAGAATCATCCAATATTTTCAAAAACTCATTTTATCATTTTTCTTAAAATTGTGGATCTTGTCCATATATATAACCCATGCCTCAGCATGTCAACAATATCAAGATGGCACTCTCAGTAAATCAACAAACTCAATTCATAACCGGATGAAACCACCCAAGCCCAATGCACATGATATCTTCGATCATGCATACTAATTCTCTTCAATAATTCTCAACATTAAACAAAGCATGCTATATTAAATCATCAATTAGATCTCATATAAGTCACATGATTTCTACCTTAGCAAACATTAAAAGGTAAATCTAGTCATGGGTAGTATTTTGCTACAAGGGGTCAACCACTTTAAGGTTCGAGATCGACCCCATTAGGTCGACCCCATTCATGTTTTATATATAGAAATGCATACTACCAAGAAAAGTGTCGACCTATTCCAATATTGAGGTCGACCCCTACCACATTCTAAATATAAAAGTGTACACTACCCAGATGGTGTCAACCCCTATTAAGGTCAAGGTCGACCCCGATCATCCCCCAAATGATGGTTTGCATTCTGCTAACAAGGGGTCGACCCCTTTCCTGGTAGGATTGACCCTAGCCCACATATTTATGTAAATATATATAACACATATCCTTTTCCCTGGCCACTCTCAGGCCAAAACCAACCACCTTGGTCCAACACTTAACAACACCAACATATATATGCATCATAATATTCAACTAGAGATTTTTACAATGTCTATTTCAACTTTGCCTCAAGAAATGTGAGATCCCAACATGTATATGCACATGCATACACATTTAGACGTATATATAAACGCAAATCTTTCAAACTTAATTAAATCAAACAAATAACATATCAAAATCCTACTAACAACATCTAAAACACAAATATAAGTCCCACCTACCTCAAATCTAAAGGAAAGAGGAAAAAAAGTAGAGAACCTCAAAGCTCCAAAACTTTTCTCTTCCATTTTTCTCACCTCGGACAAAATCACCATAATCTAACACCACCACGATGATCACAATGCCAAAAATACTAAGAATTGGCTATCTCTGACCTCCAACCCTCTCTCTCTATATATATATATATATATCTCTCTCTCTCCCTCCCTCCCTCCCTCCCTCTCCCCCTCCCTATAACTTCTAGAACCCCAAAAAGGAAGAAAATAAAAGATAAAGAAAGAAGAAAGAAAGGAAAAGGAAAGAAAGGTTGGTCCCCTTGGCCCAGCTTTTCCAGCCATTACCACTTTGAACCAAATTCAGTCCAAGAAAAATAAAAAATAAAAAAAAAACCCAATCAAACAGATCCAATCTCATACCTAATCTCAGTCTAAATATTTTATTGACCTAAAATAACACATAAATGGCCAGAAATAATTACCAAAAAAATAAATGGCCAGAAATAAATACTTGATATTAACATTAAAAAACTAAAACAGTTTTTAATTTTAAGTTGAAATTAGTGGATAATTTGGTTGAATATGATTTTATGACTTAAATTTTCTGATGGTAATGATAAACAATAGAAAAATTAAATTAATTAAAATAGATATTGATTTTAGTGAAAATTAGTTAGCAATTTGGTTGAATTACGTTATATAAACTTACTTTGATTAGTTGAGAGATAATAAAAAACGAAAAGGAAAAGTAATTAAACAAAATTTTTATTTAAGTGAAATTCAAAAATTAATGATTATCAACAAGGAAGTTTAATTTTTTATTATTATATATAATTTAAAATTTTATTGTTTAATTACTTATCAATTATCTAAGTAAAATATTCAAGTACTTAAAATATTTTTTGATTTTAAGTTGAAAATAGTTACTATTTGGTTGAATATGATTATGTAACTTAAAATTTCTAAGATTAATTGATAAATAACAGAAAATATTAAAGTAGTTAAATATTTTCTTACTTCAGTTAAAATTAGTCAATAATTTTTTGAATAGGATTATGTAACTAATTGATGGATATTAAAAAAAGTAAAGTAATTAAAATAGTTTTGTAAGAACAGGTTCCAATTATTAGGGTATAGCAAATTAAAATAAAACATTGTAGTTGGTTTCAATTATTAGGGTATAGCAAATTAGGGTATTTTAATTGGTAAAACTAGGAACTGGTAAATTAGGGTATTTTAATTGGCAAATAATTATTAGGGTATTTTAAGGGTATAGGAATATTTGCTATACCCTAGTAATAAAAATAATTATTGGAATAATTAAAATTAGACATACCTCTAAACCCGTTCTTACAAAAAAATTAGTTTGATTTTGCAAAACAGCCAAAACCCACGGTTCAACCATCAACCTATAAGGACGAGGCCAGATTCACTTGAACAATTTGGTTAAATTGTTACATTAAATGGTAGTTCTAGGGTTTCAACCAGTATCCTCCTAAATCAACTTCAATTCATCAATGTTGCACCTTCTCAACCCTCCAATGCATTCGTCCTACTCCCCTTCTCTAATGACAATGAGTATTCTTGTCCTAATCTAATTAGACTTTGTTAGGCCACATGGAGTCCAACGAATCCACCATTGAATTAATTGTTTATGAGTGCTCTCCATCTATTCCTAAAAGCCAAGACATTGTAGTGTGCCTTTTATGTTTTCAGTGACCTAGATATTTTAATACCATTGGACTGTGTTTTAGAGCACTTGTTTTGTTGTGTGATTTTGTTGGCTTTGAATGAGGTGTTGAATGAAACGGGTTCTTAAACTAGCTTTCTCTTTGTTGGCAAGCCTACTGTACAAGCTCTTCTAATGCAGCTAGTAAATTTATATATAACTATAGCTGATGCCCAATTTAAATTCCAATGTTGCGTCGAAAATTACTGGACTCGATTTTTTCGTTTATTAAATATATATAACAAGTTAAAATTTTTTGGTTGTATAGTTACCGCAAACCATTTCACATAGTTATCAAAATCAAATCAAATAGCTCTAATGGATGAAATTTGGTTCATCATTCTATGATTTTACTTTTACTAAAAATTTAGGCGACATTTGGTCTTTTTTTATTATTTATTTTATGTGTTTTATACTAGTTTTTTATTCCATTTTGTGAAGCTGCCTGGGTTGGTGATGTGCAAAATTTGTTGTGCTTTTCTGGCTGTGGGATTGAGAACAACATTTTTTTCCTTTTGAGTTGGGGAGATGAAATTATGAAACTCGGCAAACTTAGATTTTTTGCCTAACTTTTAATAACACAATTATTTGTTTTTTAGGACTAAGACTACATAATGTACAGATTTACAGGATTGGTTTCTTTCCTGTATTTTAAAGAATTGGTTTCTTATTTAAATTTTCCTTTTATTTGGGTTGTGATGAAAAATAAAAAGTATGAGATTTGAGAAAATAAAAATAATTAAATTAGAAAATTGATATATTGATGACTAATTTTTAATTTATTATATTTGTAAATCTTTTGAAATTTTATCTTAGTCCCCATTCTGTTATATATATATATTAGTAATTGCTCGTGCTTGAAGACATAAAAATATATTTTAATAAGTACAAAACTTGTATAACCTAATAACAAAGACAAAACATTAAAAAAACTTGTATAACCTAATAACGAAGACAAAACTTGCATAACCTAATAACTTGTTATAGAAATTGACATGAAGAAAACCATTAAAAAAATAGGTGTTTTGTGTGTGTATGTGTTTGAAGTCTTACTCATTGAACCCTTTGTTAGCTTTTTTAGGATGGCAAGACTAAACAAAAAACAATTAAGGAAAAGAGAAGAGAAAGAAGCAGTTGTTGCATTAACAACATTCATTCATGCTGCAATGGGAATGTTTCGCCTATACTTATTCATCCTCTCCACTGCGCAATATCCCCTCCCCGAGTGTGCTCAGAATCCTGACTTCTACCAAACACAAGTCAATGCCGTCAATAGGCTCGTCAATGGTAATGAGGTTGAATGCCACGAGCAGTTGAGGGTAAGCAGACGTACATTTTTTAGATTGTGCTATTTAGTTCGAGGTGTTGGGTTAGGGGACTCGAGGTTTGTATGTCTTGAGGAAAGGGTAGCTATTTTCTTGTGGATCCTCGCACACCATACAAAGCAAAGGCATACCAAACATCAGTTTTGGAGATCGACTGAAACGATAAGTAGGCATTTCAATGCGGTACTCCAAGCTGTGTTGCGCCTCCACAGAATGCTCCTAGTTACTCCCGATCTTGTACCTGCAGACTACCATGACCAACGATGGAGTTGGTTTCAGGTACACTTATGTCTTAAAAGGATCCTGGCTATCACTTTTGGTTTCCTCAACTGCCCTACGTAAGTACTCATAGTAACACATTCTTAAATTATCGTAGAATTGTCTTGGGGCTTTGGACGGGACATTTGTGCTAGTTTACCCCCTGCAACTGATGGCCATGGTATAGGTCGAGAAAGGGTGAAATTGTAACAAATGTTTTAGGTGTTTGCAATCGAGACCTTCAATTTGTGTTTGTCTTGTCTAGATTGGAACGGTCGGCCACAGACTCTAGAATCCTCAGGGACGCAATCGCAAGACCCAATGGTTTGAAAGTCCCCCGTGGTATGTTACAATTCCATACCGTAATTTATTTTCCTTCTATTCCACTCCTTTACCCTCCCATAAACTATTTCAATATTTAACTTCCCTTGCTTACAGGAACTTACTACCTTGTGGATGCCGGATACACAAACAGGGAGGGTTTCTTAGCACCATACCGTGGCCAATGATATCACCTAAACATTTGGAGGCAAGGTCACATGCCGGCTAGCAAAGAGGAGTACTTCAATATGAAGCACTCCGCTACGAGAAATGTCATTGAGAGAGTCTTTGGTGTCTTGAAAATGCGATTTGCAATATTGAGGTCTCCCTCTTATTACCCAATTCGGACTCAATGTCGTATCGTGACAGCATGTTGTCTTCTCCATAACCTCATTAAAAGAGAGATGCCTAATGATCCGATTGAGTTTGAGTATACGCGATGGGAACAAGATAACCTCCACGATGTCACGATAGATGATGATTGAGTTACAGAAATAGAGACTTCCAATGAATGGACCGTCGAGAGGGATGCGTTGGCTACTACCATGTATAACCATTGGGTAGCAAATGGAGGGGGACAAGAGGTGCACCCCCTATGATTGATAGACTTTTTCTAAATGTATTTGTATTAAGAAGTATTTGTATTAAGAACTTATTGTTGCCAATTTGTATTAAGTGTTTGAAGAACTTGTACTCTATACATTGTAATGTCTATGGTGATTCAATTTCGTAAGCTTGAATTGTAAAATATTGTAATTGTCATGGCTTTAGTTCTTTACTTAATAATTCATGTCGGACTTTTACAATTATTGGCCAACTAAAATGCATTTGTAGTTATGGATAGCCAACAAGACACCTAACAACCTAATGTGTCTACAACTTCTACAAAAAGGACCCGTAGGGTGTGGAGGAAAGTGGAGGAGGATGCCCTAATAAAAGTGTTGGTGAATGAATTTTTGAAAAAGTGGAGTGGTGAAAATGGCTTTAGACCTGGTTTCTTTACCTTAATTGAGAAGGAGTTAGCCAAATTGTTGCCGGATAGCCACATTAAGGCCTCTCCCCACATTGACTCCAATGTCAAGTATTGGAGACAAATGTACCACAAAATAATTGCCATTGTTGCACTTAGTGGCTTTGGTTGGGACGATGTCAACAAGCAGGTCGATGTGGACCAAAGCATATGGGATGAGTTTGAAAAAGTAACTCATTATGCTTTTAAGGCCTATTTTGTTTCATTAAACTTTTAATGCCTAGTCATTTCACACTTTATGATACAATTTTGTCTCTATAAACTTGAAATTTTTGTGTAGGCTCACCCCAAGAAGGCTAAAAAGGTCTATGGGAAGCATTTTCCATACTTTGAAGATTGGGTTATTATCTTTGGAAAGGATAGGGCGACCGGGGCTTTGGTGGAGGATCCAATTCAAATGGAGGAATCAATTCCCCCTATTCCAATTGAAGAAGATATTGGGCTACGCGGGGATGTCAGTGGTGGAGAACTCTTAGGAGATGACTTCTACGAGCCATTGTTCAATAAACAATTTCTCAATTCACTATGCGTGAACATAGGCACACTCCTACGGGAACCACCCCCCATGTCCACAGCTTCAAGTTCCCCAACCATGGGTTCCAAACCTCTGGGTTCCACTCCTACAAACTTGAAGCAGCGTATGTCAATCCCAACGTCCACTACGCCTCCGGTTAATTACGCAAGCAAGAAGGGAAAGAAGAGAACAATGATGGGTGATGAGGAAGACGTCCGTGAAAGTTTGGACATGTGGTGCAAGCAAAGCTTGGTGATTATGGACAAAATGGCCAATGCGTTGGGGTATGAGAAAGATATATCCACTCAACGCTCGAAGATTCTAGGGGAGTTGGAGAAACTTGACCTAACATTGACACAACAATTCAAGATGGCTGCCATTATTGGAGAGAAAGATGAGAGAGTTGACCAATTTCTAAACACTCGTGATAATAGGAGGCAAGCTTGGTGTGAGGCGGTCCTCAATGGTCATGTGTTTGGTCTGATTTAGTAACTTTGTGGGAAATTTTGAACATAATTTTTTGAATGGCTACGAAATTCATGACTAACTCATTAGCTATTGGTTAATTTAAGAAATACTTTAAGTAATTGCAGTGATGATAGGAAGGAAGCTATTTTTTGAATGGCATATTTGCTGTATATGTAATGGCAAGTGTTGTAAATGCCTTTTTTGTACATGTGAACAAGAACTTATTCCATGCTTATTGTGTAATGGCAGGTTAATGTGGTACTCTATTTTGCTAGTTTTGGAAAGGCAATGATGATTCATATTTTTGTTATTGAACCCAGGTTATGTTATTTGTGGCCATGTTTACGTATGAAAGGGCAATGTTGATTCAGTAACTCTTAGATTTGCCAGATACATAAACTGCTAGCTGTCTGATTATTTGATTTGGAGGTAGAAAGTATTATTGTTCCAATGCAACATATAAATGATAGAATTTGAAGAAAAGCTCCTAATTTTTTACATACCTTCTAAATCTTCTTTTTCCTCCTGATTTATGAACTTCCAAGCATTTTTTCCTCCTTTCTTTATTAAGGTGACTCTTTTTCTTTATAGGTAGAAAATTGCTTGGCCTTCATGAAGGCGGAGTCTTTTTATTTCCTAAACTAGATGCTGCCACTTAATTAGACTAAAATTGATTCAGATTGCCAAATTGTGGCAAGCAAATATTTGCTATTCACTGTTATTGACAATGGAAACCTATTGTACCAGCACCAAGCAAAAAGGACTAGCAGTAACATAAATTTTTTTTATGCTCTAGGTATTGACAAGCATCCTGGAAATCTTGAATTATGTTCTCTTGATTAATATATATCCTATGTGTTGTCTTAGAAGTAAGTTGAAGTGTGCTTATTTCAAAGCATGCTTCAATGTGGTGAACATCTAGTTGGTGTTGATTAGCATTTGTTACTAGTTTAGATGGAAGCAAGGACTGTCTAAATATGGTAACTAGCAAAATTTTCAAAAAGTCTGGTTTTTTATTGTTATTGTCTTTTTCTTTGTTCCCCCCCCTTTTTTCTTCTTTTTTATTTTTTTATTTTTCTTTATTTTTTATATGGGACATAAGTTATAATCTTCTACATTGTTGGAGTCATCAACTTAAACAAATGGGTAAAGAAAAACTAGTTATACTAATCGATGGTTTACGGATATGGCTGAGGATATTTCCATTCCTCTATTAGATTTTCTCACTCCATATTATATATTTTAGTAAATTAACACTATTATGTTGCAGGGGAAGCTAGCAATGGAGTGCAAACAACAACTATTCAACACTTCAATAAATATTTGTTGAATTTTCATCACTATTGTGTTGTAGGAAATTTATTTTACATTGGATTCTCATTTGTAACTTCTACTGAACTCAACTTAGCATTTTTCCATCTATATGGTTTGGCTGCATGGATTTCATTTGTTATTAAATACTTGAAATTCATTAATCCCTTCTCCCCACAAAATAAATATAAATAATAATGAAGGCCACATTTTGTTGTGTAATTCTAGTCTTATTTGTGATTCTTGGTACACCGTGTTGGAGTTCCTATAAGTTCTGGTTACTTGTGTTGGTTTTTCAACATACAGTGTATCTGAAATTTAAATTGCAAATTAGTTCTAGGCCATGTTAGTATGCAAAAGTTTATTGTTGCATGTGTTGAAATTTATTATCTCCCATACCTCGTAGTATTAGGAAAATGAATTAAATAAATTTTTTCTCAAATTGGTATATTTTCCAGTTTCATGCTAAGCCTTGTTGCCCTTGTATTGGAAGGTTCTGAACTGTCTGTGTTTATGATGGTAGGATCGTGCTTATTTTCTTCCTAAAGAAGATGCTTCTATCTGCATTTTCTTCTTAAAGAATATGCTTCAGCTTCTGAGAAACTTGAGGTCCCACTCTCATGGGAAGGAGATCACTGACACTGATATCCTAGATTGGGCAAATAAAAAGGTGAAGAGCAAAGGCAGAACATCTCATATGGAGAGTTTTATAGGGTAAGAGAGTTAACTTTTATTTCTATGTTAACTTTAAAATAAAAATTATGGCTGAGTGCCGTTGCGGTCTGTTATCAGGATAAGAACCTTTCAAGTGGATTATTCTTCCTTGAACTTCTCAGTGCTGTTGAGCCAAGGGTTGTCAATTGGAACCTTGTAACCAAGGGTGAACGTGGCATGCCTTTTTTTTTTTTTTAATTTTTTGGCTGTGTAAAATGTGTGAAAGTTATTATCTTTTTTTGGTTGGCTTAGGAAATGGTGGAGCGGGACACTGTGAGGAAAAAGTATTATTTTTATTTTTTCTAATTATTGTCCAAATGTATAATTAAGAACCTATGAAACAGATTCAACTAAGCACAGTATGTTTACATTTGCTGTATGCAGACAATGTTTAGGGTCTTATTAAACAAAATGCTCAGTGTTGAAATTTATTCTCTTTTACTTTCTATGATTAGAATTATAATTTGGGGGGTGGGGTTAGGTTTCACTTTAATGTATAGAGAAAGAGAGAGAGAGAGCTCTGAATGCTTTCTGCTCTTTTTCCCCCAGTATCTTTTCCTCTCCTTCACAAATGCACTAACTCACTAGATTCTGTATACTAAGATAAGTTACTTGGAGACAATAGGGTTACTTGTTCTTATTGTTGTTACAGATGAGGAGAAGAAATTGAATGCTACATACATAATCAGTGTTGCACGAGAGCTCGGATGTTCTATTTTCTTGTTACCTGAGGACATCATTGAGGTGAGCATGCAAGAGCTTGTAAATTTGTCGGTCCACTAACTTCATGTTTGTGTGGAAAATTTTTTTCTTTTGTTATAAGTTAGATTGTTTAGTTAGATTGTCTAAGAAGGTAAAATTGTGCTTGCTACGTATCATAAGTACTATGGTGCTTTGATTTGCTCTTGTGTGTTTATATCTCCAACCCCACCACCAAGTTTTGATTTACTGTTTCGGGTGGTTATAATTACCAATTTTAATTTTTCAAAAAGAAAACAAAATACCATGGTGCTTCCACGGTAAATTTCTATGGCTGTGTGTACTCCTATTTTACCCAGCTCCCATGAAGAATGGATAAACAAAAGACAATAGAAAAACCATATCCTGCGTGAAGTTTTTTATACACACTGATGTTCAAAAGGTTAGGATTGTTTTATATACTGACTAGGTGGTACGATAGTGGTTTATACAACGTTGTTCTCTGATCATATTTGTTTCAAAATAGGGCACATTTTGAATTGAAAGATTACAAGAAATGGATATATAAAGTACAAACACAATGGCATTTAATTTGACCAATATTCTCATGATCTAATGGCAGGTAAATCAAAAGATGATGCTTACCCTTGCCGCCAACATCATGTATTGGAGCCTTCAGCAAGCACTGGAAGAGTCTAAGTCATCTACATCCCCCGCTGCTTCTGTTGGTACCCTTGTTATATCATCCCCCGCACCAACCATAAATGGTGAAGATGAAAGTTCTCTGGGTGGTGAAGTCTCAGGTTTGTCTATTGATGATGCCGCCTCAAATACTATGGTCTCCTCACAGCTTGAAAATGAGGACACCTCTGTTGCTTCTAATGGTGGAGACTCTTTGCTTGTATCCTCACAGCTTGAAAATGAGGACGCCCCCGTTGCTTCCAACAGTAGAGTCTTACAAGTTATTTTTTGGTTTTATTTTTGGATTTATTTTTTTGCTTCCAACAGTAGAGTCTTACTAATTTGGATTTATTTTTTGGTTATATTGTTTTGTTCTTACGAGTTAAATTAATCCCACGAATGGAGACGCTTCCATTTATTCAAAATTTTATTTTATTATTTTTTTTAACAAGTAATCTAAATTTGTATGCTGTGATAGTCACTAGACCTTAACTCGAATTAAACGAATTGAATTTATTATTTTTACATTATTCTAATAAATATGCGTTGTGATGGGTTGTTTATTTAAAATTTCAAAAAAGAAATCTGGTTTAATAGCATTACTCATTTATTCTTTTTAAAGTCGAAAACGTTCTAACGTTTGGCTTGGCTTGCTTATATGGGAATGCCAGGTTGGAATCCTAAGACTTCACTTTGGGACTTGCTTGAATCTACCCAAGATATCAGCACAGGACATATGCCGAGGCCATAAAGTAGGCCCTTGCAAAACCAATTGCTTCCAGCCAAAAATGATTCTGGGGTGGCAATTAGCATCAAAGGAGTTTTTTTTTGGTAATTATCAAAGGAGTTTCTTGGTATGGTAGCTGCTGCTGTTAGAATAACTAGACGATTCATCCTCAGACAAGCAAATATTTTTTTTTTTGGGTTTTTATTTTATTTTATTTTATTTTATTTTATTTTTGAACTTCCTACATGGTGGGTCAGGAGTTAAAAGTGTGTCAGGAGTATGTATTCTACTGTCTACGTTGAGAAGCAAGTACGCTCTATTTGGGATCTTGTTCAAGCAAAAGCCCGTTTTGTGCTTTCCGGGATTTGAGTCATTCACCTGTTTTGCTTCTTCTCTACACCATAACCAAAATAACATAGTTTTGATCTTTTATGCGTAAAGAGCCCAAGATTTTATTTTTGTTTGATAAAAATAATATTTGATAAAAATGTGTAGAGGTTGAATAAAATTAGAGATTTTATTTTTATTTTTTTATGAAAAAATTAAAAAATTGGAAAAAGTTAGATAAAATTAAAAAATTAATAAAAGTTAGATAAAATTAATAAAAATTAAAAAATTAATAATATAGCTTCAAATTGTCCAAAAATAATTAAGTAGAGTGGGTTTTGTAATTTAATATTTAATTTAATAAGTAACCAAGTTTGGGACACTACAAAGGCAAAAGAGTCATTTAACTGATTTTTCCATCATTCACCCCCTCTTATTTATAAAATATTCAAACCAAGTCAAAAGTTATCCTCCTGTTTAATCTCTCATCCAAACTATCAACTTTTTTATTTCCCTCCATAAATATCACATCAATGTGGGCCAACCCTCTAAAAATAATACTCCCTCTTATCTTATACCCCCTCAATAACTTATCTCCCCGAAATTTTAGCACCATTTAATCCGAGCCTTAGAGTAAAAATTTACCCTCATATAGGGACAATCATTAACTCAGAATAAGTGTTAACCTCGATTTGAAATAGATCACTTAGTGATAAGATTGATTGCTATAATTGTAATTAAAAAAAAAAAACACTAAATGCAATTTAGCCTAACACTTATTTCACTTGGCTATTAAATAAAAGGACATCGTTGAATTGTCCAAGTCGGGCAGGGGATGCAATATTTTGGCTCAAATTTTCTCCACTTTGCTCGTGCATAGTTTCTAAAATTCAACCCCACATCAAATTAATGAATGTAAATAGGGAACATATGTGTTTAGGGTTTTCTACAAATCCTATAGAATTTGGGAATCTATGATTGTTTTTGTAAAAGAGAACACTAGGACTCAACAACTAAAACATTCAAGAGAAAAGTGAGAAGAAAATACAGCCTAAGAAACAAAAAAAAAAAAAAAAAGCAAGAAGAAAAGAGAAGATACCTTATTAGTTGAAAGCAATGTGTGATTTTAGGGGAAGACAATAGTAGCTTCGAATGCAATTGTAGCAATGGAGAGGAAGGAAATCGATTCATGCAAAAAGAAATCAAAAGGCCTCACTAGGTTTATATAACCAAATTTTTTCAAAATCAATGGCTAGGATTTAGGTAGGAAAAACTGATCCAACGGCCTAAAATTAGCATACTGGCACATCTACCATCGTGGACAATACACACGTGACACAGCGAGGAAGTGGGAGCATTCCGTCTTTTCAACAGTCACTCACGCGCCGGCTACATTTAATGTGTGCCTATTCCTAAGGTAGTGTAACCGTCAGATTCCCACGGTCCCCTTATCCGATCGACCAAAACGAAGGCATCTGATGGCTTGTGCTAGACCAAAAGCAGAACAAATGATGAGGCAATTTTTAGATTCCTCTCGGCCCTCTTCAATGACCGAGAGAATCGAGGGCATCTGATAGGGTGCACCCGACCTAATAAGTTTCCCTGAACAACGATGATTAGGACCTGAGCCAACTAAACGATATAGACCTCGATTAGGCTGACCGATTGACCTATTAAAGACAAGAGTGCTTACGTCACATTCACATGTGTAACCATATTCTAACATATTCCGTGATTTTCGTCTGTCAAAATGTTGTCTACTACTTAACAGTTTTAATAACTAATTAAAGGAATCAACCTTAGGATCTACAATACACATAACATAATTTGATTCGAGGGAAAGTATAATTATGTGAGACACATATGCATCATGCCTATGCAGGTGTCACACCTCTATATATACACCATCTCCTCAAGTATACAATGCGCACACTCTTTATCTTACTGAAATTTTGTCAAAATACTTTCTCAATTCCCTTGCTAACTTAAGCATCAAAGACTTTCTGCCAAACACCACATCGATGTACTAGACAGCATTCTAAGCTTAGATCAGACTCTTGTAGGATTCCAGTTTACTAAGTCATCAAGATGTGAAAAACAATTAACCATGAAGGTACAGAGAAATAAGATGTGAGAAATAAAAGAACACAAGATCTTAATAAGAAAATTTTGGAATCACTTATAAGGAAAACCCTAAGTCGCTTAGCAATTAAGTCAAAAATAAATTCATTATAAAATCAAAAGTTATAGTAGTGTTATCAAATGCATGACTAGAGTAAACTCAAGCCCATTTTATCACTACTATCCTATTATTCGTTAAAACATACATTGAACTTGTTTTCTACTTTAAATGATACCTTTTAAAACTTAAGAGATATTCCATATACTTAGTTGAATGATTTGATTATGACCATTATTCTTTTTAATTTTGTTTTGAGGTCTCTCTTTCACATTCTTTTGAAGTTTTCTTTGATGTTCATGTTAGTGTTTTCCTTAATTGAGCATGCACATTAATTGAATTTTGGTTTTTTAATAAAACAGGTTGAATCCAAGTTTAAAATCAAGACATACAGGATAGGCCCAATAAAGAAGCGATCTATATAGAGTAGACTTTGGTGCACCTTTCAGATATATTAATTATATGGTTGGATGGTTAATAGTGTGGGCCTAAGAAGCTCACCATAGGCCTTTTATTGGAGGGCCTAGTGAGGCTAGGGTTTACCCTATAAATATATGGCTAGGTCCTCTCTTTACTTTAGATAGACAGAATATGCCTCATAGAAAATCTGTCACCCAGACCTAGGGCATAGAGATGAAGATCTATACCCGCCAAAGTTTTTTGAACTTGAAGATTTCTTCCGTTCGCATTCAAGAATAATGAAAAAAATAGGTACACTCCCGCATTAATGAATATATAATTTTGATGTTCCTAAATTCATATATAGATTTGTTTTAATTCTAATACGTGGTATCAGAGCCATTGTATATGGATTAGGGACTCAAAATCATCAATTTATTTATATTCTTGATTTTCAAATTTAAATCCAAGATCTTGAATGATTTGATTTGGAAAAGTAATAAAATATTTTTTTTGAAAACATATAAAAGGCTTTTGCTCCTCTTGAAATCAGATCGTAGAGTGAGATATATTAATTTAAAGTTTTGTGATAAAAAAAAAGTTTCCTTCTCGTTTGATTGCATTTCGATGTTTGTCAGATTTTTTCCCCTGTTAGGAACTACGCTTTGTGAATTAAACACAAGTGTTTGATAATTGTACATGTATATATATATTGCGCCTTTCGCTCTTGGTTTCCCTCGGAACACCCAGATTTACCGCGTGTTATACACATATGAGTTCATACGAATTGGATCTGTGGGTATTTGTAAAGTATTAAAAAAAAAAACAAAGATTTGACTTGTCGTTTTGTCCTTTGAATCCTGCAGCCTTGTAGTGCCATCCTTTCCGGTTATATATATATTATGTGTATAAATATATAAACACAAAAAAAAGGAATTGACTTTTTCTCTTATCCTCTTACACATTAAACAATCCGGTTTCCATATGTATTTGGAATCTTGCAACCTTCCCAAGTTTCATCTTTTTCCGGTTGTATATGTATTGTATATATATATAAACAGAGCATAGATATTTTTTTTTTTTAAAAAAGAGGCTAAATTTGTTATTCTACATGAAATTTTGTAATAAAAAAAATTTTTGAGCACACGTTTTGGCAATATATATGTTATTTATGGGATCACTGGGTATATTCAGATATTTAAATACCCATAAAGATGTGATTGTGAGCATATTGTTTTGATACAGAAACGTTAGAAATAACATAGGGCAATTTAAACAAAAGAATGTCATATTAAAGATTTGTGGATTGATATAGGTGCTACTACCCTAAGGGACATCTATTAATATCTAAAATATGGCAGTATCCATTGTATTATTACATGTAATCACCTGCCCAAAAGGGGTTATTGCATATTTTGATGACACGGATAATTTTCGGTGACTGACTTGAGAATATTCATTTTTTAAGAGGTTGGTCTACCCAAAGGATTGACCTTTCATGTGGATTGATCTTTTAAATATTTGAGTATTTTCATTGTAGTTAGCTGTGAGGAAGCTCATAGCATGTTGCACTCTCTGTCCAAAGGGAAGGGGGTAATGATGAATCGAGCTACCTCTATTTATTTTTATGCTTGATTAAGTTTAAAGCATGTAAGGATTGTTTGTAGCCCAAATTCGGCTAATTTGTTGCCTCTTATGTTCATATGTATAGTTTCTTTTGCAGTTACTAATAATACTACTACGGTTGTTCTATTGAATGGCTCGAACTATAAGAAGTGGTAGCAGGATATTAAGTTTGCTCTAAGAATAGTAGATGTGGATTTAGCCTTGAGGGAGACTGCACCAGCTGCACTCACTACTTCTAGTACTGCCACTGAGAAAGAGTTCTATGCTAAGTAGGAGAGATCTAATCGGCTAAGTCTAATTGCCACAAAGAGGTCTATTTCTGAGCACCTCTTGAGTGGCTTGCCCGAAACCAACAATGCAAGGGAGCTTTTCGATGCCATAGGACAGAGATACCATATATCTAATAAGGCTGAGGCTGGATCCCTTATGAACGAGCTTACGAGTCTAAGGCATGACAACCAAATTGGGGTAGGAGAGTATATCCTTGAACTTGTTTTTGTCCAATCCAAACTTAAGAGCCTAAATATTGCCATTCCTGATGACGTTATAGTACACTGTGCTCTAAATGCCCTACTACCAAATTTTAGCCAAATTAAAACTATCTATAATACCCAAAATGAGTCTTGGACCATAAATGACCTTATTTCCAAATGCGTCCTAGAGGAGGAGAAACTTAAGAGGGAAAAGTCAAAGGTTGCCTTATTTATATCCCATCATAAGACCAATCCTAGGCAGGGTAAGAAAGATTGGAAGAAGAACCATAAGAAACCTACAACTCACACTACTTATAAAAACCAGGATGATAAAGGGCAAGGTAAATGATAGGGTCAGGCTAACAATGCTCTACGTCCAAATGTTGATATTAAAAAGACCTTTAAGTGTTACTTTTGTCATAAGGAGGGCCACATGAAGAGGGATTGCACTAAGTATAAGGCCTGGTTAAACAAAAAACGGGGAGGAGGTAACTCACTTGCTCTAGTTTGCTTTGAATCCAATTTAATTGTTGTTCCATCAAATTCTTGGTGGTTTGACAATGGTGCAACTGTTCATGTTGCTATTTCCTTGAAGGGTTTCAAAAGCAAAAGCAAGCCAAGTAAGAACGAGGCAAAGCTCAAAGTATGAGACGATGCAGAAGTTAGGGTAGAGTTTATAAGAGAAGTTGTTTTGACTTTAGAGTCTGGATTTTCACTTATTTTAGAAAACACTGCTTTTGTATTATCTTTTAGACATAATTTGATAGCTATTTCTTCTTTGGACAAATTGGGTTATGATTTTCATTTTCAAAATAATATAGTCGATTTATTTTATAACTCCAAAATTATTGGCCATGGTTTCTTGTTTGATGGGTTGTATAGATTGAAATTGACTCCAAATAATGAGTATACCTCCTTTCATGTTTAAAGTAGTATGTCCAAGAGACCTAGAATAAAAGACCAATCTTCCATGTTATGGTATAAGCGTCTAGGTCACATTTTTAAAGAAAGAATTCAAAGGCTAATTAAAGAAAACATTCTTATTCCACTTGATTTTGGAGACCTAGATACTTATGTTGATTGTATTCGTGGAAAATTAACCAAGACCAAGAAGAAAAGTGCAACACAAAGTGGTAGCTTTTTAGAGGTTATTCACGCTGATATTAGTGGACCTTATTCATCTACTTTTTGTGGAAATAAATATTTTTTGACTTTCATTAACGATTTTTCACGTTATGGTTGTGTATTTTATTAAAGAAAAATCTGATGCACTTGAAAAGTTTAAAAATTTTAAAACAGAGGCAGAAAATCAGTTGTCTAAAAGAATTAAGATTGTTAGATCTGACTGTGGGGGTAAGTATTATGGCAGACATGATGTCATTGGATAGCATATAGGTTCGTTTGCCAAATACTTACAAGACTATAGAATTGTCACCGAATATACCATGCCTAGTAGTCCTGAACAGAATGGTGTGGCTGAAAAGCGTAATCGCACACTTAAGGATATGATGAGGAATATGATGAGTCGCAGTAACTTACCTATGTATCTTTGGAGTGATGCCAGTAAGACTGCCTTGTACATTCTCAATAGGGTCCCTAGTAAATCTGTTCCTAAAACCCTTTTTGAATTGTGGATAGGTAGGAAGCCTAACCTTAATCATTTCTGCATTTAGGGTTGTCCAGTAGAGGTTAGAATTTATAACCATTCTGAAAAGAAAATTGATACTAGAACCACTCGTTGCTTTTTCATTGGGTATCCAAATCATTCTAAAGGATACAGGTTCTACTGTCCTATACCAGGTGCGAGAATTGTTGAGTCTCAGACAACTAAGTTCTTGGAGCTTGATACTGCTAATTCAAATATGTTACCGCACATTAATGAGGATAGGACTAGTGGGGTCATGTCTATTCCCTTGCCAGCTATCCAGCACAATGTTGCACCTATGCCTATAGAGGTTGTGGATCATGAGCAGTTAGGGATTGATGCAGCCATTCCTGATGTTCTTGAAGCTGCTGAGCATGTTCTAGCTTCTGATCCTATTGAGACCATTCTAGCAGTTCCAATAAGGAGATCTTCAAGACAGAAGAAACCTGCTATTTCAGATGAATTCGTAGTATACCTTGGTGAGAGTGATTATAATGTAAGCCATATAGTTGATCAAGTAACCTATGCCAGTGCTATTTCGAGTCCCCAATCCAGTATATGGGTTGATGCATTGAATTTTTAATTCCTTGAATTTGACAGGTGCCATATGGTATAGGGCTATTGAAGTTGGTCTTGTTGCCGAATACAAATCTATAACAAATTCTATTCTCCCTATCAGGTGGTAATCCAGGTAATTATTTAGAAAATACTTCCAAAATTCATCAACTTCTGGTGTAGGCTTTTCAAATTCCTGCTGTTATTCTTCTACCAATGCTTGTCCTAGGAAACACAAATGACTACTTACCGCAGCTTGTGGTTCCTTAAGGCCCATAAATGTAAATGGTAATGAGGTACCCTTATCTCTAATAAACTTTACTCTATCCCCATCATCTATACATAATATTACTGTCTTACAAAAGTAATCTATGACTGTATGGTACCTTGTCAAGCAATCCATTCCTAAAATAATGTCAAATCCTTGCATGTCTAATACTAGGAAATCAGTGTCAAATTCATGATGTCCAATTCTAATCACACTTCCATTCTTAAATCTAATAACTCCACAGGTAATTGCAAGCTATCCACACAAGTTTGTGCTATAAAAGAATGTGTAGCTTTAGAATCAAACGAAGTTTTAACCAATGAGTTGAATAGAAATAAGGTACCTTTCCACTACATTTGCTTCTCCTTTTTATCTCTAAAGTAGGTAAAGCATACATTCGAGCTGGTCTTTTAGTTTCCATTGTTGGACCCTTTCCATGATCAAGAAAAAGAGCTTGTGCCTATTTAAGTGGAACAATAGAGTTGTTAGGTCTTGCCGGGTACAATTGCACTTATAGTGGCGGCTAATTCTGATACCTCGGTCTTTGTGCCACATTTACATAACCACGTGGAGTGGTAACTGGGGAGGTCGTGGAGTACTTATGGAACCCACTCTTTGAGTATCACCCAGCCAAGGACATTGTGCTCATAGATGCCCAAAATGGCCATAGTTATAACATCTCTTTATCTCATTCCCCGATGTTATCAAACTTATTTGCTATGTATGATTTCTGGGATATGGTTGATAATTGTTAGACGTTCAACTCTAGCTACTATCTCTTCTCCTATCAGTCTTTTAGGGCCCTCTTCTCCCCTATTCGTTCCTTACATTTCTCTATATTTCATCTTGTTCCACTAACATTGCACGATCAATCCGCTATGAAAAGCTCTGTCCCATGAACGCTACCACCTTAGAGTGAATTGCAGGCCTTAACCCATTTTGAAATCTTCAGGTCTTTTTCTCCTCTAGGTTTATAAAGTCTAAAGCATATCTAGATAGTTCTAGAAATTTAGTTGCATACTAAGCCACTGTCATGTTCCCATATTCCAACCATATGAATTCCTCCATCTTTATTTCTCGGTTGATATCCCGAAAATAGTGTTAATAAAAGATATCGGTGAACTCAGTTCACCTCATCCTTGTCACTCCTCTTCTTGCCTTAATGAAGTCCCACTAAAAGTCTATCTCCCCTTGCTGCTAATATGTGGCAAACTCTGCTTGATACTCAACTGGAGTCCCTACAATATCCAACACTTTTTTTATTTGCATTAACCATTTTTCTATTATGGTTGGATCAGCCTCTCCCAAAAACTCAGGGGTTTCTGTTTTTGAAATTCCTGGAAGAATTTAGCTTTCCATTTCTCCATATTACCCCCTAGGGATAGGTTCACCACTAGTGGTGGCTCATTCGCTAGGGGTGGAGGTGGTATCACTTCTGGCATAGGTGTCGAGGGGGTCTTACTTATGCTTGCATTTGCCCAGCTAAATTTTGTATGAACTGCCACATTTGTTCTAAAATAGGCACATTCCCCCTGTTCAATTGCACTAGGTTGTTCACTTCTGCACTCACATTTACTTCTTCCTACCGGCCCAATGTTTTATTACCTTTTTCTTCTTCGTGATGTGACATTCTGAAAGTAAGGTAATTAATTTAATTTGACATTTTTCGCATCAAAATAAACAACACATATAATAATATTATGACTTTCGTTGATATCATCAGGTCAGCTTACAAAAATATCCCTATGTATATATATCATCGTGACTATACGCAAAATGTCAGTCTATTCCTATAACTGGGGTACATGTCTGTCATTAGATCAATGATCTTCAAAAACTATACACAAACTAGTGTCGTAAAGTACCATCCACAAAACTTTATACAGGCTGCTACCTATCCCCTATACAGTAGTGAAACCCCCAACACTCTCATCATCAGACTCGCCAGTCAAGTTAATAAAGTTAGACTCCTCTAAATCCTCCAATAAGTCTGGGTTCACTTCCTTTACATCATCATTTCCCCTTATCGTGACCCCCTTTTCAGGGTCATGTTTCGTGTCAGATTAGGTCGCGATACCACATTAGGTGCTGGACCACCTGTTGGCACAGGGGTCGGTATGGGAGCCAAGGCAAATGGTAATTGGGTCGAGTTGGGATGTACGGGGCCCCTCAACCAATGGCTAATAAATCAAAGTACCCTCATGTACCATCGTGTGAACCAGGCCTAAGAAGGCCTAGGAAGTGTCCAACAACTATAACTGTCATTGAGCTCCCAACAGCTCAAATATAACCTTCCTCTTAGTGATCTTGTTCTGGTAGTGCCTTGACTCAAGCACCCAAAATGTAGCAATATCCTGAGTATTTTTCCGAGCTATGTCTTGGGCCTACATCTGAATGGAGTTTTGCTCCTGTGCCTCGAGATCAACTATGACCTCCTGACGCGTGAATATCCACTGAGACTAAATCATCCATGGATCTGCCAAGTCCACTCTGTTCTGTGGACATCTATAAGAAATCTAATTAATGCCAATAACGACCTATAATCTTAGGAAATGTAGTTATAAAAATCTCAAACTAAAACAAATAACATATTTGCTATGCAAATCATTCAGATATATACAGCCTAGACTTTAGTCTTTTTAAGCCCGTTACCCATCTATCATTATTTATTTATCTTTTCTAAACCCAAGCCCCCAATTCAATCTATTAACTGGCTCTAATACCAATTTGTCACACTTTTGGATTTTAACATTAGAACCAGAGCATGACAACTATATTTATTGCAAAATTCTATCATAATCTTGCATTCTTAAACTAGATATACATATTCTTAACCATAATCTAACAAACTGCTCATCTAATTTCAAAAGCCAAATTGGACCACCACTAACTTTTGCTAGCCTCGACTCCTACCACTAGTAGGCCTCTCTGTACAAAACCCATAAAATGAGATGAGCTACACGGCTCAGGAGGAGAAATATTCAACTAGTAACAAACATTTCTATATAACAATATATATATATATATATATATATATATATATATATATGAAATCTTGCTAGTATTATAAGCAAAGTTAAAAACGGTAGGAATAAAATAAACATGCATTGGGAACTCATGCAAAGGTTGCTCCCTTCCTACCCTTATAACACCTTGCCACCATTATAACTCCACAACATATTCTTTGCTTAACCTACTAGAAAACATTATAATATTAGCAACAATCCATTTTCCACCTTTATATCCCCATGCATCCTTGTAGCTCTGTCACCTCAGCCTAATGGCATAAATTACAACTAGCATCAATGCACAAACATTCCCAATAATCATAGAACAATTGAGTGTAGTTCACCACATTCCACATAACCTAGCCCTAGTACTTCACATTCCCCAGTAATGTCATGAAAATCTTGCAAGGAAATCACACATTCTCATATACCCTTATACCAAACGTTAGATTTCAATTTTAAGAATAAAGCCCCTACTTAAAGGGCCTTGAAATTTTTTCGATGGACTCTTCCTTTGATCCTTGCTAAACTCTATATAAGTAAATCTACGACTAGTCAATACATTTTCACATGTTATCATTTGATCATTTTATTGGCGACATTAGGTCTAGGAATTCTAAACTTACAACTCTCCTACCATTTAACGGTTTTGTCTACTTCTAGACAAGTAATTATTTATATTTATTATTATATATATTTTTTTAACCAACTATATAAGAGGCTCATATTAGCTAAGATTTATATTAATTATTCTTTACTTAGGAAATAAGTACATTTTTTTTGTTATTTCCCAATTAGATTAGTATTTACTTAATAAAATAGGGTTTTAAGTTGTAAATATAATAAATCCCACGTCCTTTAACTAAAAGAAAATTTATAAATTATCATTTAATTCCCTTTTACATCAATTTCAAGTTCCCAAAACCACCTCTGAGAAAAAATTTCCCAAAGCCCTATTTTCCCAATTTTTTTAAACTTCAATAAATTAATAATTACAATAATTCCTGTAAAAAGGTCACTACCACCCCCACTCTCCCATATTTGAAGGCCAAAATAGGATTTCTATTAATTTTTTAGAATTTTTAAAAATTGTTTGATATTTTTCCCTTATTTTAAAAATACTTTACTTAGGCCAAACAAGCCATGTTACCACAAAATTTAAATAAAATTATTTTATTTTCAGAAAATTTTGAGAAAATTACAAATGTGTATAACATCCCCATGTATCTTTAGTAAATTTGTCAAGCCAATCGGAGTTCAAAAAGTAGGTCAATTGCCCATTAAACCGAAGAAATTTCTATTACAGAAATTCTAGGCAGATTCAAGTTTGACACCTAAACTTCAAGCTAGCATAATTTTGTCATTTCAAAACATTTTAAAGTGATTCGTGAGCTTAAACTATGTAGCTTTTTGAGAGGACAATTTGGTGTTAGTCATCGCTTATTCCGATGCCAGCGTTAGTCAAAAGAGTCACCGGTACCTGACTGTGTGCAATGTACAGCTTGGGTTTCTCCTTTTAAGTGCATTTTACCATTACCCAAAGCTATATCTTCACTATTAAAGACAAAATCATACCGAAATAGGTCTAAAAAATCATCTTAAACATTATCCATCCATCGCATGAATCATCAAAGCCACGAACAAGATTTAAGATAAAAAGAGAAGGTTGGAAATTTTGACAAAAATAAATCCCTCCCTCTCCACACACCCAAGTTCCTACACGCAAACCTCTATATTTCAATAAAATTTCATATTAAACTATTAGAAAGCTAGAACCTTGCCTTAACTTCCTTGTGTTGAACTCTTCTTCTCTACCATTTCTCTTATTTCCTTCCCTTTCTCTTCACTCGTTATCCTTTCTATTTTGTGTTTCCGGTAATATGAATGAGAGGGAGAGAGTGTAGTTAGGCTGATATATGGGAAGAGTTGCTTGCATATAGGACACTTGTAGTATAAGTAGGGCTAGTAAATGGGCGGGTTTGGATGGGTTTAGGTCAGGTCATAATTGGGTTGTGATTAAATAAGTTAAACCCAATTATACTCATTTAATAATAGATCATTATTAGATAGATTGAATATGGATTATATTGAACCTACAACCCAAATTTAACCTATTTAAAATTGAACTAATAAAAAAGCAAAGATCTCTGGATTTTAATTTTATTTATTTTTAGTTTTTCATTGTTACATATATATATATATATATATATATATATATTTAGAATCAATGGTTTCTTTGCTCCTTTTATGAACTGAAAGAGGCCAAACACCAATAATTTTTGTAGTTCAAGTGAATAAAAAAATAAACAAAAATTCTTCATTATTAGCAAGTAAAATCTAATATTTTAGGAAAGTGATCAGGTTCTTAAAATTTTATAAAGAACTAGAGGAGAATCTGGATAAACAAATCTTAGAAGCTTAATACATCAAAATCTTAAACTCAATATATACATCCGAAAAATTTTGTTCAACTGATAAAAGCCTAAAGGTATTACTTCAGAAATCCAATATAGTGATCAATAATCTTCACACAATTCAGTGGATACTAATAAAGTCAACTAATTAAGCTTTGTGTCACGAACATATACATCTATACATATATACAGCAGACATAAACTTAATATATATGACAAACATGTACTATATCACAAAATATTATAGATCTGTGAATGTAAAACCAAGAAGAGATCAATGAACTCCATTTCACACTTCAGATTCAGAATAGAGCACTCAGACTGATACATATCCATCACCAAAGCTTGCAAAGACTATAGTTAGCTCTGTGTTAACCTTCAGAATTAAGAAGAAAGGCCAATGATCACTTGCAAACCCTTGGAATTAAGAAGCAAACAATCTGAGAGCAACGATGATGAGTGAGACCGTAGGCGATGGCTAAGTCTGTGTGTGAGAGAACGAGAGAGCATTGATTTAATTGGGTGCTAACGGGTTTGTATTACAACCCAACTAAACCCACTTAATACTTGGGTGTTTTATATTTGACCCTATTAAACCTGTTTAGTTATTTTAATCAACTCAAAACCATTTAACCCTAATTTAATTGGGCAGATTCATGGGTACGAGTCAGATTTGCCAACCCTAAGTATAGGTGGTTTACCATAGGCTCCATATAAGGTTTCCTAATTCCTTTAGGGTCTTTGTGCAATTTAGTGCAATAAATTATATTATTTATATTGTTTATCAGTATTATTTTTTTTCTAGCTCTTCACAAGGCTTCTCCTTTTAGCCCTTCTGTTTTGCTCCCGACTGGTTGCAAATCTGCCAAGTCTCTCTCGTCTAATCAGTTCTTCAACTTGTCATTTCAGATCAAAGCAATCATCTATATCATGCCCATGATCCCTATGAAATCTGCAATACTTCGCTTCGGATCTCTTATCTACTAAGGTTTTTAACTTTTCTAGCCATCTCAATGTTGGATTGTCCTGGATCTCATAGAGGACGTTTTCTAGTCTAGTGTTTAAAGGGGTAAAATTTCTTTTAATCCCAGCATATCGTCCCCCACCTCTTCCAGGTCTACCATCAGATCTATGACCCTTTGAGCTTCTCGTGTCTCGAGCATTATTGAACTCGTTTGACCTTTTCTTATCTACTTTGGAGCGCTACCTGCTCCATCAATCTCCCTCCTTACCCTCATAGCATCCTCTACATTGATATGCTTCTGGGGCCAAAGCATAAGCTCGACCATATCAACAAGTGGCTTCTTAACTAATGAAGTTATGAATCTATATGTTCGTAAGCCACTCATGAAGGCTGTGATAGCTACCTTGTCATCCGCTTCGTCCATCTTTAGTATCTCTTTGTTGAACCTCTCCACATAATCTCTAAGAATCTCTTCCTTACCCTAGTTAGTTGTCAATAGGTGAATAGCTGGTCTCCTCTATCTTTGTCCCCCTATGAAATGTCCCATAAAGAGTTTACTCAGTTGGGTAAAATTACAAATAATGCCGATTTGATTTTCGTAAACCACATCTTGGCAAGGCATTTGAGTGTAATTGGAAATGCTTTGCACATAATCTTGTTGGGGTAAGCTTATAAGTGCATCAAAGTCTTAAATGTCTCCAAATGATCGAGTGGATCCTTGGAGCCACCAAAGGAATAAAGTGCTAGCATTTTGAACTTAGGCGGCAAAGGACAAGCCATTATCGTCTAAGAGAATGGCAAGTCATTCTTGCCAATTAAATCATCTACCACATTTGGTGCTCAAACAGTTGCAAGGATGCCTTGCATTTGAGCCTAGATAGCCTTCATCAAAATTCCTCCCAAGGATTAACATTCACCTCCCTCATACTAGTTGCTTCAGTTCATGATATTTTAAGACGGTTGCCTATCCTTTCTTCTGCACTAACCGTCCTGTTTTTTCTCTAGCACTCCTCTGGTCAGACCTCATTTGGTTATCTGTTGGGGACCTCATTTTTCTCAATTACACTGCCTCTATTCATGCCATTGATGTCATCATGTCCCCCTCTGTTAACTTCAACATCCCTTCTGCCATTGGTGAGAGGATTTGCTAGTGGTTGGGCCTCAACATGGGTAGCATTCACTCGCTAAAGAAAGGCTTGGTTCTGGGCCACAAATGTTTGCATTATTACCATCATATTCATCATCTGCATTTTCATGGCAATAATTCTTTTGTTGTTTTAATTTTCCATCACTGCTACCAATTGCGATTGATGCTGGGTATCAATTCCAGACCTAGTTTGGACCATAAAAACTATAAGAAATCTGTCCCCACATATGGCGCCAACTAATGAATCGGTGAATTTGTCTACTCGAAAGGTCCAATCTAAGCTTGAAAATAGCTAAGTACACAGGTATGGTGTCTACCAAATAGCCTCCGACGCTTAAGTTAGCTATGAAGTATTAAAGAAATGCTCAAGAAGAGTGTTCATCAAGTAAAAGGATTATATTTGTGTATTTGAGAAATGAATGCATATATATGAAACCTTACGTAAAATGAGTGTATGAGCTGTATGTAATCATGCCCTTTCCTCTTATCTAAATATGCCACCTGTATTGTAGATCCTAAGGTTGATTCTTCAATTAGTTAGACAAACCATTAGAAGATAGCTAGATATAATAGTACTTTTGTAGGCGAATAACTCAAAATGTGTCATAAGGTGATAGTACATGTGACCTGTGACGTAAGCTATTTTGTAGAATATCCCGATCGAGGCATCTGACCAAGAATTGGCCGAGTGAGCTAAATCCCCAGTCGGAAACATCCTCACCTAGACACGTTAGTTGCCCCCGATCAAAAAAATGTTGAGCGGGAATCCTTATTGGGTAAGCTTCTCCTAGTAGTATGGAATATCCCCATATCATTTTCTATTGCAATCTAAACAAAAGAGGAATTTTAAATTTATATCCCACTCTTTTTTTGTAACAAATTATTAAGTTAAATACAACGTAAATAGATGCGACACGAGAAAAGAAAAATAAACAAATATTAAATAAAATAATGAAAAGATATAAAAATAATTGCGAAAAAACATTTTATCCTAATCTAAATGGATTAAAAATTATAATAAAATAAAAGACATTCATCAATATATTATTTTTTAATTTCCTAACTTACATTCATTTTTTCTTTTATTTTCCATCATAACCTAAACAAAGGAATAAATTTTAAAATCATATCCTTCCCATTTCTTTTATAAGAGAGAGACATATGTAAGAGAGAAAAAAAATTAGACAATATGAAATAAATAATAAAAAAACAAACTAGAAAAAAATATTTAATAAAAACTATTTGAACTTCATAAAAAAAATTCTAAAACTCTAAAAGAAAAAAAAAATGTGTTTGGAGTAAGAATTGATGTAATAAAAGAAAAATGAAGTGAAAATAAAAAGAAATGGATAGAAAAAATGAAAAACTTAAAATCCTAAGCAAATACTCTTGTCTAAATGGATTTAAAAAAATAATATAAAAGACATTAATTAATATATTAATTTTTTAATTTATTCTTTTACATTTTGTACATTTTCCTTATATTTTATATCATAACCTAAATAAGAGAATGAATTTCAAATTCTTTGCTTTTTTTTTCACGACAAATTCTTGATTGAGATACAGCCTAAATAAACAAAAAACTTTTAATCCCTTTTCTTCTCTTTTTTTTTTTTTTTTTTTTTTTTTGTGTAAGGAGAGAAAGATACAAAGATATGAGTGAAAAAAATTGAATAAATATGAAATAACATAATAAAAAAGATAAAAAAAATAATTAATAAAATAATATTTGAATTTATCTAAAAAACCAAAACTCTAGGAAAAAAACAGCAACACTTGATGGACAAAAAATATAAAATAAAGAAAAAATAAAAAATGATAAAATATGTACATTAAAAGTGTATTGTGGCTTATTATAAAAAAAATTAAAAAATTAAAAAAAAAAGCAGCAAAACTTGAAGGCAAAAAAATATCAAATAAGGGCAAAATGAAAGAATAGTAAAAAGCGCCTTCTTATATAGAATGGAAAAATAAAAAGCCAAAACTCTTAAAAATAAACAATAAAAATTGAAGGACAACAAAATATAAAATAAAGATAAAAAAGAAAATGGTAAAAATATGTATGTTGAAAGTGCATTGCGGTTGATTATAAAAAAAAAAATACAGCAATAATTAAAGGATAAAAAAGAGCCCAAAAAAAGGGTAAAATCGGTACGTTGAAATTGCATTTTGACTTATTATATAGAATAAATATATATATATATATAATATAGAATATAAATAGAAAAAAAAATTGTAACACTAGAAAAAGAAAAATTGAAATGACAATTAAAAAAATAAAATGTAACTCCTGAAAAAAAAAAAAAAAACACGTAAAAGGGTATGCTTCCTATAAAGATCATATAATTTCGATTCCTTACTCAAGTAGGATGTGCGTGAATTGTAACGTATATTTTCCTGATTTACTCATCAGTTACACGGTTCGTTAAAAACTGTAATAAACCGATGTGAATTCCGAGTTATCAAAAAAAAAAAATTATATATGCGCCATTTATAGTTACTCCTTTTTAAAAAATAAGAAATAAATAAAAAAGATAAAACGGTAATAAAACAAAAACACTGAGGGCATAGTTGGAAAGTTACCCAAAAATGGCGTTGAAATCTTGATGGGGATAATGATTAAATGCCGGGACAAAATGGTAATAAAACAAAAACATGAAGAGCGTAATCGGAAAAACATACCCAAAAATGAACGTTGAAATCTTGATGCGGATCCGTGCTTATTATATAGAAATATTTCATTGATCTGGCGGTCTGTATTAAATGGCGGTTAGTATTAAATGGAACGTAGTATAATCTCATAAAAAAAAAAAATTGCATGAGACATCTTTTTTTAATTCCTCTAGACTATATAACTTGTTCAAAATATTATTGAGATTTTTAAAATTTTTAAAATAAAATGAATAATGTACAAAGAGAATAATTCGTAATAGTTTGTTATTTCATTACTTCTCATTTTTAGCCATTATCTTTAATTTTGGAAATGGAGTTAGATTATAATGTGGAAAAATAGAAGTTATAAAAAATTTTAGCAATTTTAATAACTTTTGGTAATTTTTAGTAATTTTTGATAATTTTTTGTAATTTTTGTGTGTTAGATAAAAATTTTGGTAACTTTTAAATAGAGCAAATTATTGTAACAGAATAGAAAAGTAACAATGTATTTGATATCAATGTATAGTATTTTATATTTTATCGTATTTTATATATTTATTTAAAATTTAAAATTTTACACATGATTTGGCCTACGCTGACCCAAATTCATGCGTACGCCACTGCCTTAATTTCTTTTTAATGTTTGAAGACCTAAATCACATTTTGGACATTTTATATGGTATATAGAGGCAAAAGAGACATTTCATATAAATTTCTTGAGTTGGTCACATTATTTTCTATTTAAATTTGACAATTAGATCGGTAGTAGAACTTAATTATGAAAAATATTTTAAAATATAGTAAATATAAATTTTAAATTTGAAAAGTAATTACTTATAATTAAACAAATATTAACGGGAGGTAAGTGTAATTATTCCAAAATATTCTTCAATATAATGAAATTCACATACTATTTCTCAAAATTTGTCAGTTATTATCGTCTTTGAACGGATGTATGTATTACATATTCTTCCTATCTAATGAATACAGTCATCATAAGATCATAAGTTAAATGGTAAATGCAAGCTCGTTTGGAGCCATAAAAAAAACTAAAAAATTTCAAAAATTTCTAAATCCCTCTAATCATATTTTGTCACCTATCATTTTTACATCATATCAATCTCATCCATTAGTTTTTGTTTTATTTTTTTTGGGACTCCAAACGCCCCCTAAAGCATGCAAGTAAGATGATCTATATTTGGGTATGCCTTTTTATGTGAAATTAAAGAAAAATAAGGTCTTATTTAGTGGTATCAAAAATCACCAAAACTCATCCACTTTAACTAATTTTTGTACTTTTTTTCAATCAAATTTTTTCACATATCACCTGTATATTACATCTTTCTACTTTTATTATATTTTTTGACTTAATTTTTGTCAACTAAACACTCCTAAAATAAATTGAAGATTTGCTTTAAAAAAAAAAAAAAGAAAGAAAAAAACTATCCATTAAAAAAAAAAATTATCAGCGATCCCTCCCTTTTTTTTTTCCTTTTTTTAGGAGTGCAACTAAGATAGGTTATACGGATTTAAAACTTAATAAAATTTAACGCGTAGGAACACGATTCATACCCAAAAACAAATCAATTCGTGATTGGGCTTAAGTATTAATGTCCAAACTTAACCTACTGGCTAATATATCTATTCAGGTTTCTTCGGATTGGCTCGAAATTTATATAAAAATATAGGCAATTATAATTTTATTTATTTTTTATATAAAATACTATATATAAATATTTGATGAGTAAGAAGAATATACATATATATATATATATATATAATAATAACAATCCAGACTTAAAATTTGAACCGACTTGTATTAAAAAAATAAAAATAAAAAAGAAAGAAAGAACATCTCCAAGTTACACCAAGCCGAAGCATTAGCATTCTTTTTTTTTTTCTTTTCTTTCTTTTTTATCTATAAAAAAAATTTACGGAAACTTAGAAAATATATACACTAAGTCACAAACGATATGCACAATAATATTATAATATTTATATATATTATATAATTTAACATAAATATATATACACTCGAGTATTGAGCTTTTTGAGTAGTCCACACGCAACACCCAAGCCCATCCCAAATTAATTCAGATTCTAATTTTTGGCCCACACTCAGTTAGATCATGGCCTCGTTTAGGGTAAGAAAAAATAAGATAAATTAAGATAAAATATGGTTTAGAATTAATTTTGGCGTGATTTTTTTCTAAAAAGTCACAAATCGTAGGAACGATTTTTTAAATTCGTTTTCACATATTCAAAAAAATTCACAAAAAATAGCGACAATGATACTCGTTTGAAAACTCTCAACACGAAGAATACGATTATATAAAAAATCTACACATTCAGTTAACCTATTTTCAGATTTTTTATTTTTTTAGTGAAATATTAAAATTTTTTAAAATTAGTGATTGCGAGAAAATTAGATGTAAAAAAATTGTTAGAGATTTATAGAGATTTTTAGTGTTTTATCTTGATGCCAAACAGGGCATGCATAAGTATTAGCTAATTCCCTCTCCCTCTCAGATTGGGCACGAATATTTCAAGTTAAGCCTGCCCGAGTTACACTCCTACCTCTTTTTTTTGTTTTCACGTTTGACAAAGTAATTCCCAAAAGGAGGGTATTCAACTTAGGAGAAGAAGACGAAGAAATCAACCATTTAGATAGATAATCGAAGTAATATAAGTCAAATTATTTTTTTAAATGATACAATTGCTCCATTTAGTTTACTGTAATTATTTAAAATTTTTAAAAATTTTTTACTTTTTATCTTATTGCACGAATTATAAATTCACAATTTATTTCATTTTATCTTACATAATCTCATTTTTTATCATTCCTAACACACTCAATAGCTATTTTTTCTGGTGAATTAAATTTTATTTTAATAATGAATGTGATTTTATAAGTCATTTAACGTAATTAACGTAATTCTTCAATTTACCAAATAATTTGACTTTTTTTATAATAAAAATTAGTATCATTTTTTTGATTATATTATTTTTATATACTTATTGCCTGTGGTGTATTTGGAATGAGAATTTGGTCAAAGAGAAAAAGATAAAAAATAAAAATAAAAAAATAATATGACAAATACATTGGTTTAAAGAATTTAAAATATAATAGAATAAAAATATTAATTAATATTTTAGTTTTTTAATTCAATTATTGATAATTTTACAAAGTATACTTTTTCATAGCTTTATTATAATTTAAATAAACAATTATTTAAAAATAATTTTTCATATTTAATAAATCTTTAATGCAAACAAAATATTAAAAAGAAAGAAAATGCGGGTATTTTATAATTTTCCGTGACGACAAGCAATGTAGTCAAATCACTGAAACAGCGCAGCACTTCGATGGGCTTTGTTAATATAAAAGTGACAAATTTTGATCTCTTACAATTATCGGTCGGTGGCGCGGGCGTGATTTCCTCAGTACTTTCGCATGGTTTTCCATTTTTCTCCCGGCAATCAATTCAAATCTTCCGCTATCAGCGCTCTCGTCAAGCCCCACGTGTCTCCCTCCCTCCCTCTCTCTACCTCTCTCTCTCTCTAAACTTTGTCTCGCTAAATCTGAGGCTACTTACTCACTCACTCATTCACTGAGGTTTTGCCAATTGCTTCCTAGTTACTTTGGTCGCTTGCCTTCCTCAGTCCTCTCTCTCTCTCATGAAGGTTTTTCAGAGTTTGATTTTAACATGAATTTCTAAATTTTTTTTGTTTTCCCCGAAGGTTTTGTTAGTGGAAGGAAGATGCTTAATTTCTTACTCAGGAAGGATGTCAGGAAAGTTCTCAAGCGCAAAGATAGTGATGCTGGCGAGAGAGGTACATTTTCCCCCTCGCCCATTTCCCTCCACTCTCTTTGATCTTCTTACACTTTCTTTCGCTAGGGTTTCTGTGTTTTCCCCAATTACGCAGTTATTTCTGGAGGATATATATACTGTTCATTTGATTTTGCTTAGTGGGTGCTGGCTAGTTTGAGGGTTTATTGGATTATTTTGATCTGATTGAGGAATGTGGTTTTAGTTAACGAACATGAAACAGGGTTTAATGCTCTCTGATAGTTGTTTGAATCTGTTCTATTGGTTTTAAAATTCTTATTTTTGGTTGATTTGGCCCTCTAATAATTAATTTCATCTGCAAACACTAATTTTTCCATTTTCATCTTGCTTTATTTGAAGTGCATTTGGCTCGATGTAGATTTTGGTGTTGCATGTGGTCTAATTTGAAGCTTAAATAAATAAATAAAAGAAGAGATCTTAAAATAAAATTTTAAAAATATTATATTTCTGATGAAAAAGGAATATAGAACAAACTGGACTTTTCCCTAGTAATTCCTTTTGCAGCTGAAATCTCTGGTATGTTTGAGAAATCTGCGTTCATAGGTGTTGCCTTTGCCAAATTCACCTGTAAGTTAGAGGCTCAATTTAACTGTTTTGTCTTTTCTTTTCTTACCCCATCTGTGCTTTCACACACACACACACACACACAAAAGGTTGAAACTTTTTGATTGTAATCCCTACATGTTTGTTGTTTAAATGATTTTAATTAAAGGAACCATGTATTTACAATATAATAGTCAAAATAGTTGTTCTTTCATTGATATATTTATTGAGTAATGTGTCTATGTCGGATTAAGATTATCTCTTTTCGGTGCTTGGAATGGAGAGGTGAATTCCATTATTTAGATGAGTGACACATCACAAAAAGTCAAATGAATGGTATGTGTCCACATCAAGCAACTAAAAAATAAAAAATTCTAAATGTGGTTGTTTTACGTGAAAAATAGGACATCTGAGGCATCCATATTGTATTCATGTTGAAACATACACTACTCAAAACACTTCTACACACTTGTTTAAACATGTCATTTTATTTTATGTTTTCAGAGTACACAATTTTTGGACACTCAAGGACACTTGTCCTAGGGCCGGATCTAGGAAATTTGAGGCCTAAAGTAGAATATTTGATGAGGCTTATGCAGATATGTAAATTGCAGAGAGAGGGGGAGAGAGAGGATGCGCTATAATTGTCACATTGTGACAAGATATATTTTATATATTAACCTATCAAAACTGACAAGCTACCTATAATAATATATAGGGTGGCAATGATATCAGAGTAGAAATTGTTAAAGTCAAAGGTCAATTAATGTTATTTTTAATTATTGATAAAATTACCCTAGTCTATTATTCTTCAAAACCCAGATTCTCTCTCCCTAATTAATTTCCTCATTCTATCTATTCAACTCTATATTTTTCTCTCTCTTTAAAGAAACATATTGTTCTCTCTTTCTCTCTTCAAACAACACTTCTCTTCAAAATATAATTAAATAATAAAATTCTCATTTTAAACATAAAATTATTAATGTGCCATTGAATTATAGAAATTCGACTACTTGTTTGTAATATTTTACCCAATATATTTGAAGGTTTTTAGACTCATGTTTAATTGTTACTATAATAATTTAAAATAAAAATTATTAAAACATTTTTTATTAAAAATTATTATTGCTATTATATTGTCTACTTTAAACTTTTTATAATCTTTTTAAGAACATTATTTTTTCTATACATAATATATATACTTATGGGAACTTTGAGATTTAGTTTGTTATAAAAATATTAGAAATGAAATCTTATTTATTTTTTTCAAAAGGAAAAATGTATTAAAAAATTTTTATATTGATAAAAAAAATAAAAAATTTTAATTTTTCCCAAATGTTGGTTCATGTGATTTTAAGATAATGTTATTATTTCTCAGCAAGTTTTCATAAAATCTCTTGAAAAAAATATATGTACACATTAATAAATTAATAAATGACGATAGAAACAAGTTATTTTTTGAAGCGAGAGGAATAAGACAATGGATTTTATAGAGAGATTGATGTTTTTTAAAGAGGAAAAAAGAGATGGATGAATGAAGATCAAATAAGTTGGGAGAGAGAATCTAGATGTTTCTTAAAAAGAGACATAGATGAATAAATGAAGATGAGAAATTACTTTTGAAGAGTATAAGTGTTTTTTAAAAAAAGAGAAAGAGATAGATATAAATAAATGAGGATGAGAGAAATTAATGGGCCTAAGGCATTTGCCTTAATGTCCAACTAATAGGACTGGTCCACTTAGACAAGGGCGAGCCCACATGGGATCCAATGAGGGCTTGATGTCACTCATCTAGAATATACCCTCAGGGGATCTATCATTTTTCTAGCTGAACAAAAAAATTCCCTATTACTTTACCCACCCACAGCTCTCTAACAGAGGGCACACGTACAAGGGTAGCACACTACTCAGATTAAAATATATTTTGGATTTTTGAAAATTATTCACACAAATTTTAGGATTCAAGCTGGGTGGACCAAATGGAGGAGTGCTTCGGGGGTTTTGTGCGACCGAAAAATCCCCCTCAAGGTGAAAGGAAAGTATTATAAGGTAGCGGTTAGACCAGCGTTGCTATATGGATCAGAGTGTTAGGCAGTAAAGCATAATCATGGTCAGAAGATGGCAGTTGCGGAGATGAGAATGCTAAGGTGGATGTGCGGAATTACAAGGAAAGATAGGATTAGCAACGAGGAGATTAGGGGCAAAGTAGGAATAGCACCGATTGAAGATAAAATGAGAGAAAACTGATTAAGATGGTTTGGCCATGTTAGAAGGCGTCCAGCAGAGGCACCTGTTAGAAGGTGTGAAAGTACGGAGATTGTCAGGAGTAGGAGAGGTAGAGGAAGACCCAAGAGAAGCTGGAAAGAAACCATTAAACATGACCTGACCTACTTAGATTTATCGGAGGACATGCCTCTAAATAGATCTAATTGGCGTCGACAAATCCATATAGCCGACCCCACCTAGTGGGAAAAGGCTTGGTTTGGTTTAGTTTATTCACACAAATTTTATTTACAATTCTTAAAAAACTAACTTTATTAAAAAATATCCTTCCTTTCTCCTCCTGCTCAATATATAGTTATTGTCATTTAAAATAGTTGGTGTAGAATTAATTGCAAGTAATTTTTACGTCTGCCCCTGCATTTAGGCATGACACAAAATATTCGGACATGTCATGTATTTTATTTATTTATTTTTAAATAGCCACTTTTTGCACACTTATAATGTGTGTCCATTTAACAACGATACTTTTTAAATACTCAAAGGACACGTGTTTGCCATTTAAATACGTATAAATGATGTGTAATGTCATTTAGATACATGTGCACACCTACGTCGTCTAATATCATGTCTTGATACTTTTTAAAATTACCATTTTGGTGTGTCCCATGTCCATATACATGCTTTTTAGGTTGGCTGGAATTAACTTTAAATAAAATAATTAAAAAAGAAAATCTATCAGTGTCTCCTCTTCATGCTCTAATTATCTTTCTCCATCTTCCCTTGTAATTTAGGAAGAGCACTTGAGGAACTGCGGGCTTCTTTGTTTAGCAAGGTGCTCCTATTTGGAAGTTCAAAGCGGCAACAACCATTATTGGGACCTACAGTTGCTCTTACATTCAACTTTTTGGTTTCTGTTTGCATTATTTTAATGAACAAATTGGTTAGTTCATTACTTTTTTTTATTGTTTCGTCAAAAAATAATTAGTAGATTTAATTGTTGACTTTAATTTATTTGTTCCTCCTTTCAATTCAGGTGCTTGGCAAAGTCGGTTTCAACTACCCAATTTTCCTCACTTTTATTCACTATGTATGTAGTTGGTTATTAATGGCTATTCTAAAAGCTCTTTCTCTCCTTCACACATCAGCTCCATCAAAGTCAACCAAATATTCTTCATTATTGGCTCTTGGTGTGGTTATGTCTTTCTCTACTGGCCTTGCTAATGTTAGCTTAAAATATAATAGGTGAGACAAGCATCTCTTTGTACAATGCTTAATTGTTTTCATTTAATCTTTTACCAAATCTTGATTAAAATCTACATTTCTCAGTGTTGGTTTTTATCAGATGGCTAAGATTGCTGTAACCCCAACAATCGTTGTAGCTGAATTATTTCTCTTTCGAAAAAGGGTTTCTTTTCAGAAGGTAACCTATTGCCATTAATAACTTGGACATTTACTAGAGCAGTGATTGTCTCATAACTTTTCAATATTGATTGTTTTAAGTGTAAAATTGTATAGATGTGTACATGTGCATTCCTTGATACCTTTTTAGTTATTTATTCAGAGGTAGCACTCAGAATCATCATAATAATACGGGATATATTGATGGAACATGTAGTGGATCTAGGAGTGGAAACGAATCAAGCTATTCACGAATTATTCGAGCTCCACTCGAAAAAACACTTGGCTGGAGCTCGATTCGTGACTAAAATGAGCTTAAATCAAGTTTGATTTATGACTCGTTTTAAATTCGAGTTCGACCTTCAGCCTGGAAAAGTGGGGGTCAAAAGCTCACAAACTAACTCAATAAAATAATATATATATTTGATAATATTTTTATATTTTTTAATAATATTTTTATTATATTTTTTATAACATTTTATTTATTATATTTAAGACTAAAACAACGTCGTCTTAGTTTAATCGAACTATTCACGAGTCAAGCTCGAGCTTATATTCTTTTTTATCAAGCCGAGCTCGAGCTTATATAGAAGTTTGAATTGATAATCTCTTTTACCCCAAATTTAATAGAAGCTCGAGTCTATAACATTTAATCATCTTTCTAACACTTTCAAATCAGCCAGACCAAAACTAAAAGGGATTAGATTTCATGTTTTCGCTTCTTTTGCAAATTCGGGCAACCCACCATGTACTCAAAGCATTTGGCAACCCTTGTGGCTACACCCGAGATAGACCCAAAAAAAGGAAAAAAAAAAAAAAAGACAAATCTCTTCATAACTAATGGAGTATGTGAGCAACAAACTACATCGTCTTTGTGAAGGAAGCATAATTAACAATCACAACGTTCCTTTTGATTCCATTATCCATAGTGAGAATTCTATTATGCAAAGCGCACCGGAAAAATAAAAATAAAAAATAAAAAGAAGCCTCTTTACTCGGAGGACCGTACAACCACACTTTTTTCTAAGGAACTTAACAAAACCTTCCCTTGGTGAAAGCATCATAAAATGACTTCACACGAAATCCTCCATCACTAGAAACACTCCACCAAATAACATCCACGCTCTCGCCAATATTCCTTAAAAAAGTAAATTGAGTGAAGGAGATTCATCCAATTCTCCACCTCCTAATCTTGAAAATTCCTTCCAAAGTGAATATTCCAAGTTATGTGCCCTAGATCTGATTGAATATAAATTTCAACTAAAGCTTCCTTGTCCCTTACTAATGTAAAAAAAATAATAATAATAATAAAAATAAAAAAATAAAAGATGGAAATTTTACCTTGAGCTTAGAGCTCCCACACTACACATCTCCAAAATTTGATTTTATCACCTTTTCTAGCCTCACAAGCAATGAATTTCACAAATTCACCCCGAATAGCTCTAATTCTATTCCATGCACTTATCCCATGTGGGAATGACACTTCAAGAGTGTTCCAATCTGGTTAACTTGCGTGTTGCACAAAAAGGAAGCTTAATGGATTTAATGTTACAATTTTACAATTACTATGCAACTACCTTGTGGATATTTATTCTTCCAATAATGTATAATTTTAACAGACTGTCCACTTATTGCCAATCTTTGATTTCTTGGATGATAGGTAACATTTTAGATTGTTTGGCATTTTGGGGTCATATAAGCCACATCTTGAGCACGTATATGCGAACAGAGCTATTCTTTAAGTGTGTACTTGTGGCATGAAGTACATTTAAAACTGATAAGTTCATTTATTTGTTGGGATATTATTATCATGAGTTGCGTGTGCAGTTCTAATAGCCTAGTAGAGGCTTCCCTGACTATACTCCTTGTTGCTTCAGCTTTCTCTATATCTATTTTGGTTTGCGTATCTAGCTCGTACTCTTCCTTTTTGCATGTTGTATTTGTTGTCTTCTTGCCTTATCCAGAGGTTATGATTATCCTGCACATATGGTATGGTCTCAGCTTTTATGGGTGAAAATGTGCATATAATGATATCAACTAGGTATCATGGACACTTGCCACCTGTTGCCTCTGTGTTAGATTCTTGTATGACATTGCCTCTGTTGTGACACTCGTCAAAACTTTTCTGCCACTCTCTTGGCATGTCCTTGATTCATAATTATTTTCAATTTAGGTTGCACTATTACCTGGCAACTGTGTGATGCTCAGAATTGAGATACAGCCACCACAACTGTACAACTTTTTTCAGATGAAATGTAGCATTATCTTTATTGAATCAAATTTGCATGTTTATATGTTTACACTGATTAATAAGTACACAACTTTAAAATGAGATAAGTATAATAAGATCATAGTTGTGAATACAGCAATTAAGGAAAGCAACAGATTTTTCTTGTATAATACATTTATACATAGAAATATGTACTTGTAATATTGCTTCCTTCTTGTGTCTTTCTCCTGGTTATATACTTATTTTCCACATGGAAATGAGGTTGAAAATAGAAGCATGGAACATATGCATAATAATCTGATGCAGAGAATATCTACCTGCTATAGGTTTGAGAATCAGAGAGTTGGTTTATACTTTCTGGATTTCGTAGATGCCATTAAATTGTGATTTTGTCCTTGCCCCCTTTCAGTAGGTGTTCTTCGAGGGTCAACAGTTCCTACTTAGATGCCTTTGCTGAAAAACATTGTTTTTGTGACCCTCGCTTTGAATATAAGATGGGTCACCTTCCAAACTACATTCCACTTTCAGAGTGTTGACATATGATTTGATTCGTAGAACCACTTAATATCATCATAAGTTCTTCTACCTTCTGAGTTGTATATTCTTTTGGTCTTGATCTCATTGAGAAGCAAGCTCGTATATGATGTTGAGTACCTTTCAAGGTGATTGAGCACTAATCCATGAAACAGCACCTAATCATTGTAGTTTCTTCTATCTTTATTTCTAAATTGTCATTCTTCTGCTCTTGATCTTAGGAGAAGCAAGCTCACACAATATTTTATGTCTTCCATGAAGGTTACATTTGTTCTGTAATTTATTACCAAATTCGCACTATAATGGTGTAATAAGTGTAGTACTTGAATATGTATAATACACTAGTAATCCCACTCATTGAATGGTTGAATATTTCAGTTAATTGAAACCCACCTCACCCCAAATCACCCCCCCAACAAAAATATATATATATATATATATCTAATATTCATTCTTTACGATATTTGTGATTGTGATCCTTCCCATTGCTATACATTTTGCACTTACTCCAGTATCAGTTGGTGCAGTTAAATAATGATATCTTATCACTTGTATATCTTTCAGGTGCTTGCACTTACTGTTGTATCAGTAGGTGTTGCTGTTGCTACGGTAACTGATCTGCAATTCCATTTCTTTGGTGCTTGTATAGCAGTGGCATGGATAATTCCCAGTGCTGTCAATAAGATAATGTGGTCCAATCTTCAACAACAGGAGAACTGGACTGCCTTGGCGTATGTTTTGCATTATCATGGAACATTTTTCACATTTAACGGTTCTTGATCTTCATTTATATTATAGGGGTTCATATAGGTGTCTTTAATTAGGATTTATAACTACTATGTAGGTTAATGTGGAAGACCACACCAATCACTTTGTTCTTTCTAGTGACTTTGATGCCATGGCTTGATCC